>JAQMYL010000011.1:15197469-15208361 GCA_030014365.1 Clarias pachynema | reverse complement strand
TGGAAATAAATCAGATATAAATCAGATATGTGCTAATGTGATTGTCGTGTAAACAGACAGATCGGATTTCCTGAGTCATTGTGTTCTGTACGTCAAAATTGCGACTTCTTCGCGGTTTAATGACGTAATGGTATTCTCCGGTGGAAGCGCGTGTGAAATTATAACATCGCAGGTGACGTGGAAGAGGAAAAAAGCCCCCCCAACACACACACACACACCGCCTTGTGTTAATGCTTATTTGGGCTAAATAACATTAAGAAATCAGTTTTTGGTGAATGAAGCATATGCACAGGCTGCAATTTGTTTTTCCCCCTCCTCCGTTTTAAAACCATGGTGACGTTTCGCGAACTTTGCATATATCGCAGAGCGTTAAGCATATTTCACCTTTGTCTATCTTGGCTGGTGTGTAGCACAAGAACCTCCCTTTAAGTATGCGCGATGTTTCAGATGGTATGACAAGGGTAAACACGTGTATCGGATATGAGTCATAGTTGAAATAACGTGTAAACAGACTGTCAAAAAAATCAGATATAGGCAATAAATCAGAATTGGGCATCGAGACCTGCAGTGTAAACGTAGCCTTAGACACACACTCGCCTTTACCCGAAAGTAGTTTACAGCCCCCTTCCCACCGGCAACTCCTTTCGGGTAAAGGCGAGTGTGTGTCTGTGTGTGCGAAGCGCGCGCACACACACACACACACACACACACACACTTTTCGGCTTCGCACACACATGGACACACACACTCTGCCTTACACACAAACTCCGCTTTGTCGCGAAACACGAGAGGAGAGGAAAAATGGATCCTTACCCTCTATGAGACTTGCTTTTGCTTTATACGCGCGCTGTACAAACACGCTAACAAACACAAAATTAAACATGTTTCACACACACAGGTGGTCACAGTGTTTATAGTAAACAGAACACGCGTGCGGATATTGATTATACCAGTAAGAGACGAGCACTAAGACCCAGCAGGGGAGACGATTACCCACAATTCCGCAGCGCAAGAGAGAGAAAAAGCATTGGCTCATATATTCAAATGTATATCGGGAAATGTGTTTAAAAATCGTATCACCGTTATTGAAAAAAATTATATCGCGATATATATTGATATCGAATTATTGTCCAGCACTACGTCAATCTATAAACATTCAGCCTATGTTTTACTGAAGAATGAAGAATACCACACTTTGTAATCCCGTTAAATTACATTTACACATTAAAACACTTTGTATCTGACGGTTTCAAAGACATGTCACAGGTGACTCTATCCAAAAATGTTAAACAACAATTTCCTACAGAAAATAACATCTTATCAATGACTAAGGTTTTATCAGTGACTTTTTTTTAAATAACTACTGAAACTACATGTTTAAATACATTTCCATTCAGTAATAAATGTACACATGGACACATTTTAAGTTGCTTACAAGAATTTATCCAAAGAAATTAAGAAAATAAAACTATAGTGTATGTGAAACTGAACACAATCCTAAGTTTCATTAGAAGTCAGTTCTGTAGATCAGTATAATTACATACCATTAGTGAAATGGGATTTACTTCATATTCAGAGCGACATATACAGCACTGTGCTGCTTTCAGTCTTTAGAGGTAGTCCTTCTCTCTGAATTATCATCCAGTGACAACACCAGACATACAGTACATACATAAGCAACAAAGTTTCCTTAATGCAAAGTCAGCCCCATAAACCCAACCACACACACACACACACACACACACACACACACACACACTGGAGCTGAGTTGTGTTAAAGCACAGCAGAGCAAGGAGACAAAAAATAAACCCACCCATATTCATCAGTAGTATTCTGCTCTTATGCTGCAGCACCCCCTAAAGGTTAAATACAGACATTACATTTTCATTATTTACTTGCATGTTTATGCACATGCTCTAAACAGGTTATTTTATGGGTCATTTTTGGCTACCATTAGCTTTGGAGGTTAAAGATGAAATTATACTGTTAAGTGTCACATTTCTTGACTCTTTGAACCCCAGTTCAAGTCCTGTCTATTATGGGTTATATTAATGTGTACAATGCACCTCATAAATGCATACAATGGACCATCAACATGTACAATTATTTGACAAAGATCTCAGGCAAATACAATTTTGGCTCTGATGTGTACAACCACAAAGATCGATGCCACTGGAGTCATGTTCTCCAATCAATCTACTCGATGCATTTAAATCAACACAACCAACTTGAAACGTTTGGTTTTAAGCACCGTGTTCTTCCGGTGATCTGTCGAGTTGTGTTGCCTTGTCACACAACATGGTGCCCCAGCATGATGCAATAACTGAACATGTAAAATTGAAAAAGTTGTGGTTAGCGCCGTCACATTGCATCTCTAGAGTTGGGAGTTCGAATGTCACCTCTGGTCTGTATGTAAGAAGTTTGCCTGTTCTGTGAGTTTCTTTCATGTAGTCTGGTTTCCTAACACAGTCCATAGACATGTAGAGTATACAGTACTGAGGGACTTTCCGAATTGACTTTAGGGTGTGTCTACAGTTAGTTTGTGTTGTTCTGTACAATACATCCACATCGCTGCTTTGTTTTAATGTGTATTTGAATGTATGTAATTTCTTCTGCAATTATGATGTATATAAAATACCTATTATAGTGTAAAGAAAATGGCTCTGCTCAGTTCACTTTTAATAATGCAAGCAGTTTTTTTTGGATGTAAAAGAAAAAGAAAAAGCACTCTAAAAGCCTACTCGCTAAGTGATGTCACTTATGTAGATTGGCATTTGTGATCGTCTGGCATTTAAAAACATTACTATAATTAACATAAATTCCAGTTCTACTGCAGTTTATTCTGGATCACAAGGCCAGTGTCCTTTTAGAACCAGTGGAGTTGGTGATGTTTATCACCTTGTGACAGGGACAGCAAGTGCAGATTTACTGTAATAATATCTTTCGGATTAAGTATAAGAAATATAATCACAATTCCACAGTCTGAAGTTATCTCAGATCACTATCTTGTCTCAATTCAAGTGTGTCATTGTAATAATGTACGCTAATGTACGGATAATAATCCTACGGCTGATGCAGACAGCTGTTCTCTGAGGACTTGTGACTGCAGATAGTTCAGAACTGGGATTTCCTGCAGTCTACCTGAGCCTCCAATAACAAACTGGACTCCATATTAACTTAAAGACATCAACTGTTATATTGAACTTCTAGCTGCCTAACACACAGTATGACTGTAGATCAATCCCTGCTGTCCGTTATCACCCAAACGAGGATGGGTTCCCTGTAGAGTCTGGTTCCTCTCAGGGAAAATCTCAGGGAGTTTTTCCTTGCCACCGTTGACCTCGGCTTGCTCACCAGGGACAATCTGATCATTTTAATTCATATACATTCACATTTCATACAAATTTCCATAATTTCTTTTGACTGTGTACAGCTGCTTTGCGGCAATGACGACTGTTAAAAACGCTATACAAATAAAATGTCACTGAATTTAATTGAAGTGTATAGGACTATATATATCCTATATAGTCCTGCTACATTACGATTGTTCCATTTCCTATTCTCATATTGTTAAGGTGATGGTAATACTAATATGTAATTCCTAATTATATTTGATATGTAGTAATTTTTGGAGGAGGTCATTTAAGGCAATGTTATAAGCTTGGTAACTGAACTGAATTGATGGTGTATTCTGGCAAGCCGGTGGAGTTGGATGTAAAACATGAGCACCAGCCAAATGGTTTTGTCACATAAATTTTTGAGTCAGGCATTGAAAGAAGCGCTGTAACTGCAGTATAAGACCCTCAGCGACATGTGACGCATCGTTCACAGGATGTGAAAAAACAGCTCTGATGGCTCTCAGTGCCTGCTATGCACCAGATGAACAGATCACTGGGGCATTCAAATTATAATGCACTGCATTTGCATATACATTATGCTTTAATTTCTCTTGATCTGTCACAAATTAACAGACGGACACAGAGACAGATCAGACATATGCCTATACAAGCACTGATACATGGCGCCATTATTTTAGAAGAAACCTTCCCTGGTTGTCGAATATAAAAGGCAAGCAAAGCAGTATGAGTGAGCGGATAAGTGGAATGCCATGACACCTGGGTCAGTCAGGTTTACAAGAATGGCCACATACTGTAGACTAGTGTCACGTACAGAGGCAGCATCCTTTATAGGCTGTTCATGTGGGGGTACAGGCACAGTCAAAAGATGGCAACATGGTACTCATTAAAGAAACAAGCCAACCAGAACACTCTATTAGTTCTAGAAGGAAACCATCTGGCGGTCCTGCACTTAGTCAGAGCCACACTTAGAAAATCACAAAACTGGCGCTTTATCAGCATGATTTCTGTGACATCATTAATGATGAATCAATCAATCAGGCTGTACTGTACAACATAAACAAATTACACAAAGTCAAAAAAAATGGTTTAATACTTAAAAGAGACCAATTATGCAAAATTCACCTTTGGATCATTTTGGAGAGTCACATGGGTCCACACATGCATGTGTACATGCAAAAAAGAAAAAAGAGAAAAACACATCCTCTCTGTTTTTTTCCCTTTAAATTCCTCTTTTTAAAATTCTTCATGGTTTGCTAGGGATCTTGACATGCACAGGGACTCTCCTCCAGCTCTTATGAAAGAAATAATTATATTAAAACAGATACATATAAAAATTGACCGTGAAATGGTGGCACAATCAAACATCATTTAAAATTTTAGTTCATTATTATTAAATGTTTTTTATCCAGCATTAAAATCTGCGGGATGCACGGTGGCTTAGTGCTTAGCATTGTCGCCTTGCACCTCCACCAACTACAGTAAATAATTCATTTTGAGCTTGAGTAAATGACTATTTATATAGTATAAATAATCTTTTGAGATGCACTGTACATTCCCTGCTGATTAGCTAATTATGTGGCAGCAGCACATTAAAAAAATTTATTTTTATTATTATTATATTATGTGTCACAGTGGCGAGGTGGAACACTTTGGCCTCACATCTCCAAGGTCAAGGGTTCGACTCCTGCCTCGGTGTCTGTGTGCATGGAGTTTGCATGTTCTCTTTGTGCTTGGTGGGTTTCCTCCGGGTACTCTGGTTTCCCCTCATAGACCAAAGACATGTAGATTAAGCTAATTAACTTTACAAATTGTAGCATGTGAATGAGTGTGAGAGTGTGTGTATGTGTGTGCTATGTGATGAACTGGCACGCTGTCCAGGGTGTAACCCTGCCTCATGTCCCAAGTCTCCTGGGATAGGCTCCAGGCCCCTCGCAACCCTGAATACAGGATAAAAAGGTATAGAAGATGGGTGAGTGAGTGGTTAAAATCTGTTTATTATTCAGAAATATTTGAATAATATCAGAGATTATTGCGGAGGCCTTTTATTTAATGTCAGTAGTTTTTATTTTGTAAGGTCATTTGTCAAAGTCAGGTTTTATCTCACGATGGTTTCCCCCAAAGGCCAATTTATTTTATAATGCCACTTTTCATCACAATGGCTTTGTTATGGTGTTGATGCTAACATCTCAAAAAGCAATTACCAAATTATGCAAATATTTCCCAAACAACATCCAATGGCGTAAAACAGTGTTTGCTGGCAAATTAAGTTTGTTCCATTCTATCGTCCTTCAGCTGAATTCACACGGTTCAATCCAATGTCTGCGCTTTACATTCACATGCATGGAGTAATGTCACGCATTGCCAAACCGAACTATGGGTCGGTTGGTTTGCTTTACTCACTTTGCCTGTGCCAATGATAGTGCCGATATCATATAAAAACCAAACAAAATTATATAATGCGCCAGAAAAGGTTTTTGAAACTCACCTGCCATGCATCAGGCACACCCTGTGTGTGAGCGAATCCTAATGACTTCCTACCTAGCATGTGGTACAGTAGGATATTACATTTTTTTAAAAAGATTTAAGCAAATCATTGGGGTTGTAGTAAACTTATTAGGTTAGTCAGCCTTTAAAAGGCAGATAGAGTTTATTCAATAATAATCCCAGAGCTGGAACTACTTCAAAAGATCCAAGACAACTGCTGCACTAATGTTCAAAAGTCCAGTCAGTGCATTATTTTTAGAGGATGAAAACACAAGAAAGGAATTATTTAACTTGATATAAACCTAAAATATATATTTACATTGAAACAAAAATTGGTATATGCTGGAGTGTTAGAAAGACCACAAGAGTGAGCCAGGCTATACAGTGACCACAAACTTGCTATCTTTATTGTTCAACATCACTCTCTCCTTATCAAGCCTTGGAACAGTTCTCGTTTGTACAGCACATATCCTTATCTGCCTACATTTACATCAAGAAATCAGTTTGAAACTGTACAGTCACTGAATCACATGGAATCTTCTCCCATCTACTCCCTTCACGAAGGATATGCATGTCGTCCTGGTGATAATTTGTTGGTTGGTTTGTTACTTTACTGCATAAAATTTAATTTTAGCAATTGAAAATAATTGTTACATAAGCAAATAAAAAAATTATTAAATGATTCAGCTCAATTTAAATGATTTTACTCACTTCTAGTTAAATGATCCTTCTTCCTATTTTACATATTGTATATTTGTAGAAATAAAATATCATGATTCGAAAAACTTATGTGTAGAAGTACTAGCTACATGTGACAATATTCACAATACATATTTAACCAAATATAACCAAAAGTTGGACACTTATACTGTACTACAGAATGTGAGCCTCCCCCAAACTTGGAAACACACAACCGTAAAGGATGCGCAAATATCAGTGGTAAAGTCGAAGGCTGAGATGTTCTGCCATAGCCTGCTGATGTTTTCACAAAGTCAGGCAGCTTTGGTTGTACATTATTTTTCTTTCTCTCTCTCTCTTTTTTTTTTTTTTTTTTACAGTTAACAAAAATCTGTTTTATTAATTTTAGTAAATACATTTTATCTGGCAGGACACTGCCTCCTTTCCATATGTGTGATCTTTGGAGTACATCAATATTCTTCCAACTGCGTATAACCCACTCATGAATAAAGAGGAGTGAGCAAGTATGAGACCAAGCTCACCAACACCTAAAGCAAATGGCCCAGACCACCAATACATTTGTGGACAGACGGTGGGAGAAATGTCATTTTATGACCCAAGGCTGAGGATGGCTTTCCACCAGGAACCTGTACATAACAGTAGGGTGCAGAAAGTTTACGCACAGATGCATAAGTTCATTCAGAATACTGCAGAAAATAAATGATGTTACCTACAAACGAGAAATGCAACAATCCTAATCTTCAAATGTTACCACACTCAACCCCCAGCACCTTTATGACTCTTGCTTTATGTGTTTTGGTTTGCCCCCTCTGTGTCAACCTCTAAAAGAAGACAACAAAACTCCAAGTTGGACTCTAAGTTCCACAATGCAGCTATACGACAATAGAATTGAGTTAAGGCATATGATTAAAAAAAATAAAAAATTAAAAAATCCTAATATAAAAGGGCTTGGAGCTAGTTACTGATCTTTAACACATCAGGTATTATTGCAGTTGACATTTTGGAACCCAGTGGTTTTTAACCGGAGTATACACATTTTTAAGATGAAAAGAGTAATGCATTAAAGAGATTCTGCATTGAACCCTTTAGATGGTGATAATTCCTACTGGTTTACTAAAAGTGGGGGGTTGTGTGACACCATGCATGTAATTTCTTTGTAATTTCAATGCCACAAAGACCCTTAAAATATACTTTGAATAGGAAAGAAAGAATAATAAGAATAAGAATCATAAGAATAATTTCAGACATTTGGCCTTGCTATGACCTTGATCAGTTTGAATCAATTACAAAATCTAAGCAGTTCATCAGGTAGTTCATGGTAGTTCAATAAAAATATCGGAACATTCAATTGTTTCTTGAAATAACATGCTAATGAAAATTTTGGATTGACAGAGAGATAAATAAATGGACAGACAGACAGACAGACAGACAATCCAAAAGCATAAAGTTTGCACCATTAAAATTCAACCAAGTTATTTACTCCTGAGCTCTTTAGGAGGTCTGTTAGAATAACATGCACGGGTTCTTACAATCTCCATATGATTATTGTTACAACAGTGACCCGGAATCCAGCGAAGGCGCTTCCTCTAGTGTAGAATTGATTTAAGGCTAGATCTTTGTGGTGCAACAGAGAGAACAAAAAACACTGATGTGGTAATTTTATAACCTTTACTTCTGTCAAAGCTTGCCTGCTGCTTTCATCAGCCTAGCTATACAAGACCTAAGAAGTAAGCTCTGATCTATGTCTACTTCACTTTCCGTTTCTCCCCCTACTTCCCAACATCCCATCCCCTGGCAAAGAAAAATCAATGGTCGACACCAACCACACTGCATGGCTGCATTATGTGTATTATGTGCCTACAGACCTCATTCTAGGCCAGGAAAACCAGCCCACCCACTCTCATCGCATAAAGCCTAAAGCTTCCAGACAGCAAGTTGGCATCAAAACAAAGTTACAGCAGTAACTGAAACCAAAGCCTTTATGAGCTGATCGATCGTGTCTGAGCAGAAGGCGGAGGCCGACGGACCAATAGCACTGGAAGGAAACAAGCCAAGAAATGAAGTATCTACAGCTACAGTTGCAAAACCAGTCTCCAACCTGACCACAATCAGCAGGATATTTCTTCCAAGTTGCTTTTTAATTAAGCAATATCACACGAGCAAAAGTGCTGTATATGTAATATAACGTGATATAATGTATGATATAATGTATACAGTGTATATATATATATATATATATATATATATATATATATTTGTTATCAATAGATTATGATTTGTTATTTTGCTCCAACAACACAAATTGTTCAATGACTGACAAAACTAACTAATCTCAACTGGCTGACTTGGCGACCGATGGTTAATGACTGACAGTAGTGTAATTAACAGAGTCAAACTAGTTTTAAATTATTCCCAGTACAAGGTTAAGAATAATACATGGGGGCAGTGGACAGTCCTGTATATCTACTAAGTTGCTTTGGAATATCACCAATGTAAATCCCAAAGAGCTTTAAATAAAAAGCTAGGGTGTAAAATCTATTGTCACAAAGTAGTGCCCTTGATTAGGGATTGGAGAGAAATTTGAAAATCAGCCTTGTGTTAGCTTCGTATCTCTAAATAAAAGAACACTGATGATTCAGATACGATTCGGGGTGACTTAGAAGCAATTATTAAGTAGTCAAAGTGTTTTTCTAAGATAATCTAATGATATCACCACTAGTTTAAAGCCACTCTTCCAATCAGATAAGAACTACCTACTGTATGCTGTATGTTTGTTAAGCCATGTTAACTGGTTTTAGTGAATACTGACCTATGACTTTACTTAATACTGTCTGGAAACTTCTGTATATTTATTATATATAGGCAGAATACAGAGATTTTAGGATTGGTATGATATAATGACTAATTTATTATTATGATTATAATGATGTAATAATAAAGACATTGTAGACCGCTGTTTTAGGTAGTATTTAGCTATTATAGTTATGAGCCTGAACGACTACAGTAGTCACTAGAAATGAATGCTTTTAAAATTACAAAAAAAAATATTTTTCTTATGGGAAGCTATAAATGAAATAATCTAAAGTTTAATAAAGAAAAAAGCATACATAATATGAAAACAGTTGGGGGAGTTTTCTTTTTATCAAATTCTGCATATTTTGTCTTCAAACATACATTTGTTACTTGTGCCGAATTTTTTTTTTCATCAGTGCAGGACTTATTTAGACTTGTTTTTGCTGAATTTTGTGATGACTACATAGGAAGGTTTTCCTCTGATGACTCTCCTAGGAAGGTCATGTCTGTGCAGGTGTCACTGCACAGTAGAACAGAGCACCTTCACTGCAGAGTCTGCTAAATCTTCTAGGTTTACTGCAAGGTTGGTTGCAGTAATATAAGAATTCTGCATTACGTGCCTACAAACCTACCAGCTTTCTCTGAAAGATATCAACTTGATCTTCACCGTTCCTGTTAAGTGCTATTTCTTAATTACATTTCAAACTGAGGAAACAGCTACCTTAAAATGCTTTGTTGTGTTCTCATAGATTTTTCCTGCTTCATAGGTATCAATTCTTTTACTTTTCAGCGTGCTAGGCAACTACTTATAAGAGTCTGTGTCTGCCGAGTGTGAGGAGTATATTTACTCATTCACTTACTCACTCATCGTCTATACCGCTTTATCCTGTATTTATGGTCACATGGGGTCTGAAACCTACCCCAGCAGACTTAGGGCACGAGGCACCATACACCCTGGACACAGTGCCAATCCATTGCAGGGCACACATACACACACTCATTCACACACTACGGACAATTTGGGAACACAAATTAGCCTAATCTACAGTACATTCAGGTCACCAGCAGACTTAATTTTATTGCCCCATAACATTGCTGATTCTGGACCTGACCAACTGATGCAACCCCAGATCATAACGCTGCCTCTAGAGGTTTGTACATTGGGTACTATGAATGATGGGTGCATCGCTTGTTGCCCTTCTCTTCTAACCCTGATGCACCTATCGATCTGGAATAGGGTCAACCTAAACTCATCAGATCCACATGACCTTTTTTGTCCCAGCTCCCAATCTCCAAAGTCCAATCTTTATGCTCCCTAGCAACCTGAAGTCTTTTTTTCTGATTAGTTTCACCAACAAGTGGTTTTCATATTATTTTCCCAGCACTTTCCTTCTACATAGTTGACGGTTCAGGTCTTTATAATGTGAACACATTTACCCAGTTTCATTCATTTCTAATCTCCTCTTCTTCACCTCTTCCATGGTTTGATACAGCACATTAATTTGACCCTAAAATGACAACTTCTTTTGGCCAGACATTGTGTGTGTGTATATACT
>JAQMYL010000011.1:15178173-15192934 GCA_030014365.1 Clarias pachynema | reverse complement strand
GATAGGCTCCAGGCCCCCCGCGACCCTGAATACAGGATAAAGCGGTATAGAAGATGAATGAATGAATGAATGAATTTATCAATAAATAATATCAGAATTGTGAGGAATGTCACGATTCTAATGAAAAAGTTTCTCAGTCAAAACCCGGTATGTTCTTGGACCATACAGTTCATGGGGAGAGCCGCAGCATGTAACCTTGATATTGAAATGCTTGTGTTTAATTTATGACCTTTTTAATATGTCCAGGGAGATTGGGAATATTACCATCTGTACAGCCTACAGTATGTCCCTCCTGTCGGTAAGAGAATCTGAGCTGGTAATCATATTCTAATCATAATCACTGTTCTATATAACAGTATAGAACAACAACTTTAGCATAGCCCGGGAGTTCCTGGGAGTTATTAAAATCATCTGCTTGTATCAGGTCTTGGCCAAATGCAGACATTCATAGGCATCAATCAGAATTGATGCCTATGAAGCAGGAAAAATCTATGAGAACACAACAAAGCATTTTCAGGTAGCTGTTTCCTCAGTTTGAAATGTAATTAAGAAATAGCACTTAACAGGAACGGTGGAGATCAAGTTGATATGCAGACAGCAACATATAACTTTTTTCTCCATGATTCATAGCTTAAAGATCTACCTTTAGAAACAATAACTTCCTGTTCATTTCCTGTATGACCTTATCAGCCTCTCAGATTCTTCTTTACAACATTGCTTCATTGAGGTGATTGTTCATTGAGGTTTTTGGGTATTTGTTTATGCACAGCTCTGTTTAGGTCCCGCTACAGCTTTTCAATTAGGTTGTGGTCTGGACTTTGACTAGGCCATTCCAAAACCTTAATTCTTTTATTTTTCAGCATTTCTGATGTAGATTTACTGATGTGCTTCGGATCATTGTCCTGTTGCATGACTCAATTTCGAAGTTATAGCTGTCAGCTGTCTCTAGGATATTCTGTTATACAGAGGAGATTCAAATTCAAGTATACTTATAAATACTTTATTTATCCCCAGCGGGCAATTTAAGGCAGGCAGATTAGACAGAAGACAATAAATCACAAACATTTGTACATCATGTTGTACTGTATTGGTGCTGAAAGCAGAGACAGGAGAACCAGTTTGTCCGCAAACTTGAAGATGTGACAGTTCGGCTGGGAGACTCTGCAGTCATCAGTGTAGAGGATGAAAGGTGTTGAGAGGACACAGCCCTCAGCTTGAGACAGATGAGGTGTGAAGGAGTCCAGAAAAAGTGTTAGTAACCAAAAGTCTCTGCGTCCAGTTGGTGAGGAAATTAATTATCCATAGGATGAACTGGTCAGAAATGGTTTTAAAAGTTTCTGAGTCAGAATATGTTGCTGAAAGTTGTTAAAAGCTGAAGAAATGTCTACAAACAGAAGGTATAGGGTAGGTCGAGGTGTTTGTGTATGGTGTCTATGATGAATACTTTGGCATCATCAACTCCCCTGCCTGTGCAATATGCAAACTGCAGAGGGTCCAAAGGTGAGTCTTATTGATGATGTGATTTTTGATCACCCTCTTCATTGCCTTCATCACCAGAAAGGTGATGGCTACAAGGCTGAGGTTATTCAGGGCTTTAATGGTACCACATTTCTGTGGGAGTTCATGGATGACTCAGTAACTGCGAGGTATCCAGGACTTGTGGCTGGAAAATAAGGATGAATCAACACAGGTCTGTGCTTGACAGTGAGTATGGGGTGATTTTGCTGAAATACTGTTTGGTGTTCACAAGACATGGAGCTGGGTATTAGGGCCAAACAACTCAACTTGGACATTGTTCCAGAAGTCTTGTGGTTTGTTCAGATGCAGTTTTGCAAACCTTTTTTGTGCTTCCATATTCTTTTTAGTCAGAAGAGGCTTTCTCCTGGCAACTTTTAAAGAAACAGTATAATTCAGTTTTCTTCTAATTGTGCTGTCATGGACTTTAATATTTAACATGCTAAGTGAGGCCTGTAGGGTCTGAGATGTATGGTGCTGTATTGGTGCTGAAAAAACTCTTGCTTTCTTTTCAATTTCTCTGAGCAGTGTATCGACTGGCTTATGAATGTGCTAAATGCGCTGGGACGTCCACTCCTAGGAAGACTGTCAACTGTCTTCGCGCTTGTGAATAATCTTTCCCACTGTAGAACATGAACTCCATATTTCCAGATTGATGTGAAGCAACAATTGCTTCTCTATGGTCATTGCTTACGTCTTTCCCTCTTGGCATTCTGACCTGTTCTGACAGCACATATTCTATACTGTAGGTATTGGTGGTATAGGGTGGTATTTCAGAAGTCAGCATGTGACTGGCAGCAGGGTATTGTGTGTATTTTGATCTCTCATGACTTCCATACTGAGAGACCATGAAAATAATTATGTGTACACTTTGTATGCTTTGTTGTTGGTGTAATTGTTACTACCATCATGTACTTCAGTAGCAAAGAATACAAAATGTTCAGCCAGTGTCCTCCTGATGGAAATCATGGGAGATTAAACTGGGAGATTAATACTCGCCTTTACAAATGGATTTAATTTAAATTAGATTGGATAATATTTTTGGCCATCAGTTTACACACAATAAGACAAAAATGTCAATCATTATTTTTGCATATATAATACATTTAGGTAAGTACTTTGTACAAGTACCTTTGGCAGCAATTACAGCTTTGCATCTTCTATGGAAAGTGTCTACGAGCTGTGCTCACCTAGAGTTTGGCAAATGATCCCATTCCTCTTGACAGATCTTTTCAAACTTGGCTGGGAAGCATCTGTGAACTGCCACATTTAGACCTCTGCAAAGATGTTCTACAGGGTAAACCAAAGTCTGAGCTTTGGCTTGGCCACTGAAGACATACTGTATCAGATACTTGTTTGGAATCACCCCAGAATTGTCTTTTCTGTGTGATCCAGATTGTTGTTGTGCTAAAAGATGAAGAAACCCAATTCAAACACATACAGTAAAGAAAAATCTGGTACCCTTGCAGGTGTCGACTATATACAGATGATTTATAAGGATGGAAAAGCACACGTAAAAGCAACTTCACAATTTTAACAATTAACTCACTTTAACATTACTGAAGTCAGGAGGCAAAGAGGTCACAACTTTAGCAAAATCATGATGCATAGAGACCATGATATTGACGAAGCCAGGTGGTAGAGAGATAATGACATGTGAAATCAGGAGGTAGAGAGGCAGAGTGGAATAGAGAGGCAGACTAACATCCTCAGCAGAGCAAGGAGGTGGAACAATATCCTGAGAGGAGCAGGGGGTAGAGGTATCAAAAAGAGACAAGTTATATTTAGAAACAAAGAACACTGGACACAACAATTATGAATCTAGGAAATTCGGCTCAGAAACACAAATATAAACTGAAGAAGATTTTACAATCAACGGAATGTATCTCGTCTTATAGACAATGGGTTTTGGTGATATGTGCTTGAACCTGTACATTTACGCCACCTACTAACACTGTTATATATGCAGTTTAAGTAACATGATGTCATCAGTGTGAGTCTGGTTCATGCAGTTGCCAGTGGAACCATTGCATCTTCTCTCTTTTATCTTTACTGTATAAATAGATGTAGATGGCTTTTTTGGCATGTAGAATGTCTTGAAATTTTCTTTTCTCCTGAAAGGTCCACGAGGCTCCCATATATTGACAGCAGCTCCCCGACCCATACAAGTCATATATGAGAGAGAGAGAACGAGAGAGAGAGAGAGCATGCATGCACATACATACAGATGAATCTTCCTTTGTGCTAACTGAAAATAGTCTAGTCGTGTCCTGCAGCACAATGACAGTCATGTGAAACAAACAAACAAGCAAACAAATGAAAATACAAAACACACTTCATCCCATGGATGCCTGCCTAATAGCAGTGAAAATAATGCAAGTTTTGCTCACTGCACTGTTTTTGTCAATTTTTCTGTTGATCATGGTAGGCTATAGGGCTGTAAAAGACATGCTGAAGTGAGTTTAACAGCCTTATTCATTATATAGAATTTGATGCATTAATTAACTGCATTAATTTAACTAGTTGCCTAGCTGGTACACTGTATTGAGGCATTATGTAACGAGGTCAAAATTGCTGCATAAATAGTTTCTTATAGAATGTAAAATCATGCAGTTTGTTGAATTATGCAAATACAGTGGAACCTTGGATTGTGAGTAACTTGGTCTGCAAGTGTTTATTGTAACATTGTGACCATGTGGGTTCGCGTGCATGTAAAGCAAAAGCAATCATTAGAGAGGTTTCTTCTGGCTCTCTGTCAGAGAGAAGTGATTCCATTAGTGTGTGCGCGTGCGAGTGTCATTAGAGAGGCAGGTTAAAGTGCAGGTTAATTTGTTTTATTTTTACTTTATATTTTGTATTAATCATTTTTATTTATTTATACCATATATATAAAAAAACAATTCCCCAATTTTCCCCCTAATTTAGTCGTATCCAATTCCTCCCTGGCTATGTGACTATCACATGTTTTCTCCAAACCATTTGACGCCACCGACCGCATCTTTTCGAACTGCTCGCTCATGCACCGTTGGGGGTGGCATAACACACTCGGAGGACAGCTCTATCTGCTCCTTCCGCTTGCGTGAGCTTAAAGACCCCCCTGATTGGCTGTAGATACATAATAAATGTGAGGGCGCTAAGTGCCTCCCATCCCACCCTGGCTGAGAGAGCTCAGTCAATCGCCCTCTGCTGTGAGAGGCTACAGCACCAGTGGGGATCGAACCAGCAATCTTCGGATGATAGAGCGAGCAATTTACCACTCGCCACTCGAGGGAATATTACTTATTTTTATATGAATATTTTTGTGCTGTGTAACAAATGATCTGTGTTTCTATTATTTCTGATGGGGAAATTTGCTTTAATATATGAGTGCTTTGATATACAAGCATGCTTCTGGAACGAATTATGCCCAGCAATTCAAGGTTTAACTGTATTGTAAAATTAAATGTCATATATCTTCTATAATATTTTCTGCATACTGCATACCAAAGTTGGTTTATAAATAAGAATCACTAATTAAAGGTTTATATAAGGCAACAAATGTAATATGGTGATAAAATTTACGATTTTAGTTTTTTTTAGTCACAGGGAAGACTGCTCAGGACTGCTAACCGAAAACCAAAGTGTCTCGGAGAAGAGAACAAGAGCTGAGGTGTACTTTACATCTTTTAATGTGATGTACAACCTGCTATTCCAGGTTTCTGGGCACTATTCAGTAATGTTATGAATTCTGATGACTGGGGTCAGAATTGTGGAAATTTTGTTTTTTAGCGGGGTGTGATATCTTTGTGAACTTAAAAGTGCTTTTGTAGATGTCAAAATCTACAGTGCTTATATTTTATTGAATTACTGGCCATTTCAGTTTTATGTTTGTAAGTATTTTGAGCCAGTTAGCATATCGCGCAAAGTTAGATTTTCACACTTATTTGTGCTTTATTTGAAGGATTTTCTGAGGACATGCCCCGATTTTTTAAGTAGTCCACTAGGAGGTGCAATAATCTTAAATTGTGACAACCATTAATTTGTATACCATTCATCCATCCATCTAGGAATCTCTGTAGCCCAACTAGGGACCGTGGTGGCCAATGGTGACCTTTGTGTTTATTGCCAGTTCTACGACCGTGGTAGGACCTCCGTTCAACATTCACTATGTAATATATTCATACAATATGAGCAATTTGGGAGCACCGATTAGCCGAAACTTCGGTCTTTGGATTGTAGGAGGAAACAGGAGAACATGCAAACTCCATGTGCACAGATCCCGAGATGGGAATCGAACCCACTAAGCCACTGTGTCGCCAATTTTTATACATGTTTCCAATTTGCAGAAAAGTAGCTTCTATTATTTAAAATGCTTTCTTATAACATGTTGCAAAATTTAGCTTTGTCCTGGGGTGGAATGTTCTTAAGATGTTTTATTTGTAGTAGCTCTGTCACTCTGGAAAATTAGGAAAGGAAATTATCTTAATTTAATTTAATAATTAATTAAATGCAAGAAACCCTAGTAGGAGAAAATAAAATAGGATTACATGGACCATGTAGAGCTTCTGTCTAATCAATTATTTGTCTTATCAGCATATCAAAGAGATATTACTCATTTTGGTACTCACAAGATGCAGAAAAATTATAGAATTTAATTATATAAGCAAAATTTTATTATATAAAACATTTAAAAAATAATTGCCATTATGCCTTGGATGAAGATTTGGCTTATGCAGTTTTGGGGCGAGAATGTGTTTTTTAAGCACCACTGGAAACTATGCTGTGAGAAGTACATATGGTACAGTATGTGGAGGCAGAGAGATAGCATATTGAATAACTTAATGTATGTAATATGAAGCTGAAATGCAATGTTACCCCGCAGTTAACAAGCATGGTGGTAAATATGTTATGTATTGCTGTGCATTTCAGAATCAGCAGTGACCAGCAGTCCAGCAGGGATGATGAGAAATATGAAGTTTTTGAGAGAAATTTGTCTCAGCCAGATCAGTTGTTACACTTTATTTAAATATAAGTATGATTAACATAGCAACATGTGGTAAATCCATACTGGAAAGAAGTGGTCCTTAATGAAGGTGTGACTATTTTATAGCTTGAGAGAGAGAGACACCCAGCAGAGAGGGAGAGTGGACTGTTTGCTGTAAGTGAATCATACTGTCTGCATATCCTGAGCTTAATATACATGCATTTTTTGATAATCATTATTATGCAAGAATTTGTCATGGCTTTTTGTCCAGTCAGAATCATTAAACTGTTTGACCAGAACTAAATGTTGTATATAATGTATAATGCAATAAATGTTTTATACACACACACACTACCTCTGGGAAATATTATTTGTGAACAATGTATTAGTTTCAATTTTATGCAGATGACACCCAGTTATATATTTCAGCGATGCCAGGCACAAGTTTAATAAAGTTGAAGAATGTGTAAAGTTCATTGGACACTGGATGCTTATTAACTTCTTTATACTAAATTCTGATAAGTGAGAAGCACTGGTACTACATGCAGCTACAATAAGCTTTCTGATCAGATAGTAACTCTAGATGGCCTTTCTGTTTCACTTTGTAAAACAATAAAAGTCCTTAGTTGTGTTTATTGATTCCAGTCTTGATCCCAGGCTCATGTAGATAATATTACTAGGATAATAGTAATACTAGGATAGCCTTTCATCTCAGAAATAGCGCTAAGATAAAAAATATGTCAACACATGATGCAGGGGAAAAAAATAGTTCATGCTTTTGTTTTCTCTAGGTTGGATTATTGTAATGCCTTCCTGTCTGAATTTTGTACTAGTTGCATAAACAAGCTCTACTTAGTCCAGAATGCAGCAGACAGAGTCCTTACAAGAAGCTGAAGATTTGACCACATCACCCCTATCCTATCCACATCACAGTGGCTTCCAGTGAAATTTCACTTTAATTTTAGAATACTACTGTTGACATAAAAAGCACTAAATGGTCTTGGGCCACAGTACCTGCAATGGGCTGCTGCTATCTTGTGATCCACCCTGCCTATTAAAGTTGGAAGGTGAAGGCTATTTTATGGAACCCTGTATAAAAAAGGGTCCTGACCTTTTTCTTACAAACCCAAATAATTATGGGACAGCCTTCCAATTAGTTTTCGGGACTCAGACACCATCTCAGTGGCTGACATCCCACAATGCCCTGAGGTCTGCAGGAGCCCTGCCTCTCTAATCTCTCTCTCTCTCTCTCTCTTTCTCTCCTTCACTTTCTCCGGCCCCCTCTTTCTGTCGAACTACATTACCCACTTCTGAGTTATCTGGACTTGCCTGGTCCACTTCTGGTTGAAGATCTCATCACAAAAAGACTACTCACTGCTGCTGAGCAGACCATTTCTACAAACATTTGTGAAAGAACGGGTCCTTCTCATGAGCTCAGTGAATTCCAGTGTGGTACTGTGATAGGATGCCAGTCGTAACATTTCCTTGCTACTAAATATTCCACAGTCAACAGTTAGTGGCATTATAACAAAGTCGAAGCAATTGGGAATGACAGCAACTCAGCCTTAAAGTGGTGGACCACGACAAATCACAGAGCGGGGTCAGCAGATGCTGAGACGCATAGTGGTCGCCGCCAACTTTCTGCAGAGTCAATAGCTACAGACCTCCAAACTTACACGTGGCCTTCAGATTAGCTCAAGAACAGTGCATAAAGAGCTTCATGGAATGGGTTTCCATTGCCGAGCAGCTGCATTCAAGTCTTACATCATCAAGTGCAATGCAAAGCATTGGCTGCAGTGGTATAAAGCATGACGCCACTGGACTCTAGAGCAATGGAGACGTGTTCTCTGGAGTGAACACACTTCTCTGTCTGGCAATACAATAGATGACTTTGGGTTTGGCGGTTGCCAGGAGAACGGTACTTGTCTGACTTCATTGTGTCAAGGGTAAAGCGTTTTTCAGGAGTTGGGCTCTTAATGCTTCCGCATAACATGACGCTTTGGACATTTTCATGCCCCAACTTTGTGGGAACATTTTTGGGATGGCCCCTTCCTGTTCCAACATGACTATACACCAGTGGATAAAAAAACAAAGTCCAAAGTCCGCTTGTGGAAGAATGGTCAAAAATTTCCATAAACACACCTATACCTTGTGGAAAACCTTCCCAAATGAGTTGAAGTTGTTATAGCTGCACAGGGTGGGCCAACATAATATTGGCTCAATATACGACTATTGAGGAGAATTCCGGTCAGCAACCATGAAGATGGCATTGGTCTGCAGTTGATACAAACATTTTTGTATTTTGTGATGGCTTATGACTATAATTGCCCGAACAGTTTTTTTTTTGCCACAAACGCTTTTTTATACAAATCTCCATCAGTCAAATGTTATGCTTAAAATGGTAACTGAAATGAATTTCCTGTTATACTGTACAACTGCCCTTTTGAGTTTATAGTTCAAATGATAGAAGGGATTTATTTGTGGTTTCTTTTGGTATCACCCAAATGAGGTTCCCGTTTGAGTCTGGTTCCCCTCAAAGTTTCTTCCTCATGTCATCTACGAAGCTACCTTCAAAGGACTGTACAAATAAAAAAAATGTTTATAAAATATAATATCTTATTTTCTTATTGTAATATTGTAATCGCTCCATGATCTATAATATTTGGTTGTCATAGCAATATTTACTGCTGGAGAAGGTGTTATCTGGTGTGGCTTCAGTTTACACATTACAGAATACAAATACTTTAAAGATGCAGAATTTGTCTAACTAGCCATTTATTCAGATACAGGTTGAATTTATGAATGCATCCTTGGTAAACTAGATGATTCCATACCCTTGAGCTTAATAAAAATCAGATGTAGACCTTTGAGCTATAAAGTTTGAGAACCACTTATTATAAGACAACATGTAACATTTTATGTAAGTAAGTTACTATTTAATAGGAGCCAGTTTAAAATGCTCTGGGTTGCTGTGTGTGTGTCCTGAATGGCATAATTTAAGGCCCTGGTTATTTTTTCAAGGCATAGTACAGTAGAGGTAGCTAACTTACTTACTGGAAAAAGAAACCAAATGTTTAGAGAGCAGTTAGAAATTGCACACCCATATGCAAAATAATAATAATAATAATAATAATAATAATAAACACCTAGAGTAATAAACACCTAGAATTAAAGCTGAAATTTTAATCTATGAATGCTAGACTGGAAACTCAAAACATATCTACATCTCTGCACGATTTAGCAAATGCATCCATCACTTCTGTTTTCTGTTCTATTCAACTAAGCATGTAAATGCCTAATGAGGTCATTTCTGAGCAGGAACAATTCACGATGAGTCTTATTTCCTCATGCATAGAATAAAACCCACAGGTCTAGCACAGATTCAGGCACAGTTCCACGGAAATCATAATGCATACATGAACCTATGCTCTTGCTATGATAAGGCGAAGTTGGTTATATGACCTTGTGTATTTAAGTAATTCATATATTATCCTTTTTTTAAAAAAATTTCTTTAACAAGTCACTTTTGTAATTGGTGTTTATAATGGAAATGATAAGATCGATAGCAGATACCCGGGGGTGTTTAAAGGACGCCACATGTGTTTGGATCAGGATAATGGCTTCATATCCTCTGTTTCAGCGCTACCATCACATTATATGCTGATATTTTGTTTGAGGCACTCACTATAAATTATATACATTCTACATTCAATTATTGTGACACAATCACTCATTTATATTACTCAGCTTATATTCAGGTCTGTGTAAAGAGTAGAGTGTTATGTGAGTGAAGGAATGGGGCTATAAAATTAATATTATATCTCTTTATTATAATCTTTGATCAACAAACAAATATGCTTACAATGCCAAGTTAATCATTCTGTGTAGCAGAAGGTTTACTGATTGACTAGCCGTGTTTGTGCGTAGAGTGTTGGTGGGATTGTGGGGGACTAGGATATGGTTTACCCATCTGGGTGTGCATACTGTATACTGCTGACAATGGTCTAATACCGATATAAAATCTGGTCAGAGGAGGTTCTAGGGCCAACTATTTCTGTAGTGCTACAAGGAGTATACAGAGCCTAACAAACAGTGCATACCAGCAGAAGGGCTACACTTAATCCTTATACATGCATAGAATGCAGCTATGTGGTAGGTTTAACTAATAAAAGTGTATTTTATAAGTGAATTTATTTAATACATATTTATGTATAATACATATTCACTTACCAAGAAGTAATAAATACATATTTTGAATGAAGTGCATGTATAAAAATGTCATCGCGCACACAAATAGGCTAAACACAACTTACATCATCCTGTGTGACCGTGCTAAGGGGGCATTAAATACTGTGAAATCAGATAGACTTTTTTTTTTTAAGGATTTAATTAATATACTGTACTTAGTCACAGATATCATTGAAGAGTAATTCTCATTTATAAGAGCTGATGTTTCACAAATACTAATTAGATATAGTTATGAATTATTACATACATACTTCATGAAAGTTTTATTTCCTTGTTAGGATTTAACTTGCTTTATAGTTATAATATAGTTATAGTTTATATATTTATATTGCTTTATATATTATTAATTATTCAAAATGTGAATTATACAGATATAGAAATAATCTATATTAATATCTACAAGAACAGAAACAAATTTATTTTTAAAAGTTGTGATGAAAAAAAAAAACATCTTTTTCTAATTTATAAAACCTGAAGATGTTATACTGTCTTCATTGAGTTTTCTTTTTATTGCAAAGGATGAATGGCTTCTATATAAAAGGGCTCACATCTGATTGTAGGGGGAAAAAAATCAGTCAGCACCACTATCAATTAATAATTTTTTTCTAACACCACAAGTTAATAAAGACCATTTGTGGCTTTTTCATTTTTATTTTTTCTGTAAATTAAGTTACAAGTGTAGAGTTGTTAAATGATATGTAATGTAATGCATGTAATGTATGTAAATATTATGTGTTATTTGTTACCAGGAGGTAACTGCTAGAAGGAAATAAATGTCCTAGCTGTACGTGACAACAGACACAAGGCATAATTAATGTTAACCTTTCATTGTAACATTATAACATTACAGCAAACATTTTTGTTGCGCTAGATTGAGTACCCACGTGTTAACCCAAATATGTTCCGAATTTAATGAATAGTTAGGTTTATTAAGGCACGCATAGCAAAAATTTAATCGAATCTAAACCTTCACTTTGCTTATCAATTACAAGATACTGGTGGTTTCGCTGCAGCTGTTGTGTGTCCATCCATGTTGTTTGGAGCATCCAAGCTTAAGAACTGAACTCCGTGGGCTGAATGCAAATCGAACACCCTTGGAATTCAGTTCTCAAAGCCAAAACCTCAGATCATAGTGTGAAATGTACACCATATTCTTGTCCTAAAGGAAAAAAATCAAATAAAATGTATGAATCGATTAAAAAATAACAAATTTGCATTTAACTGTGTTTTACTGACTTATTGTTTTGAGACAGCACCTGCTGTTTTTCCTCTGGGTTTGGGAATTTCTTTTTATTTCCTTGTTCCTCATCTGCAACTGTGCATGATTTAAGTTACACTTCCTTCATATATAAATGTCTAAGGTCAACAATAAGTAACTGCTGCTATGTGAAATAGTTACTGGTCTCTAAGGATTAAAACATCAAAAATAGAGTTCATTCGTGTATCAATGTCTAAGGTCAACTGTAAGTTGCAGTTACAGGCTGTGTGAAAAGAGTAACTGGACTCTGAGGATTAAAATGTCTAAAATAAAAATATCTGACAGGCATTATTTGTAGTTATAAATGTTGCACGAGAACCTTATCCATTCACTTTTAGATACAGAAACATTATCACTCCATTTCAAAAGACTAACCAATTTAAGTCATCCTGAAGATCTAAACAAGTGGAAATACACGACAGTATACGAAAAAAAAATTAACAATATATGCAAGAAATAATTTTATGAAAGCGCTCGGTTATCTATAAAGGCTTTATATTGACAACATGACAGGAAAAAGAGCACTGACAAAATCTTTCCTGGTACATTTCCTTAAGAATTTTTTTTTTAAGTTTATGAAATAATTTATGTGAATAAAACTTTCGATTTTGCTGCATTGTGCGCTGTTCGGAAAAGAGTTTCAATAATACTAAAATGAATGAATGTTCAATTGTGTGTCTAATCACATTGTCCGTCCTTAACTTGCCTTATAGCTTATACATATACCGGTACATATTTTATAGATATGTATGTTGAAGTCATCTAAACAATGTATGTTTTAAATGTCATAACACATTGGGTTTTAACAAAAGCATGCCAACATGAGCTGCGAGTGTTTAGAAAAAGGTTCTAAAATCATTATGTTTTAACCAATCTGCCATCAAAGAAAAGTTTGGAGTGGAAGGAAATAATTACTTAAACAATATGATGAAGGAAAAAAAATGAAATCAAAGCCCTGTTGCGTGTAATACAGTATACTGGGTGTTCAGTAAGAAGCAATCACACACACAAACACACACACACATTTCACTTTAACACTAAACACGTGCAAAGCTCCTAATAAAGCGGCTCATCCTAACGCACACTAAACATCTCTAAACGTCATTTCTCTCTGCCTCCTGTCCCGCTCACCTCTCATTTTTGCTTTTTTCCTCCTATAAAGGCTCCGGTGAGTCATTCCGGTAGCAGCAGGCTGAGGATGCTGAATCATAAGTGCACTTGATAATAATACGAAAGGCGTGCACTGAGCCGCCTACTCCTCCGGCCCAGACCCGTTTCAGCAGATATAAATCGGCCGCTCATTTGCATATCGCTTCTAGCCTGCACGCGCGCGCGCACCCGTGGCCTGCGGTGGAAATTCCCGCTTTATCCTTTTTTTTTTTTTTTTCTTCCGCGCGCGCACGCTACCATGATAACGGAGCCGCGTCATTCGGCAGCACGGGTGCTTTGAAATCGTGTTTGTGATAGCTCGGAGGGAACGCGCTGCTCAAATAACAACGGCTTGTGTTCATACCCCCACACACTCCTCCTCCTCCTCCTCCAACTCCCATCTCTGTGAGCGCGCAGTAAAAGGCGGCGTGGTGTTTGAGAAAACCCCTAACCGCTGGAAACAGGAGGAAACGGCGGTGAGGCAGTCGATACACCATTTCCGCTCTGTAAACTCCGCGGGTTGTGACGGGGAAATCCTGAAGCGCCACCAGCTTTCGCCTTCTCTAACCGTCCTAGCTGCTGTTTTTGAAGTTAGATCTTCAGTTGATTTAAAGCTTATCGCCTTAAAACGCAAAGGAGCACTGCATCCTTGATACAGGCCATAATGCAGTATCTATCTGATGCTGAGCTGTTTGCCACCTAATCTCTAAGACGAGCCACCGAGGATCACATAATCCCTGTGTTTATCTAGATAAGATACAATGTTAAAGTGTCAAAACATAATTGATGTTTGTTCATTTCATCTCATCTCCTCATGGGTCTAGATCTTTATTTACACAGTTAAGGTCAGCTGCCAATAACTATAGTCTTCCTGTACTTGTGTACTTGTGCACACACGCACGCATACACATAGGCCCGTTTTGACCCGCATAAACACTCTCCTGAGCTCACATGATAGAGGAAGTGAGTCACACTCACGTCAGGCTCCAGATGACAGGAACTGAACATACACATAAATATTGACCTTTGGGTGCTTAAAAACAAATATATGAAGAAGAAAAGGTATTGCTAAAATTAAGCAGCAGTTTAATACGCACGCACACGCAAACAAAATGTTAAATTCAGGAGTCGACAGTGAGCTGTTCCTGTAACACTTGACCTTAATGCAAACATAACAGTACTTCTGTTAGAATACAGATCAGTTTACACTTCAGATTTGTTTCTCACTTCTTTTGGACACTATCCTACAATGTAGACTACACTCTAAATAAATAAAACTGTGCTGTACTCAATTTTTTTTTTGGAGTGAAACATTTTTACACTTGAAAATATTAAGTAAATATAAAATTTGCTTCATAAATTGAGTACAAGTCAGTAAAAAAATTAAGTAGACCTGAATAACTATATTTAGTACAGTGATGTACAAAACTGAGTAAATGTAATGAAAGTCAGAAGTTAATGCAATGGTTACTCTAAGTGAAAATTAGTACAATAATTGAGTAGATATAATTGAAATGCAAGGTAGAATAAACTGAAAACTTAAAATTTATTATTTAACAAACAAATGTGCTACATTTACTAAATATTTTAACTGAATTTAATTCATACTGCTCTATCACAGAATTAAT
>JAQMYL010000011.1:15152486-15167651 GCA_030014365.1 Clarias pachynema | reverse complement strand
CGAATCGCGGCCCATTGGTTGACTGTCTTAAAGGACATTGAGCTACGGTTCGGCACGCATGATCTGGACACGCGCGCACCCCCCCGTCGCATGATCTGGACACGCGCGCACCCCCCCCCCCTCCCCCGCCGTCGCATGATACGGACACGGTGGGCCGCTATGGCCAAAGATGCCCGGGCCGTTTTTTGGTCCCAGTCCAGACCTGCCCTAGTGCACTAGCATTCCATTTAACACCATTTGAGATTTAACCAAACCAAGGAGGTGAGCTGATATTCTAAAGTGGGAATCTAAAGTAAATCTTGTAAGTTTCTCAGGACTGTCCACCACCTCCAGCTTCTCACCTTTCGGCTACATCATACAGGGAAAAAGTTATTGGAACTGTTATATAAAAGCGATATCACACTTGAGGTTGTGCTGTTCGACTCAGAATCACAGCCATGCTTATATTCAGTACAACAGCAATCCTCCTCATCCCATAATATATATCCTATTTGATTATAAAACATATTCTAACATGTCGTCTATTTAATAGCCTATCTGTTAGAAGAATAGGAAATTTCTATGCAAAAGAGGCTAACAAACTATTCAGCTGTATTCAGAATTGAGGAAGAATTTTATCGTGAAAACTACACAATAAACTACATGTAAAAACTCAACATCTAAAAAACTCTTTAAAAAGATTGAGTTATTCTTCTGTTTTGTGTACAGTATATGGGGTGGGGTGTGGTGGGGTAGGTTGTTGAGGGTGGCTCAGCTTTTCTTACATATATGCATTGGGTCTCCAAGGAACAAGGTTGGGAACAACTCCACTAAAATATGCAAAATATCAAAAGTGCTAAAGTTGTTTTGTTGTTAGTCTTTCAGCTGCTTCCACCCTGGGGGGCCGTCCAGTTCACGCGCAACTTGGACCAGGTTTTTTTTTACATTTTCTTTTTTTTGCCAGATGCCCTTCCTGACGCAACGCTCCCATTTTATCCATTTTTATACCACACCACGTTGCATCCAATCCTCCTGCGCTGCTCGGCTGGTCAGACCATCTCTCAGAGAATGAGAAAGATGTACATATAGACTGTTTTCTGTTTTGGCACCTAGGTGGTTCTAGTACTGTCAGAAATATTGGGTTTTTAAGTAAAAATATACCTATTTTTTTTTAACCCTGAGCATGGAGGAGAATTTTATTATTACAGCTTTGATGCTCAGGGTGGTTTTCTGTTTTCTTATTGAGGACTGATGTCCTCTGCAATAATATGTTTGTTTCTCGACAGAATCTATAAATACCAGGCACATGGCTATGCGTTCAGTTCAGTGGATGAGTTACTCGATTCTCTGGGCGGTTCAGGATTTCTCAACATGACCCGTCGCTCTCTGTCCGAGTCTCTTTTGGAGTTGGGCGTGTCTCAGCGGTTTATTGATGAAGTCGTGGCTCCAATCATGTGGGTCAACTATGGCCAGAATGTCAGTATGCCAGCATTTGTAGGTAGGTATATCTATCTATCTATTGTTTCCCAGAAGTGTGGCATATGTACATCACATGCATCATGGGAGTATAAGGGGAAAACAGGAAGCATTATGGTCATTGGGAACAAAACAAAGAAGATAACCAAAGGCATCATTTGTCAACCTTTTAGTTAAGTTAACGTTTTCTGTGTAAAGGTTTCTGCTGGATTAATGGAAAGTCCAGCTTTTTTTTGTGAACACTAGATTTGTGCAATTTATAAAATTTTTTAAAATTGTTTCAATTTAGTATCAATTCACAACAGTAAAATTATTTACGCTTACAAATGTTACACGGTTAGAGTTGAGGGAGCGGTTTTTCAGAAAAACCGCTTCTACTTTCCGGAATTAACATTTCATTCGCCATGTTGTTTGGCAGTCATGCCGACCACAGATAAGTGTAGAATTTATTTTAATTGTCTTTTAAAAATGACAAATGCATTGTCTTTGGGCATGATCGCCTTGCTTTTCAGTACACTTTGCCCATATGTCAAGAAGCTTTCATATTCCTTTCGTATTCAGTAAAAAAAGTTTTAGACTGTGTTGTGAGCCATTAATGCACCGCTGTCTTCACTTCGTCATCAGAAGTGAATCTTCATCTTCGTAGGGCTGCTTTCAGGGGACTGTGAAAGCCTGATGGAGCGAGATCAGGACTATGGGGAGGATGCTTTAATGCCTCAAAACAATCTAAAGTTTACGCTTTACCTCTTCAATAAGTGTCTCACTGTAACAATCATTGTTGATAATTGAGCGTTTTTCCTGATAATGTTTCAATAATGGCCAATAATTTTGCAGCCGTTTCCGTTCCATACTCTCAGCCTCGTATTGATGATTGTGTCTTATCACCAGTAATGATTCTCTTTTTTCACCTTCCTTAGAGTATCAGTCCAAATTTTGTTTGCACATATCCAAACGCTTCGGTTTATGCTCATCCGTGAGTTGTTTCGGCACCAGGTACACCCTCAGACCACAAAAAAGTAATCACTGCCCGCTGCTCTTCTTCCATTCTAATCATAAGTGGGGCATCCATTTTTGCTCGCACCGCATTTACCGATGAACTGATGTAACACATTCACACCTGCACAGCAGTGACTGGGAAGACAAGTGGCCTCGAACAGAAAGCCCTGATAAGACAGTGTGGACAATAGAAGATTTAATATAACCATAATTTTAGACTCCCCCTCGTAGTTTCAATTGTTATTAACTGTGTCAGTTCCTGATCTGTTTTTTAGCAACCACCTGTCACGCTGCTATCTGTGCTTGCTGTGCATGCGATCACACTGATGTAATTAGCTGTTAAGCGTGTATGATAAAACTGGGGCAGTTCAAAACTAGGGTGACGGTGATTTCTCTTATGAGGGAGGACCGAGACAAGCAGTAGATGTGAGTTGACTTTTATTGTAGAACTCGTTGTGAATTTAACATTTGCTTTTCTGCCATGTTTATATAACACACACACACACACACACACACACACACACACACACACACACATGAGATGCTGCAAATGAACCCATCTCTGGTTCTCCCTGCCAAAATAAAAACATGAATAAATAACCTTGAAAAAACACAGTCGGAAATCTGCTAGTGCACTGTCCTCAAAAGTGTTGTAAAGGACAGCTGGAGCTTGATAAAATTCAATAATATTTAATAAGTAAGTAAAATTTCTAAACCTACACTGCTGTCTGTAGGGATGGGGATTCCAGCTGACCACCCCATACTAATAATAATTAGCTTCTCCCACGCAGGATGCTGTGCGGTATGAATAGTTGGAACACACCACCTGTAGGAATATGAAGTATTGGGAATAGTTTACCACCTTTTTACAAACATTTGTCTGTCTTCAAGGAGTTTGCATGTTCTCCGCCTGGTCAAGGTTCTTTATGCTTGATTTTATTTTGGCAAGGAGAACAGAGATAGAGAGACACCTCGAGTGTGTGTGTGTGTGTGCATTCCAAATTGCCCATGGTGTGTGAACGAGCGTGTCAGTGTGTGTAATATGTGTTTAGATTGGCACCCCGTCTAGGGTGTACCCTGCCTCGGGCCATAAGGCTCCAGGCCCCCCCGCGACCCTGTATACAGGATAAAGCGATGTAGATGATGAGTGAGTGATGTTTTGGAATCGCTATATGTAACAGAATCGTCATTACCCCATTCTCTAGTTATCTGGTCTCTCGTTATGAAACTTTAGCCAGCGATTTATCATTATTTGGCTTGGCATTAATATCTACGGCAAAATGGTGATTGCTTTGATTGTGGATCATGTGTCCGCAAGAGCTCTTCTTTTGAGTTTATTGGTGGCTGATGCAATACCATCACCTACTGAACTGGAATTGGCGCAGAAGATAAAAGGCAGAAATTTGGCAGGAAAAAAGACTTTGGCTTTGTATGAGACATGACATTTAAACAGTCAACAACATGAGTTACACAGTATTTCACTGTTTATTAGGTGATTTCTGTAGTTTTTAATACTTCAAAGTCTGTAAGAAATAAAGCTGCTTGAGACAAATCAGACAGTAAACTTTTTTTATTATTGGGTTAAATCAAAAAAACATTACATTATAAGCACATCACTTGGGGAAACAGCAGTTTTTCGTTGTGCGTCTTTACGAGTCTCATCTAGACATTTCTCGCACACCACTGACTCCACCCTGATGCCTATTTGGAAATCACAAGGGTATAGTAGCAAATCAGTAGCCTATATCACATAGCCTATGTGTAACCTATGTGTCATAGGAAGTGGTGCAACACACAAGGGAGCATAAGAGACGTACCACTCAAAAAAAAGTTGCAGTAGTAAGCGTTATTTTGGGTTGACGGCATTAATATTCCGGGTTTCACAAAAAGTTTCATAAATCTGTGTGTAATTGCAATACATAAGCTACATACATACGCTTTTATATAAGGTATTTCCCGCCTAGTCTGTATATAAAATAGGAGCAGCTTACTGCAAATAATGTGATTTAAAGCAGTTCAGACGAAGTGTACAGTTAAGTTTTCTAATGTGTAAATTTATACACACTTAGAAACATGAGCAGGGTTCTAAAGTTTTTTGTTCATGAAAATCAGTCTTTTTATTGTAAATGCTAGTAGTACGCACAATTAATAAATAAAAGTATTCACATATCATTAAGTATCAATAATTATGCTTATTACTTTTGTCTGTTGTACTGATCACAACTTTAACAACATTAACCACAGTTTGGATGTAGTCAAATGAAATATAATGTATTTTTATTGTTTAATTTAATTACTGAACTTTTTTTTTTCATTTATTTATTATTTTCTTTTTTTCTTTCTATTTGCCTGTTTAACTTGTTCTAAAGCTTGAGAATGGAGTCTAAGCTTGAGGCTGGAATTCCCCCAAAGGAAGAATTTTGCCGTGTCGCAAATGACTTTCGATTCAAAACGTGCAGATTAATAGTAATAGATTAATAGTAGTGTACAAAAAGGCAATGTATAAAATGGCTATTCCTACCGCATCTTTACCTACTCTGTTCTCATATTCTTCTCTTTTCAGAACTTTGGGCTTTAACAGATGACAGGTTTTGCTTGTGGTTTCAGCACATAAATCACACGAATCTTGATTTCTGTTGTGTTTTCATAGGTGCTGTTTCACTGGCTGGTGCACAAGCCAATCTGTGGGCTGTAGAAGGAGGAAATAAATTAATTTGCTCTGGACTTCTAAAACTAGCAAAGGCCAATCTGATCCAATCACAAGTTACTACAATTTCCCTTCAGTCATCAGGTATTCCCATGCACTCATAACCACATGTCTGTTAAGTCAATGCTTCACAAAGCTCATGTTGCTCCGGAATATCCACATTTGTGCAATACTCCTATGGTTTATCCTTTGTTTTTAACAAAAAAAATAATTAATAACAGCACATTTTGTTCCTCTTTTTTATACATAATTGCGAATTATTGTAGGTTTTAACTTATTTAACAAATTACTTTTTAAAGGTTTGTTTAAATGTAATGTTGTGAAATGTCCACAACACCAATTAGTCAATCACTTAGCTATAGCAGTGATAAACATTTTCCCACAAGCTGTTCATTCTTTTGGCTCCATCTTGATATGAATAAAACAAAAAATAAATACAAATCACAGTTTGTTCTGGGACCCGGCCTCAAATTCCCCAGGTTCCAATCTGATTGATGGAATGCATTGGACAAACAAGTCCGATCCCTCAACAAGACCCTCTGCAGAGCCTCTCCACAAGGGACCAGAGCTGCACCAGTTGCACAAGGGGAACCTAAATCTTAGGTGGTTTTAATGTTATGGCTGATTGGTGTATTAGACACGCTCATTAATAATAAAAAAACAACAACAATAATATAAATTACAGCCAGGAATGGTGTCAAAACTGCTGTTGTAGAAAAATGATGAACACCTACTGGCCAATCAGATTGAAAAAAACAACAGTGTGGTATAATATCACTAAGGAAATTAGTTAAACAAACACACACACACACACACACAAAAACACAGGTTATACACTATATAGCCTAAAATCTTTGGGCTCAGGTGACAATCATTCTCATATATGCTTGTTAGACACCCCTTTAAAGTCCCCTCTTTGCTGTTATAATAACCTCCACTCTTCTGGGAAGGCTTTCCACTATATTTTGGTCATTTTTATTCAAATATTTGCTCATTAAGCTACAGTAAGGAAGTTTTGTTTGTAATACTACACAAAGCAAAAATCTTGTTCGCATGTAAAAATTATTCACATATCACAAATGTTTTCTTTCGATGTCACAATGCACTGCGGTGTAGTCTGCTACATAAGACATTAAAGTACAGGTCAAGTGCAAGTTAACATTTCATGTGACATTTATGTATGAACTTTTAATGCTTAATGGTGTCATCCAATCAGTGTCGATATTTATTCATGAAACATGCAGCATGGCCCTGCTTTGACCCTTAGAAATTCGTCTCATGAATTTCCTAAGTTCCCAACTAGGAGTTTTAGCGCCACCTAGGAGAATCATTGGTGGTAAGAAAATTTGTATGAATATGCATTTTAGTAAGAGTGACATGTAAGGTAAAGGTAAAACCTTGACCCACATTAGTTTAAATTTACTGATGATTTTAAATGTATCTTTTTGTTCTTTTCCAGTGCATGATGATGATATATAACATATCTTTATATAACATGTCATTTTTGTTCATTCTAGGTGAATCCCACCAGTACAAGCTCAGTTACAACACTAAGGATGAGATTGCATCAGATATCTATGACATAGTTATCATCGCCACTCCTCTCCAGCAAAACGTCAACTCTGGAATCTCTTTCCAAGGCTTTGAACCCCAGCTAGCGGAGTTAAGAGGGTCTTACCACACAATGGTAGCTTCTATCATCCATGGTTATCTCAACTGCTCTTACTTTGGCTTCCCTGACCCCAAGCTTTTCCCTTTCACAAGTGTGCTTACCACGGAAGCTGCTGATCTCTTTTTTAACAGCGCCTCTAGCATCTGCCCCGTCAATATCAGCGCTGGCTTTCGCCGCAAACAGCCACATGAGGCCAGAGTCTACAAAGTCTTCTCTCCTAAGCCACTGGAAAAGCATGAGCTAAAGACAATTTTTAAGTCTTACTACTCTGTGCAGGCTGTTGAATGGAAGGCGTACCCTCGTTATGGAAGCTCTCAGGAGAAGCCACCTATGATCCTGCACGACAGTCTTTACTACCTCAATGGAATTGAATGGGCAGCGAGTGCCATGGAGATGAGCTCTGTGTCTGCTAAGAACATTGCACTTCTGGCTTACCATCGCTGGAGCAGGCAGCTTGAAATGATTGACCAGAAGGACCTCATGCACAAGATCAAGACAGAACTGTGATTTTTTTTTCTTTTTTTTTGACAACCGCAGTTTTCTGGTACAATTTGACCTGCACTAGCTGAAGACTTTTGCTAAAGTCAAGGACTTCATTTTGGAGCACATGGCCATTTACAGAATTTCCAAGGTCCTGTTTTGATAAAACGGTTACTACTGTATTTTTAAAAAGTCACAGACCTTAAGTGATTTAGTAAAAACCTATTAATGTTTTAGCCCTAAATTTGTGGTTTGCTTGAGTGATCACTAGTGTGAATAAAAGAGATTCTTTCTAGATCCTCCTTATAGAAATGTAACTCAGTTTGCTTGTTTGGGCGGCATTGTGGCTTAATGTGTAGCACTGTCGTCTTGCACCTCCAGGGTGCAGGGATTTTGCATGTTCTCCCCCTGCTTGGCTGGTTTCCTCCCACAATCCAGAGACATGCAGATTAGGCTAATTGTCATTCCAAATTGCCTGTAGTGTGTGAATGATTGTGTATGTGTGTGCTCTGCGATGGATTGGCACCCGATCTAGGGTGTACCCTGCCTCGTGCCCTAAGTCTCCTGGGATAAGCGCCAGCCCTGCATATACAACCCTGTATACGGGATTAAGCGGTATAGACGATGAGTGAGTGAGTGAGTGAGTTTGCTTGTTTGTTTAACACCTGATTTATCATTACATTTTGCACTAACACAGTGTTAGGTTTTTGTACAGTCTTATACCTACGCTTTGCAACAGTTTCTGTATATCGATCGTTAATTGTTTTATGCAGAGAAATTAAATATGGATAACAGGTGATTAAAAACCTTTAAGATTTCCTGGGTAAGTTATTCTAACATTGTGGGTAACTGAGCTGTGTCTAAACAGTTTAGCAATTTTGGGTTACAAAATCTGATACTCACTGCCTGGTCAAAAAAGGCACACATTAATATTTTGTTCAACCATCTTTAGCTTTGATTACAGCACACACTTTGACCAGTTTGCGTGTGAAAATTATTCCTCATGCTCCCACAGCCATTTTTTCACAATTTGAGTCCTGAGATATGCCTGCGCCATGAAGAAAGAAAAACCACACTCATTGGATAACTTGGTCATTCAGTACATTGAGGTCTGCAGCTGATTTGATTTTATTGCCGCATAACATTGCAGAGCCGAGACCTGACCAATTGAAGTAACCCCAGATCATAACACTGCTTCCAGAGGTTTGTACTGCACTCAATGCATGATGGCTGCATCGCTTCATGCGCATCCCATGGCCACATAGCTGTTTAGTCTCAATCCTGTGAGTTCTTGTCACATTGCGTGTGTGCACATGCTTTTACTTTTCATTGGTTTCTACTGATAATCTTTAACCATGCAACTTCATCAAGTGGCCTGTTCAACCATGACCAGTTTCTAACCCAATTTCAGTCATTTTAATGTTTTCTTTGCTTAATGCAGGTCAATAATTTGACCTTTTTTTTTCTCCCTAATTTAGTCGTGTCCAATTCCTCCCCGTCACTAGGGGGCTCCCATAAGTAAGTAAGTACCTCTCATCCCTCCCCTCCGGCTGTGAGAGGTTACAGCATCACCCGGGAACCGAACCAGCGATCTCCGGATGATAGGGCGAGCACTTTACCACTGTGCCACTCGGAGGCCCAATAATTTGACCCTTCTGAAAGAACTACTGTTTTGGCCAGGCAGTGTAACTGTGTAGATGTCTCATTGATGTGAAATCAGTCTTAACGTTCATTCACATATCTACTACTGCTGCCTAAATGACCACACTCTTTTGTATTTTTCCTCTAATCATAACCATGTTGGTACATCGGTTGTACATATACCCCTTTTTATGTAAGTAAACTTTAATCATGCAGTTTTTTTAAATTCTGATCAGCAACACAATATGTTATGGTTTCCAACATTTAATTTATCTACATAATTAAAAGTAAGACTTTGTATTTACAAATATCACATGTAAACTTCCTGTTCAGCCAGAGATGGCGCTACAGTCTATTGTATTCGACACTGCATTTCTTGTGCTCTTTACTGTCATCACTGCCAAAACTGGTGGAGAAACAGAAAAGCCTTTTGTCCAGCCCTGCTGTGAGAACCAGTGTGTTTCTCAAGAGGATAAAGTAAAAGACCTTCAACTTCAGATCCAAGTTTTCAGATAAACACACTGTCAGTTTAAGACTCAGAACTCCTTTTATAACTGCTGAAGATAGCTTAAAATCTTCTGTCGTAGATCTACATTAATTCTTTTGGCAGACGCTGTAAGAAGTTGGGTAGAATCTAATCTAAACAAAAAAGCTTGGCATTTGAGATTTACATGTCTTGCTTCAGCAATAGCTTTCTGACAGTGCTGGGGTGAAGACTCACAATCCCTTATAAACCGGTGTATGACTGCAGAGATTAGAGCTCACAGATTGACATATCAATGAAGATGTCATACCCCTTGGATCTTGACAGATCTCTGAATTTAATGCCATGATTCTGTTTCCTACTCTGTTGTTCAACAGTCTGTTCTGCCAGATGCTATCATTAATTTCGTGTCACAGTGGACGAATTAGGCTTCACATAAAGAAAGATATTCTTGCAGAAGGAAAACAGTCTGCCTGTTGAATCCAGGAAACAACAGAAACAAACAGTACTGCCCTTATCCATTTTTATAGATCGTTTGTGGAATGTATTTACATAGCAACCCATTCATGAACCATTGAGGCCATTTCTTTGTGTCACTGTACCATTGTGTTCCTCTAATTAGATGAATACAGCTGCAAGCCATGCAATTTATAGCAACACAGTAGTTCTGGGACTGTTCAGCACCAGAATCATAGTTTAGAACTGTATCTGGGAAACCATTTTATTGTACACAGAGAAGCAGATCGTGCTTGATAAATAGAAATCTCTAAAATGTTGAGAATGAATGTCTATACATAGGAGCAGGCTAAATGGAATGTGATTTTAATGCTCTGCTAATGGCCCTTAACGTTCAACCTGTTTTGCAAATACATAGATACTTTTATGATGCGCATTTATATGTAAGGCAGTGCTGTTTAAAGGATGGCCTGTGACCTATTTTTGGAATATTGGGTTTAAGGCATGCATCATACAATTTTTTTCTGGTGCATTTTTTCCTCTAGAAATTCCTAGCATGATTTAACGATAAAGTCTTCTTTTCTTTCAAGTTAAGTCCTTTAGCGATCAAGATCATTTGTTTGGCAAAGGCTAATACTGATTATAGTGTGCCCTTTCATCTGTGTGTTAGTCTGAACGGGTAACTGTAAAAAAAAAAAAAAAAAAAAAGTATCACTCACTTCTCCTGAATTCCAAAAATGTGGGTTTGGCAGAGGAGTAAATAAAAACCTTATTGTGTATTCCTCCTTTTGACATCATTGTTTTGGTTTCTTTATAGTTGGTTGATACCCATCCTAGCTCAGTTGAATGCACTGGGTGAATGAACCAACAAAACCAGTACAGTACAGTACCTCTGGCACCACTGGCCCCAGATGTGGGCTCACCTTGGTGCAAATCCAAAACCAGTAACATTCATTAGACTCTACAAGCTCATTGTAAAACCAGAATATTATTTTTACGTTGTAGTTTATTTAAAATGTTTGATCTCTTAAAATATGGTTGGACAAGTGCTGTATAAATACTCTCTGAAATATTGTTCTTTATATCTCACCTAATTGGTTACCTGGTAATTTTGTGAGCTCATGCTTGACAAAGCCCCACTGTGGTGGCTTTTAAGTTTAGTTTCCTTCTTGGGAGTAATAGATGCTGTTATTTAGTGGAGGGTTTGGCACATAGCCCAGGCCCATGGGCAGATCCAAGTACTCAGTGCATTGCGGTGCGCTGCAGACCGGCCCAGTGGAAACTCTGGCAGCGCTTGCCCTGCCCACTCGTGGAATCTTGCATTTGTTTATTTTCTCATGATCAAATCGCTCAAGACACCACAGTCATGTTTAAGTGTTGATGGGTAACGTGATTGTAAGAAGAAAAAAAAAGATGTGTATGCATTTAATCCGGAAGAAATTCTATGCAAGCTTGATGACTGCCACAGTAAACTCACAGAACTGATAGAGTATGAATGTAATTACTTGTCTACTCTGCTTTAATTTATTATTTAATACAATTTGCTCTATAATAGAACTATAATTTACTGTAGATGCCAGAAATTACATTTATATAAATTATAGTGAAGTATAGTGCAAGCCATGTTTTTACACAACAGAAAGTATTACTTTAAAGGAAATGCAAACCTTCAGTGAAAAGCAGGATCAGTGAATACAGTCATTCATAGCCTTGATTGTCATTATTTTCATTTTGTGACAATGCTCTGGAAAGGGGTTTAAATGGCTCGCGAGGTCTAGTTTTGAGGCGATTCCAAAGGCGCGTTCTGATTGGTCGAGACGTAACCACGTGGCGAGGGAGTCACGCGCTTTCCAGGAACCCGTCAGGAAGAAGATAAACAAAACAAACCAGAGAGAAAGAAGACAGCGTGGATTTGTAAGGAAATTTCATTTAAGTTCTCGTACACACGACTCTCCCCGAAGCGTGAAGAGTTTTTCTGACACCTGTAAAGCCTAGTTACAGGTGAGTACATCTTTTATCCGCAGTTGAAGTCGCAGACACCGTCGAAGTGCTCGTTAAAAATGAATACAAACATTGTCTCCTGCTGTTAGCTCGGAAGCTAAGTTGTGATAAGGGGCTAGCTGCTGCTGCTAACTGAGAGTGGGAGGGACGGAGGCCATAGTTATCAAAGCAGCACAGCAAGTTTCAGTTCCGCAATAATACTCCACTCTCCTTCATTATTCTTCTGATTTGGGATTTTTTTGTGTGTGCTTGGTGTATCAGCTTACTACTCTTATTAGGATCTCTTTTTGCAGTTTGCGCTACTGGAGAAGTCTGGTGATGGCTGGCTTTTGCTGTCACTATCATGATTATCGCTGACTTGTTCTAGAAGGTCTTTTTTTTTTTTTTTGCTGTGCTGTCAAGGTTAATGTTGCTGAATGCTGCGGGGCAGATGGCTGGTTAGGTGTTTTGTGCACACTCATCTGCCATGTTTCAGTCTTTATACACGCAGATAAAGTTATAAAATTTCCACATGACCAAAGTAAATACTTAACTGTAAACGACTTTTGCTTCAGGATGTCTGATATCAACAATCTGTCTGCAGCTCGGTCTGCATTAATAAGCAAGAAGATGTATTTAAATGTATTTAAAATATCGACATGCTCAAATACATTTGGGTTAACCAAGCAATATGACTACAGGTTGATGAGATCAGATAAATAAATGATGATCAGTATTATCGTGATATGTTATTATGGATTGTTGGCTTTGCTTACTTACAGTAGATTGCTCGTATTTTTTGTTCTATATGAAAAAATGGGATTATTTTAAGGGTGAGTAGTCTATTGCAGACTAGTCTGGGTACACGCCCCCCTACAGCACAACACCAAGTGACACAGGCTCTGGAAGTTGCTCTTCTCTATCCCTTTTTCATTTCATAATACAGCTGTTCAAAAAGAGGTTTGCATGCTAAAAAATTGCATGCATGATAATTATATTTACATTTTTTTTGTTGCGATAAATCACTTCATTTTGTTCCGCGTCATGGAAATTTGTTTTTTTTTTTCACCACAAGCATGGAAATAATTAGTGAGTAGCGTCTTTATAATAAAGGATGTGATGATGATAAAAGTGAAATATATGTATAATCCACTTATTTACGTAACGCGGGGAAGGCCTTGAGTGTTGTTTGTTGCTCGGCATTCTCAACCACACTTTATAGGTGAAGGATATTTACGGTCTCGTGTGATTGACGTTTGGTCGGACTGATCAGTTACGCGCAGGAGGCGGGCCGAAGCGCGCGTCGAGCCAATGAGAGCACTGGAACGCGTGGGCGTTGGCGCAGTGCGCTAGAGGTTTGGTTGACGTTTGTTTTCGATAGGGGCCCCATGTTGAATTCAGCGTTGTGGAGTAGGTCAGAGTCAGACGCGATCCCTCGACTGGATTTAAAGGAGCAGGAACTCTAGTTACTATAGTGTAGTGTAGTGCAGTGCTCGGAAGCGAGTGTTTCGTGGCTTCATTTCGCAGAGATAGTTGTGGCAGCGTTTGAGGTTTTGTAGGTCAACATTTCCTCCTGTAAACATAACGTGGGCGGCAGCATGCTGGAAGAGGAGCAGCAGCGAGACAGCCACGCTGGGTTTCACACAGAATTAATTGATTATAAAATGTGTCTCTTACTTTGTGACAAAAATTGTAGATTTGACAAAGACGAGGCTACAGTGTTCAGACTCCCTGAGCAAGCATGAGTTAGCCCAGGCTCCATATTGCACTGGTAGTTGTAACTGGTGTCCTGCCTTCTTACACTGCACATCTTCACAATGTCACATTACAGTTTACTCGCTGTTGCTCATCTCCCACCTCGTTGTTTAATGTGCAACTACAGTCTCTCAACTGGTCCTGAAACCAGAACACTCAGGCCTGCTGTCAGAAAAGTTCTGATGAAACATAAACAAGACATTGCAGTGCTTCTAGTGGGTACAAAAACACACTGGGATCCAAGGCACTGCATTAAGATGAAATGTACCTGCTCATCACAGCTAACGTGACCTACATTATAACTGCTATGTTTTGATGCCTGCAAGATTAGACACAGCGAGTCAGTACATTCAGGGAGAATGGTGCCAATTGGATCATAACATCCCCATTCCTAAGATTCTTCAGATCTTGCCTCCAAGTGCAGGCTGCAGAGACATGACAGAGAGCTGGCCTAGTGGATTTAAATGTTGATGATCCGCTCATTTTCGGGCCAGCTATACTACTTAACATATTTCATCCCAGTTGATGTTTTTATTGCGTTTAAATTTTTAAGTACATATTTAATTTTTCCCCCCACAAACCAGTAGACCGCAAGCACTAACAACTGAATTTAAAGCTAATGCTTGGAGCAAATTCCTAATTCAAATTAAGGCTTGGCAGTCGGATGTTAAATTAAATGAGTATCTATTAGCAGTTTAACTGTACAGCATCTCATATCAGCCTCTCGATTCTTTAAGTCTGCATATAACACAGTATATTAAATAGGCTTCATAATAAAGCAGGTTTTTGTTATAAAATACTATTTATATTATCTGAGGTGTAACAAACATATTACTACTAGTTTATCAGCTTATAAATAAATAGTAAAAGCAGGACCTGGAAGATTTCCTCAAATCTTTAAGGTCCGCTGTACTTAAGCATCTGAGTAAATTACCATGCTGACTGGTACTGATCTCTTTCTGCAGAGCACCACAGCAGAAGACGTAACATCTCTCACTTCAGACGTGCCACCCAGAGTCACACCAGTCAAAGCTTAGCCATGTTTAATTTTTATTATGTTCTAAAGCACAGCTATTGTTTTGTTATACACACAGCCTTTTTAATAGGAACACCTCTATCACTGCTCATTTATATAGTTATTCAGTTAGTTATGTGACTGCAGCACAATGCAAATCATGGAGATAGTGGTGAAGAGCTTTTTATCAGGGAGTTTGACTGTGGCATGGCGGCACTGTGGCCTGGTGGTTAGCACTGTCGCCTTGCACCACCAGGGTCTGGTTTCAGTTCCCGGCCAGGTTCAATTCCCTTCTCTCTGTTTGCATGTTCTCCCTGTGCTTGGTGGGTTTCCTCCGGGTTCTCCAGTTTTCTCCCACAGTCCAAAAACCTGCAGATTAGGCTAGTTGGTGTTCCCAATTTACCTGCAGTGTGCGAGTGTGCATGTGTGTGCGTTCTGCAATGGATGGGGGTGATTCCATCTCAAATCAACCAGTGGGTGCCACCACATGATCACAGATTTTGCTGATTTTTTCACCAATTGTT
>JAQMYL010000011.1:15138857-15152386 GCA_030014365.1 Clarias pachynema | reverse complement strand
GTGATATATATCGTTATCGAGGTAGAAAATTGCTTCTACCGTGATAGAAGATTTTGGTTATATCGCCCACCCCTACTCATGGGCATCCTGTCCAGGGTGTACCCCGTCTTGTGCCCTAATAGAATAATGCAGTCTCATGGGATAGGCTCCAGGCCCCCTGCGAACCTGAATGCAGGATAAGAGCAGTATAGATAATGATTGATTGAGTGAGTGAGTTTGACTGTGGCATGGATGTTGGTAACAGATTCAGTACTGGTGAAAACAGATCTTCTAGAAATTTCCACACACAACAGTTTTTAGATTTGACACAGAGCAGTGAACAAAAGCGTGATGAGTGAGGTCAGATGAGAATGGCCAGGGTTGTCCAACCAAAAATAGGAATCTGATGTTAAAGTGGACACGGGTTACCCTAAGCTGGTTAGTTAAAGATTCCACTTTTCCCATCTTCAGCTGTCTAATTAAGGCAAGTTCTTCCTTTTGTAGTTGCAGATTCATGTTCTTAAGTGAAACCTTATGTGTTTATCCTTGTGTTGTAGGACTCACCCTTTAGTGCTTTAGTGGATACTCTCACCTGTATATTGTACACTGCTGCTCTAATCATAAAGACGCTTATATGCAGTATGTCTCTCAGAGAGTTTCTCCTTGCCACTGTCACCTCTGGCTTTGCTTATTAAGGGTCTAAAGCTACAACTGGTTTCCTGTTATGCCGTAACATAAGATATAATATAGTGCTAATCAGGCAATACAAATAAAACTAAATTGGATTGAAACTAATGTATTTCTGAGGATCTGAAGAGTAAAAAAAAAAGGGTCGAGACATGCCAGAGAGAGCACAAAGCTGTTGATATTAGTGTTAAAGGTTGATGATCTACTCACTTATGCCATATAGAGGTTTCCCTGGTCATAAACATTTAGAAAATCCTTATACAGCACATTGGACATTACATTAACTGATACTGCTTTTATATCTGGTTTAAAATGAGCTAAGTCAAACAAACCTATAGATTTTATTTCACATTAATGCACTCTGAACATTCTCCATTTACCTTGACAGAAAGCGAGGGCTCTCGATGCAGAGTAAGATGCAAGTTTATATGCAGCGTTTGGTAGAATAACGCACTCATAGTAAGTATCATTGCTTATACTTAACATTGACATAAACAAAAGCTGAGTTATAAATTATTGGGTTACAAACAAAAACTGAATATTGAGTAAATGACCAAGTGATAGTTTGTATATTCCTGTTGAAGGTGTTTCCAATAAAACTGTCCTTACTCCTTCTTTTTCATCTTCATCTGAAAAAGTTTCATCTTTTAAGCCAGAAGTTGTATTTCTTCCTTCTATATGTTTGCTGATGTCACTAGCAGTACTGTGTTAATGGTTGTGAACTGGGAAGTGGTGAACATGGTGGTAAACACAGATAAGCGGAGTGATGCACACAGTGAAACATTCCATAGGTGATTGTTGGTCTTGGAATTTTGTTCAAACAATCAAATTAGTAGCTGGCTAACTGTTATAAACCAGATTAGCCTAGTTTGGTGTTGCTTATGATGCTTGGAGGAACCGCTAACTAGCTAGAACAATGCACAGCATCACTATTGTACTGCTTTTACCCGTATATAACTTGAGCTCTTCAAAAAGGAAGTATAATGTCCCTCTTTCTCTTTGTCCAGCATTTCTTTTTCAAGCCAAGGCATTCTTTGTTTAAATCAGTTTAACAAAGTGAAAATAATTTGATCTGCTAAATCTGACAATCACTCCTAGCTGAAAATTTGTATATGAGTCTCCACAACAGGTGAATGCGTCAGTTACATATTGAAGCCAAGTGTCTTTCCTGTTAAAGTTCTCCCAGACTTCACCGCAAGCTGGGATTGTGATAACAGTGTAAAGTCAGACTGTAGCTCTGCAGCCATTGTGTTATGGAAAGTTTTGCATGCAAATATTTCTGTCTGTCTGCTGAGAGAGAATAGGAATGGAGTCGAGCACTAAAAGTAAAACGGCATTTTGTTGTATTTCCTCTTCTTATAGTCTTCTTCTGTGGTTTGTGTACAAGGTTGATGACTTGTGAGAACTGAAGGGTGATAAGACGGTCCTTTGACTTGTTCACTAAACCAGGAGGAAATGATGTCATGTAACAAACGAAGAAGGCTGTTTTGCCTCCATCTTGCAGCTGGCCAATACACTCCTGGCTCTCTCTCATGCATATTTCACTCGATTTGTTATGCAAAGGGCGTTAGACTGTTCGGGTTCCTCTGTTTATGATATCTGTAGGCAGTGGTGAAAGGGTGCTGCAGAGGTTGTTTAAAAATAGCCCCAGCGCACGTCGCTTTTGCTCTCTCGCCTTCCTCCAGACTGGTTTCAGGACTGCTATCGTTTCTTCCATGGAGCTAAATCGCCTTTTTCACAGGGCCTCTGTAACTTTTTTTGACCATGGCTAGACATTCAGTATCATGCACAGAGAAATTCCACTTCTTCCTGTCTCCTGTTGCTGTTTGTGTTTACAAAGCACAGCTCTTTTAATTGATGCTGTTACGGCTCGTTCTATTTTCACAAACAGCCGTTTGTGACAGCCGCTTGTAGATTCAGTTTGTTGCAGTTTGTAAATGATGTTTCATTTAAGGACAGAGCCCCAGTCACTGTCGTACAGAAGTCTATCACACATGGCGATAATGTATATCATTTGATATTATGTCAATATGTTTCAATCATTTGTTAATACACCTTTTACTTTTTTCTTATCTGCAGAGAACAGAGGAGAAAAACACAGCCATACCCAAATGTGTGGCTAAGGCATTATTATTAAAGAACATTTTTGTCACATCGATTTTTCTGCCAGAGATTGACATAAAAACAAGGGAATTGTGGGAAGAGAGGTGGCAGAAAAGTTTCCACCAAGGAACTAGGGATCTTTTCTCGGCAATGCCTCAGGTAAGGCTTATTATGTAATATGTTAGCTTCCAGTTTCCAATACTTTTAATTTTGTCAACAATGTGCAAATAGTCTTTTTTTATGTTTGAAATTACTGATCCCAATGTGATGTTGTTTATACCTATTTTTGAGATGTCTATTTATTAAAGACCAGTATCAGCCTTTTTTTCTGTGCTTGAATTGATAATCTAGCAGTATCTGTTTTCATTTGTCATGCAGCCTAGTGTCAGTGGAATGGATCCTCCCTTTGGGGATGCCTTTCAAAACTACACTTTTGCTGACCAGGCACTGACCAGCACTGATCTGTTAGCCAACAGCTCGGAACCAGACTTCATTTATGAACTGGTGAGATTATGCAGAGTTTCAGAATCACTTTGAAGCACTCTGAAGATTTTGTTTCGTTACTTCTTGTTGATATTGTATCCTTGTTTCAGGACAGAGATATGACTTGTCGCCAGAGCCCTGGAAGAGAGGTGTTTGAAGTCGAGGACTGTAAGGAGTTTGACAATATGGAAAATATTCCAGGTCTAGTAGACAATGACGTGACCTACAGCTCCAACTTTGAACAGTGGGACACCTATTGGGAAGACCTAACCAAGTACACTCGCCTCACTAGCTGTGATATCTGGGGCACTAAAGAGGTTGATTTCTTGGGCTTGGATGATTTCTCCAGCCCTTACCAAGATGAGGAAGTCATAGGCCGTACACCCACCTTGGCCCAGCTCAACAGCGAGGACTCTCAGCCAGTGTGTGACAATTTATACCTTCCAGATTCATTGGGAGGCCAAAAACAGACTGTGTTCCCTCCAACTGCTATAGGCAAGAAAATGGGCAAAACCACCGCTTCTGTCACTGGCACCTCCTCCAACCACAGTACACTGCCGGATTACGCTGAAGGTTCCCAGAAAGCCACGTGGCCAGTGGCCTCAAGCACTGAGACTATGGCAAAGGCCCAGATGCAAGGGCCTAGCAGGGTTGCATCTCCACAGCCAGAGAACACAGATTATGTACGCAAAGCCAAAGTTCGCATTAGCGTACCACGCAAGACCTTCCTAGAGAGTTGTGCTCAACAGATCAGTGTGTCTGCCAGCTCCCCAATTATCAAAGAGCATGAGTCAAGTGCCTCTTTGATCAATAATGCCCAAACAGCTACTATTGGCACTCCATCTTCTCTGATTCCCCTGGTTGGTGAGAAAAGAGTGGAAACTATTAAACGAGAAGCTCCCTGCGGCTCTACTCCAGAGTTGGGTTTGTCAAGAGGAAAACCACAGAAAATGAACTTCCCTGTGGCGGGCAGCAGTGAAACCTTGCTCACCGTGAGTGCTCTTGGAGCTGACGCCACTGCTGCAGCCGAGAAGAAGAAAGAGGAAGAGCACAACTACTCACTGTTCCTGACCAGGGCCAGGCTCGCAGGTAAAGCTCCCACTGACATGGAGGAAGACGAAGATGAGGAAGAAGAAGAGGGAGAGGAGGAAGAGGAAGAGGAGGAGGCAGAGGGGGTGGACCTGGATGATGAAGACCACGATGAAGGATTTGGCAGCGAGCACGAACTTTCAGAAAATGAGGAGGAAGAGGAGGAGGAAGAAGATGATGACTATGAGGGAGACAAGGATGATGACATCAGCGATGCGTTCTCTGAACCAGGTACACACCACCATATGGACAATCTTTACTGTTTATGTGAGTTTTCAATGTTGGGCTCATGGTTCACAACAAGCTAATTACTAGTTATTAATTTAGCATGTTGTATGATAACTTTTTCTGTCCTAGTGGGTTTAGAATTGGATCATGTTAGACCAAATTAGACCGACTGTGCAGTACTCAGACCTTTTACTTATGAGATATTTTGATAACTGTGTCTAAGGCTCATCAGTTCAGGCTTCAGCTGAGATGGCTGTTTTTTTTTTTCCCTCTGTGTCCTTAAATAAATATTAAGCATTTGTCAATTATGCTTTTTGTGTCTTAAATGGTTCCATCGATCTGGACATTCTTTCGAGCAGGATGTGACACTGACATCGTAGAGGACGTTAAAGGCCTGACAGCTGGAATTTCCAGAAAGAGGGGCAAGCGCCGATACTTCTGGGAATACAGTGAGCAGCTCACCCCATCTAAGCAAGAACGTATGCTAAAACCTTCCGAGTGGGACAGAGACACCCTTCCTAGCAACATGTATCAAAAGAATGGCCTGCATCATGGTGAGATGATGAGAGATTAAATTCACATTGCACCACATGACAGACATTGCTGTTATAGCAAAGTAATGCATGGGTGGCAAGTGGGGGGATGGGGGTAGGTGGGGAGAGGAGTCTTGAAGATGTGGAGGGGTTGGGGTGCTGCACACGGCCATGCTGCTACCCTCTGAAGTGCATTACTTACATATAACAGCATGGTCTAACGTGAGCTATTCTACTGTACAATACAATTTCCTATTGATTATAGATCATGATAATCTTGCACATTTTAACGGTCCATAGTTAGATTTAATGCTGTGGAATGTTTGAGAGACAAGTAAGTTCCTATTCTCAACAACACCTAGAAGTACTGTCCAGTATAAAAATAATGCACATCTTCTGACTGGTCAGATTTGAAAATTCATGGGTCATAAACTATAGTGCTGCTTAAATAACCCAGTTCTGTAACATAACAAAACCAAAAACTAAATTCAATCTGGTAAAATATTATTATTAGCTAAAAATAGAAAAGATAGCTTAATCAGTCAGATTGAGCTTATTCTGATGTCGAAGAAGCCGTTGTTCTTCTGCTGGCTGTTTATGTTTTTTGAATAAAAAAAAAAAGAAAATCACTGCATGTATCAGTAGCCCTCAGTTCCTGGAGGCATAGAGATAGAATACACATTTAAATAAACAAACCTTCTAGTTTAGGCCATGACCACTTCCTGCTCAAATCCAAATAAAGGTACAGTGGCATTGCATTACAACCATACTACATGCATAATCTTCAGTTTTGCGTTCTCAGGCAAATACACACTAAAGAAGTCACGACGGACAGACGTAGAGGATCTCACCCCTAACCCACGAAAGCTGCTTCAGATTGGGAATGAGTTGCGCAAGCTTAACAAGGTGATTAGTGACCTGACCCCTGTTAGTGAGCTGCCTCTGACTGCTCGTCCTCGGTCTCGAAAGGAGAAAAACAAATTGGCATCCAGGTAAGCTTTTCTTCAAGCCACTGTATTTAGCGCTTCTGTTTTCCTTTCTCTCCATTTCGGATTTATACAGTAGACGCCATGGAATCAAAACTTCTTTGCAAAATATGCAAAGTCTAGGTTAAGGAAATTGTATGCAGGAATAAAAACGCTATCCTCGTGATCTTTGGAATGACTCTTATTATGACTCTTCTTAACTTTTGTTAAGATTTGTTCTGTTCTGATATAAACACAGCCGTTCATTAGTTTTTTTTTATTTTTTTATTGTACATCACTTCTCCTATATATCAAATATTTAAAGAGATTTAAATTTTGCTTGTCAATCATTTAAATACTAAAGTGATGCACCTTTATATTTTTACCAAATTCAAAAAATAAAATATCCATGCTAAATTGTTTTCACGCTTCGAAACAATTGTTTACATTTTTCCTGGAAAGTGCAATAAAATTAGCTTGAGCTAAGTCTTAAATGTCAATTAAATTGCCTGTATATGTAGCAATAATTATGAGCTGATGTAGAAAAAAAGGTGTGGTCGTTAGACACTGACCTTTTTTTTTTTAATATTTGGATCGTGAGATCCTCTTTGCATAGAAGACATAATGTACACTGACAGAAGACGCTGAAGTCTTACTTTTCTGTTAATGTTGCCATGACAACAATGTCAAACGTGGAAACTACTAAGTTTAGCATTAATCTTGGGCTAGGATCGCCATAACTATCTCCAAATAGTCTACAAAACTAACAGTTAATTGAGGAGTATAACATGTTTTTATTTCAAGGTAGGAAACATACACTTTATTACGTTGTATTATTGCTAATTTTGCAATAATTACAATTATTGCTAATTGTATGCATTGCTAATTTGAGGTGTGGTCTAGGTCTGAATTGACATGCCTTTGGGTCCGGATCCAGAGCGGAGTCTAGATTTTGAGATGCCCTGCCTAGAATGTCAAAAAACATTCTTAGTTTGCTTTTAAAAAATCAGCACAAAGTCAAAATGTCAACTAACGCCCTGTAATGTACATCAGTTCGACCACCACAAATGAACACTGCATTACAGTATTTCCTCATGCTGGTATAGAGGAAAATTACTTGAAATGGCATCAGGTTCAGAATTGCTAATATCATCTCTCAAATAAACCTGTGCATTGTTTTCTTCCTCCAGGGCCTGCAGACTGAAGAAAAAAGCTCAGTATGAAGCCAACAAGGTCAAGCTGTGGGGTCTTGGCACTGAATATGGTACGGCAGTTTGAAAGCTACACTAAACAGAAAATAAATGCCTGAGGTTGTTAACATCTGGGCTAAAATGTTTCAGTTCTTCGAGTGAAAAGCTTCCGTCCTACGTTTTTTGGTCTTTTAATGGCCATCATTACCTATCTGGAACTAGGCCACCCCATTATGTGTAGTGTTTATAATATTACATGTGCATTTCATCTGCAGATCGATTGCTGTTTGTGATTAACACCATCAAAGAGGAGATTGTGAACCGAGTTCAGGATAACTCGAATAACAATGGGACAAGCATGGCAGAGAAGCTTGACAAGCTCATAGAGGAGACACTAGGTAAGAAATAGACTGTTGAAGGCATTTTGGTTGACATTTTTACACCATTGAGACCATTAATGCAAACCCAGAGTTGATAAATCACTATAGACTGGAGATCTGAAAGACCTAAATAATGCCTTGGTTCTGTTCTTTTCTTTCCTTCCTTCCCCCTTGTGCAGTGCAGTCACCAGTAGCTGGCCAGACTTCAGACTTTGTGAATCAGATCCTTGAGAATACAGGCAAAGGTGACCCCACTGGAGGTCTAGTGGGACTGCGTGTGCCCACTCTCAAAGTGTAGAGGCATACATATAGTATTTGGAAGCACACTCGAAGCCATCCGCGCCATTCCTGTCTCACACTGTAACGGCCCGACACTCTGCATGCTCATGTCAACAGGAGATGCTCAAAATGCTTAATGTGGATACATGCATACGAACACCTATCCGTCTGTGCATACGTATGTATATGTTCACCTTCCACGCACCTACAGAAATCTCTGCACTCAGTAGTCTCTTTCCTTCCTACGTCTGCATGTGGCTGGTTAAAAAAAAGAAAAACTCCATCTGCAAGCCACCATTTTGCAAAATTGATAAGCCAATTTCTGAGATACCTCCTGGAATTGTATCATCCTTTTAGAGATGAAGACATAACTGGTTCCTGCTGTAGCCATTTTTTTCCTTATGTCCAGCAAATGCCCCTTTACTGGATTCAGAAAGCAGAGGTGTTCTCTTTAGGGAACACGGTTACATTCTGATCATTCATTAAAACGTCTGGATAGAAAAAGACGTTTTAGAGAGATCAACTAAATCACCTGGTCAACTGGTGATGTAAGATTTTCAACATTAAACCTCTGCTTTTGTATTCTAGTGTTGTTGCATTTGCAGAAATGAAGAAGTTACACATTTATATGCCAACTCTTATAAAGCCAATGCAATCACAGAAACATGCTAATCAACTATCTTTTTTGGAGACCAACACAGATTGACGATAGGCGTATAAATTTAGGACAGGGGTACAGCATGACTATTAGGATAGGACTGGGCTTGAATGTTCTGTTCCTTATATCTCGGTGGTTTCAGGGTGACTAGAGACAGATTATTGACTGACTGGAGCAGATGGTCCAATTAAATGTCCTTCTTTAACTGGGAAGAACTATTATTTGTACTCGTGACTCCACCCCACTTTGATCAAAGTTCCCGCACATCAGATGACCCTGGACGTTTTCTGAATTCGCATCGAAGGAGCTCAAAAGTTGACTCCCCAACTCGTTCTTGTTCATATTTGTACTTATTAAAAGTAAAATTCATTGTGCCTTGTAGATGTTGAGACAATAACGAATCTCACTTGAAAGCAAGTGAACCATGTTTCACGGACAAGAAGTGGAGTGAGGCAAGTCAGACTTGCAAGTTTGTAATGTATTTCAGCTCGATAAAGATGAACGTAGGAACATGAAAAAATGTTGAATTATGCCACAGAGTCTGTGCTAGGTGAAGTAAGATGGCTCTGACAAATATTTCTTTCCTCTCTCTATTTTGGTACTTCATTTAAGTGGAGAATGGATGTGTGTGCTCGTGAGTGTGTATGTGTTTTGGGGGGTTTATCTTTAAAAAAAAGAGATTTGCACACTATATTCTGATTGTTTTGTTTTGTACCAAAGACACATGCAACGTAAATTGGCAACTAGCCAGTTTAAGTAAGGTTTTGCACAGCTAACCTGACACCGTATTGAATGTAGGAAAAAGAAAAAAAAAGTTGTAGGGTCAGGGATTTTCAACGAACTGTGAAATTTGCTTGGGTCCAATTATCTACAGAAAGAAGCATTCATTCGCATCCTCCTAGAGCTCTTGTGCTGTTCTTCAGCTCTCAAGTTGAAGTGTTGCTTTGGAAACCTTTGTACTAGGATTAAGCAGTTCAGTTTCCCACCATTGCAATTTTGTCCATTAATATGCTTTTACATCTGTAGAGCTGAAGATGCTTTTGTAAGTACATACGTATGACATTATCAGAGCACCAAAATGTCTTTTATTAATTTCCTTTACATTTATGGAGGAGAATAATCATGCAGCAAAAGATTATTTTTGCCTATGTCGTGTATAGTCCAGAACTCATAACTACTCCATATTGTATATGTATTGATAAAATGGTACCTTTTCAACAGATATGTTAATAAGCATGATGCATTTCTATAGCTTTATATTCAGCGAGTAATCTGAAAACTAAGAAACAACAGACTTATTCTCTGTATTTTTGTAATGGTTACCTTGATGTTTTTTTTTTGTTGTTTGTTTGTTTAATGTTCTATGAGCATATTTATAATCCCTTTTGGAGAAAGGATGAATTTATCATCAGCACATCATGCTCAAAAATATTTCCAACATGGACCCAGTCATAGGCTCTTCCTAGTCTGTACCTAAATGAGTGCTTTAAATGCTGGAAAGCATTCTGAGAAAGAGAGAGAGCTTTATAGCTGCACCGTGATGGCTAGCTGCTGCACCTTCATACTTGTCCAGTGTGAAAAGCTACTGCACTTCCCAATGCAGAACTTGATTGATAGTTTTGGTTTGTCTTTGGTCTGTTTGTGAAGCTATTATTTTTTATTCAACTAAAGAAGGGAGAATATTTTCCTCTACAACCCCCTATTATATTTAAGCTAAAGATTTTCTTACATAGTAGTAGCTTATAGTTGTTCTCTCTATTTTTGTTTTGTTATGTTCGTTTGGCAGCATAGTAGATTTTGTATATACCATTCATGTTAGAGGCTATTGTAATTTGCAGTGTTCTCTTTATACGTAGAAATGAGATATATCTTCTATATTTATCTTGTGTATATACAAACGTACTATATTACATGTAAGATAACTAAAGCACTTTGTCTAGACAAAAAAAAGAAAAAAAAAAGGAAAAAAAGCATTCTTTTCCTTCCATCTCTGCTGCTAAACCGGCCTTGTTTGAATGCTGCAGTGAGTACTTGACTTTTACCATCTTAACCAGGACAGGTTGACAGTAAAGTCTCGAGAGGACAGGCCCCTGTGTGACGACAAGAAGTCAAGCGTCACAAACTCCATTTGCCTTTAGTAGACATTTCCTATGGAAAGGTGCAAATTCTTCTTTGTGTTCTTCTTCAGGTCGATGTACAGTATTGACATGTTTTCTCTGGACATTGCCAGAGGTGAACATTGTTCTCAATAATTTTTTTAAGTAATTTGTACTTAATGGAGGAAATCTGAGGTGTTTGAAGAAGCGTCTGCTTCTTATTAGTGGCTCAGAAAAAAAAAAGAAAAAAAAAACTATATCGCTGTACTGTAAGGCAAATCTCTTTGCCATAGGGAATTAATCAGATAACATCCTTTTTGCCTTTCCAAACACCCATCCATTCTTGATAGAAGGCAAGGCTTTACAAGCTTTGTTGCTATGAGAACTTATCCCAGCCTTCGTCGTGCCATCTTGAATTAAAGCTTCTTAGCCTGGCGTTGGCTCTCGATAGTTATGACCAATTTGTAATTAAAAAGAAAAAAAAACTAAAAAAAAAAAAAAACTGCACACAAAAGAAAAACACTTGGCAAGTCACGATGAGCATGGGGGTTTAAGGTGGAGGTGCATGTTTATAAGTCAGTGGCCTGCTGTAGTGGGAACGTATCCGTGTTTGTCTTCGACTCGTGATTACTTGTTTCTTGCGTTTGACGTGACATTGTGAGTTTAAGTGTTTAACCCGGAGACTCTGTGGCATTCGAACAGTTAAGGAAATGGTTATTCAAAGCCAGTAAATTTTTTTGTTGTTGTTTGTTTGGGTTTTAAATTAAAGCATGAAAAGATCAATAGCCTCATGTGAATTTTACATATAGTTTAAGTTAGAGTTAATAAGGGGCCTCTGCTGCAAACCTGATTAATCTTCTGGAAATCTGAACTATTACTGATCATTATTTTATAATACACACTTATCTTAAGCTGCAATATATTTAAAATACCAATTGTTTAGTAGAGTACATAACATTTATTTTGCATGTGTTCCTTTATTGTATTTGCTTCATACTCCAACCGATACTGCTTTCTCAAAATAGAAACTACGATCCTATTTCTTTGATGTATTGGTATTTGCATATTATCCTGAGTCTCGATCACCATTTCAACTTTCTTATTACTGGATTGAAATCTTAAAACGAGTAAGCTATCTATCGAATCCAAATTGTTTGCTTCTTTTTGTTGTCTGCACTATATTAAGAAAAATGAAAATGAATGTTTGGGTTGAAGCTGCTTAATCATTTTGTAAAATTGTACAGCACATCAGTAACCATTCCTTACTCTGTCTGATTTGTGTGTGAGCCCACTCCTAACTAAAATATATATATTTTTTATTGTTTAAGTATTTGCCACTGTATTTGTATAAAGAATGGCCAGTTGGATCCCAGTAGAAAGTTACTGAAACATTTCTTGCATCGTTTTCCAAAATGGCTACAGTACGCATTTGAAAAGAGAGATGTTTGCATTTTGGCATGCCTTTTTTTTTTTTTTTTTTTTTTTTTATTTTTTTATTTAATTTTTTTTTTTTTTGTGTAAATATTTATCCTGAGCATGTGAAAGACATTGCTCTAAATGGTGCATTTTCTATGTCTTTGTAGTAAAATGGGACATTGCTTAAGTTTTCAGCATTTCCCTGTAATGTTTGCGGTTTTTTTTTTTTTTTAAGTACTAAGAAATTGTAACTAATGTTCAGGTTAAGTCTAAAAGTTGTTCCTTTTGGTGGCCATAACTTACTATAATAAGATTCTAAATGGTTTAGCGCATTTGACAAAAATTTTATGAGAGGCAGTCTGTCTTACTGTTGCTAAATAAACATGCCCATTCTAGTGTATTTAACCTATTGGATGGTTGTCTGTTATGTTGTTTTGTCTGTTTGTTTGTCATGTAATGGACCTTTACCAAGCATTTCTGCTTTTTATTTTGTCACTAATTAAAAATCGAAAAATTGTTTCACAGAAGTCGGTGTGTAAGATTAGATGAGATTCTGCATAAACACCTTTGCTTTAAGAGTGCTGTAGATTGGCATTCCTCAAGTTTAACTATGCTTGTCAATGTTCTTTTATTGTACCTTTTAAAAAATATCTCTGATTGTCATTAGAGCGTGATGACAAAGTATGAAAATTGCGCTTGCTGACTTCCTTCACTTCATACAGTACAGAGTAATCGACCATCTACTGAGCCTGTGTTAAGGACAATATGAGTAGAGAACATACACACTGACGTTAAACGATGAGCACAAGGGGGTGTATTACAGATGCCGCACGGACTTTGACGTGGACGAAATGCAGTGGCGCTCCACTTGCTTATGTGGTTACAAACACTCAAAACTGAAAAAGACCATCATTGCACTTGATTTAACTACAAATTACAAAATTCTTCTATATAAATATGATGCCTGCAGAATTGGGTGCCTTATTCAAACAAAAGAAATATCTGAACTTGATTTACTGATGTTTTATAAGAAAACAAGACTTTAGCCCGTTATGCCAAGTAAATAAAGTTTTTTTTTTTATTATAATTTTTTTTTGTGTTAAGCTTTCTGCCGAATGAGAGCTGTTGCTGCTTTGCCTCAGACAGTTTTCATGTAAAGATGAATGTAGTCTTCCTTCAGTGAAGTCAATTCAATAAGTTAAGCTTGTACATTTTGACTTGTGGAACATTCTGGTCACGAGACTATCCAAAGAGTGCTGCAGTCATGATGTAGATTTGTTTTAAAATGTACACTTTTTTTGGGGTGCAAATCAGTAGGTGAACGCAAAATTCTGAACATTTTAATTTTTTATTTTATTTATTTATTTTTTTTGCCAATGCACATCCTGTACTTGTGGGGGGGGGGGGGGGGGGGGGGGGGGGGGGGGGGGGGGGGGGGGGGGG
>JAQMYL010000011.1:15087767-15098579 GCA_030014365.1 Clarias pachynema | reverse complement strand
CGATAGACCAAAATCTCTACCGGTTGACAAATTTCTACCGGTTAACCGTGTATACCGGTATATCGCCCACCCCTATAAAGAGCTATGTTTAATAGTGAAAGTACAAACATTTCCTTACGCACAAAAACTCACAGGATTGGGATTAACAGCTGTGTAATTGAGTGAGATCTGTTAGTGAGATCAATCAGGCAAAAAAGTACTTACATTTCCTAAAGTTCATCAAGATTGGACTTTGGAGTAATGGAAAAAAATTGTGTTGTTTGATTAGTCCAGATTGACCCTATTCCAGAGTGATGGGTATGTCAGGGTAAGAAAGGAAGCAAATGAAGCGATGCACCCATCATGCTTTGTGCCCAGTGTACAAGCCTCTGGAGGCAGTGTTATGGTCTGGGGTTGCTACAGTTGGTCAGGTTCAGCAATGTTAGGTGGCAATAAAAAAAAAAAAGGAAGTCAGCTGATGACCTGAATGTATTGAATAATCAGGTTATCACAACTATAGTTTTTCTTCTCTCATGGAACAGAAAATTCCAGGATTCAAATTTGAGTGGTGCTAGGAGCATGACGAATCTTTTTCACACATTAACTGACCACCAGACTGTGCACCGTAACCAAAGCTAAAGGTTGTCAATGAAATCTTGGAGAGTGTAACTTTTTTTCGGCCACACAGTATAGGTATAATAGAATAAAATTTTTTATGCGAGTTATCTGTAAGGTGAAGCCCACTGCAGAATTTTGCATCACCTCCTTCAAACTAAAAATACAGATGATTGGAAATAATGGCTTTAACTCTTGACCTACTGTACTACGCTCTGTCGCAGACCGTTGCGCACTTGGTTCTTGTTGATGGACGGACTCCACTCCTGCGTGCTCAGGTGACTAGCTACGAAGTTGTCCACTTTCTGCCGCAAATTCTGATAAGCTGGCTAGAAAAGAATGAGAAAGGTCAATTTAGTATTAATTAGGATATTGTATGTTTGATACATGTCATTGACGGGAAAAGAGTTTGTAGAAATAGTTAAAAGATTAAAGCTAAAAATAAGGTAGGCCACCACTGCTGCTTATTTACTTAGGATTATTTGTTTATGTTCCCCGGTTGTTCAAAATAATGGAATTTGTAACATTTCTACAAATAGTTGAAATGAGCGGATTCCCTTCAAAAGAAATTGCCTCCTTTAAAATGGAATTCCGGCCCCCAAGTGGCGCAGGAGTAAAGTGCTCACCCTATCATGCGGATTTCGCTAGTGGTTCGGAGGAAAAACGTGATAGTCTTCAGCCTCCCTGATTGGAGGTGGTGGCCTTGTTGTGGGAGCCCCCTGGTAACAGTGGAATTGGAAACGAACTTCCCAAAATTTTTTATTCCTACTCAGAAAGTGTAAGAAGGGCAACAGTGAGCTGTACACGCCTAAGGAGGCATGGTTATGATCTGGGGTTACTTCAGTTGGTCAGCTCTAGGCTCAGCAACTTTATGCGACAATAAAATGAAGTTAGCTGACAGCCTGAATGTACTAAATGATCTGATTATCACAACTATAGAGTTTGTCTTCTCTGATGGAACAGACATATTCCAGAATTCAAATTGTAAAAGTGGTTCTAGTAGCAAGACGAATCATTTTGAATAACGATGTTTTTCTCCCTGATGGCACGGGGTATTCCAGGACTCAAATAGAAAAGAGTGGTTCTTGGGAGAAGTTTTTTTTTTCTTTTTTTTTCTACACATGAACTGACCACTACAGAGTCCTAAACTTAGTGTGTTTGTGAAAAGATATAAGATCTGGGCCAAAAATGAATGCAACTTTGGTTGGGAATATACTGTATATTGAGACATTATATAAATGATGTGCACTGTAATAAAAGAGTGTGTATAGAGTGTATTTCACTACAAATACCAGAGTATATACTATTAAATGTATGTCGTAATGTATTCTGTTAGATTACTGTAATCTGTAGTGAAATACATTTCAAAAGTAATTTCGACAACACTAACTGTAAACCAGGTTATGTCAGGTTAAGCAAAGGGAAACATCGTTTTTTCCACTTATTGATGTAATTCCCAGTTGTAACTTCCCAGTTGTGAACTCTAACGCTGTCTGGATTTCAAACTGTGAAAAGAGAAAGTAAACTCAATAGCCCTGACAAATGTGACATTTAGTAAAGCCACATTATGAAGTGAAACGTGTCAAATTTGTACATTTATGTCGAAAAGAATAGTGATTCCGTTTTAAACATGAGCACATCTGACTGTAATACTGATGCTAGCTGAGGTTTAGCCATGCTAGCGTTCACCTTGGTGTCCACGTCTGCCAGGCAGTCCCTTCTGAACTCGTCGAAAAGACCTCGGTTCTTCAGATGTTCCACAATGAGTGCGATGAGCTGAGGGTCTCCTGGAGGAAGCCCTGCTGCACTGTTCGCGTTCTCGGCCATACTCCTAACCTAACGATAGATGTAGCCAGTAGCAGCTAACAAACAATGCTAGCTAACAAGTTATGAAGTTGCGTCGGTTGGTTCTGAAATATCTCTTTTCTTGCTCGGTGAGTGGAAACCGCGCACCCTTTTTGTCCAAAAATAAAATGTGCCTTCAGAAAATAATGAGCAACGTGAACACAACAGCAGTGCTAACACATTAACAACATTTACAACATTTCCCAGTCCTGTGCTTTGTTGTGGTACTTTGCTCATGGGGGGATTTTTATCGCCATCTACCGCACGAAGTTCATCTCAGCTCTTGTGCATGCTTTCTACTGTATGATGTGCAGTTATCAATTGTAATGTAAATTAGAACAACACCTTAAGGCCTGTGATTCATATAAAGTAAAAAAAAAAAAAAAAAAATCCTAATTTTTACATTTGTTTATTATCAGTTTTTGATTATCTTTGATACATTATTAATACTGTTCTATAAAAGGTTCCAAAAAAGACTTGCTCACTTTGTCACTCATCATCATCTACACCGCTTTATCCTGTATACAGGGTCACGGCGGGTCCGGAGCATATCCCAGGAGACTTAGGGCACGAAACAAGGTATTGCAGGGCGCACACACACACACACACACACACTATGGGCAATTTGGGAATGCCAGTTAGCCTAACCTGCATGTCATGGGAGAAAACCGGAGTACCAGGAGGAAACCCACCAAGCACAGGGAGAAAATGCACAACTCCCGGCACACAGAGGTGCAAGGTGACAGTGCTAACCAGAAGCCACTGTGTTGACACCCCAGAAAGGGTAGAAAAGGAAATTAGTTAGTTAGGAAAATTAATATGCTCTATATTTTAATACCAAAATATTCCATGTTTGTGAGCCTTTCCTGTCATAATTAATACAGTATTAATCAAAATATCAGCTCAAAAAAGTTGACATTACATTGCTTATAGAAAATTATTTAACTAAGTAAGAAAGTATTATTTAAGTAAGTTAAAAGTGCTATACAAATAAAATTGAATTGAATTGAAGTAAGTAAGAAAAACTGAGAAAAATGTGTGTGTGTGTGTGTGTGTGTGTGTGTGTGTCTTATTGGTGACAGACATTAGCCAAACCTAAAAAAAAAAATAAAAAAAACACAGAATCTAAAACCAGTTTTGAATGTTAATTAATTTTAAATAATACATTATAACTGGTGGCAACATTGCTGTCATTTGTTCGTCTTCCTCCTGGCAGTTGTACCCCCCTCACCTCAAAGTTGTTACAGTACAGTATATGTTCTGAGATGCTGTTCTGCTTACCAAAGAGTGTTCATTAAAAGTACTATAGCCGAGTTCTCTCCTCTCATCTCTCACATAAAAAATGTGTTGCAGTCTGCTGCCCCTTACAGGATGTCTTTTTTCCCCTGCACCATTCTGTGTGAACTCTAGTTAACATTATGTGTAAAATTCACAGGAGAACAGCAGTTTCTGACTTCAACAATTATCCTATTGTTAAAGTCACAGAAAGCACTTTTTCCCCCTAATTTGGATGTTTGATATGAACATAAACTGAAGCGCTGGATTTATATGCCACATGATTAGCTGAGTGTATAACTGCATAAATTAGCAGGTGTACAGGTGTTCCTAATAAAGTGAACATATGAGTGTATATGATTGTTTTTTTGAGTATCAGGTCATACGGTACCAGATTGGAGTTGATAGTGCTTACAAGGCTATTAGGTGTAGCAACGTTGTGGTGCTATCACAGGTCACTGATGTAATCATATCTTTAAGATTGACATGCACAAATACACTAGTATATTTTAGACTAGAATGTGAAATGACAGGTAATTGGAGCTTCGAGAATAAACATGTTTGTATTTTGATAGTAAAATCTAATTGCAACAAACCACAAAAACTGAACCCAAGTCAAATACAAAACAATAAGCAATCCTTAAATGAGGCATTGCATTATGTTCTCTTGATGCTTGTACTTCATTTATTTCTTGCCTTTCACATACATGCCAGTAGGTGGAATGCTTCTGCCAAGATGCCAAATGAATGGTAAATGAATGATCTACCAAACAAATTAATAAACAAAGTTAAATAACCATATCCCTATGTTGTGCCGATACATCCATTCCTTTCATATAATTACTAGGCCAAAACACTAATAAGTCCTGCCTTCAGGTCTGTGGGTGTTGAGTTTGCATGCTTTCCCGGTGTTAGTGGTTTTCCTTGGGTACTCTGGTTTCCTTCCACAGTCCAAAGACATGTAGGTAAGGCTAATTGTTTATTTCTTAATTGGCCATGGCGTATGCATGCTTGTACCCTATAATGGATTGGCACCCTGGGATAGCTTGCAGGCCTCCCCTGACCCTGTACAGGATAAGCGGTAAAAAGAATGAGTGAGTGAAAGATATTAGTAGCTAAAAAGATGAGAATATATGGTATGTGATATGAAGAGATACACATTATGCTTAGGATCAATGGAAGACAGTAGACACACCTCTTTGCAAAAAAAACAGGGGCAACCTTTTGGGAACATATCACAGTAAAAGTGTGGTCATGTGACCAGTACAGATTTTAGTACGCTAAATTTGAAATTTTAATTCTCATTCAAAAAACATAAACCACTCATACTGTATCTCTTCTGTACAGATCACCACGCAACATTTATAATCTGTTGCAATATGAGCGTTATTAAAACATGAAAGCTCTTGATATAATGTCAATTTAATAAAAACATGGTGTTTGTCAGATCTTTAAAATCTCAATGTCATCTATATTCGCCACAGTTTGAGAGAGCACGAGGTTGCCAAGCAACAAAGGAGCGGAGCCATGGTGACACCAGACGAAGAAATGTTACAAAGCACATTTTCCCTGATGGCTCTGTGTCTCGGTCTGTTACGATGTTCAACAGCAGGTCTGTGTCACTTGACATTTATAGAAATCTCCCAATAGTTCAATGAGGACTCTGGCATATATAGGCAAATGGCATTAATTCAGTACTCAGATTATATTTTGCCTAACTCAACATATTGTGTGCATTCTGTGCCAGTTAAGGTCATAGCTACAGTTTTTGCGATGGCAAATTCTTCGTGCAGTAATCAAGAAATTTTTTTCGTTTTTTCTAAAATGGGGCATATCATTTATGATTGAGTGCATCAGTCTTTTCCAGAAGCTGTTTTACTTGTGTGGTCATGCATACCAATGGTTCACACACAAATGGAAAAGCCCATGGAATATGACAGCACAGAGCCTGGGATAAAATACATTTTTACCACAAGATGGGGACCTAATGTCACTCACTGACGTCTCAGATTTATTTTCTTTGCAGAACCAGAATACATTTGCTTGCTTTGGTTAACTGCTTTTCTTCAACATGTGTCTCTAATGTTCATATTATTCATCAGAATTAACTATGTTTGATATATACCTTATATATTTGTTACAGTCCAGGTAATTGGATTGTTTAGTAGTAAGTCATGGGGACTGAATTGGAGCATAATAAGGTGTAAATGCTCTTTAATTTAAAGTCCTCTCATGACAGTTATATTCGAGTTTTAGCTTCTGGAGGAGGTGTGAACAGCCAGGTAAAGATGTCACGATGCCATTGAAAGCAATTACCATGTTGTAATGCAAAATCATCACCAAACATCCCCTGTGAATCACACACCAAGTTTAAATTCCAGGGATTTTTTTTTTTTTAACGAATAGGAAAATTAAGTCCCTTGGATGCATGGTGGTGTGTTTTAAAGGTTAAACGAAGAAGCAGAAAGTTGCCTTATGAAACAGAAGAACAGCAAAGACAATGCTACACGAGTTTAGTTTTTTAGACTTAGACTTTCGTGTAACTGGCACATAAAATACTTGTCATGAATATTATACTCTTTCATCACATTTCCTTATATGATATGATAAACAAAACTGCTAGACCAAGCCACAGTGCCAGCCCCGAGAGCTTTGTTTTAAGTTTCACGAAGTTGCAGGGATGGCTAGTACAAAGGAACTAATATTTATATATTCATATTTCTGTATGTGTACAAAGTGTACAAAAACAAAATCAAAGCAATGATTAACATGCTTACCACTTTGAGCCGCCATAAATGAGTATGGAATCAGACACAAAAGCAGAGAATCTCACTACCTTGAGCTGTCTCTACAGTCAATCTGAATAAAGACACTGAGGTGATGGAAACTCACCCACTGGACTACTCATCAGTAGCAAATTCAGTTTGCCACAAAAAAAAACAACTAATTTGCAGCTGAAAACAAGCAAGCAAGTCCTTTCTGTTGCCAAGGCAACTTGTTTCTCGAATCTCCCAAGCAGTGAGACACTGATCATTGCTTTATATCTATCAGTGTAATTGCCACTGGATGCATGTGTTCATTTTGAAAGTAAAATAATACAACAGACAATGATGTAGTCAATCTTGTTCAGAACGAAGTTCAAGCTGTGATTGATGTATTGTCTTGGTATTTTAAATTCAAGATGCAATCCTTATTATTTTAAGCACACCATGATATCTCAATTATATACATGAATTGTCTTCTTATTATCTTTAGCTTTTTGTGTTGTAGAATTCTTACATTAATGCATTTATTATGAGGATACATGCATTCATTTCTCGTACTCAGTTTATCCTGATCAGAGTTGCAGTAGATTCGAAGTACAGAAAATCAGAATACAGAATACAGTACACACAGAACAGCATCTCATTCCATCGCAGGGCACCGTGCACACAGTGCCAGACTCAGACTGTCTGTGGGGCAGGAGTGAAAACATTTGTAAAGGGCAGCTTCAGTTTGGAGGAGGATTGTTCAATTGATTGTGATGTCACTGGCAATGGAACTTAAAGTTTGAGGAGTTTTATCAGACTTCAGGAAGCCTTTGCCATAGCTTGGAAGAGAGAAAATCCCCGAAACATCCCTGAGAGCTTGGGCAGGTCTGTCATTTTTAATGCTGCTCCAGTTACTTGGGATGCTAAGACTGTAAGAACCTAATGACAGTGACCCAGTTGGAGTGCCATCCTTTCTCTTGAATCTCTGGTCTAGCTCCTGAGAAGGCATGTCAAGAAAGGTAAAATACACCATATCTCTGAGGCTGATATTCCCCTGCAGCCAAGAACTGCACCAATATATTTGAGTTACCTTTCTGTGTCTGCTTGTCCAAGTACAGTATTTCATGTGTGCATCATCTCAATGCCAGCTTCCTCTGGTTTCTGTTTGGCTTTATAAAGAGGACCTTGAATTCCCCTTTCCATCATCATATTCCCTCATTGCCTTCACCCTTTCAATGACCTCGTGCACAATGGTGTCCAAATAAACAGTGCCCTAAATGTAAACCATGCAGTGGATCTGAGTAATGGTCTTTTAAAAAATCAGGAGCAATTGCAAAATATTTCATGCTCCTCTTTTGGCAGCCTTCCAGCTGGTGGTGCCGTAGGTGACCATGTATGGCCTAAGTCTAGAACTGACCCTCTTCTGATACAAACATATCTTTCTTATCTCCTCCTTTGCTTTTGCAACTTTGGATCCAACTTGTTAGTGAAGAATTGCATAGCTGCATTTTGCAAATCGCTTTGAATTTTTTTATATTTTGTAATAAATAAGCCATAGAGAAATAGTTGTAACTTTCGTTTTAAAAATTTTACTATAATTCAAGGTTTATTCTAAATTTGCACAACATATTTAATGTAAATAATAAAATGGTTTCATTTGTATCTACTGTATCTAGCTATCTAGCTGATAAATTGCAATACCAATCTCACATGTTGTTCAGCATGTTAACAGCTTAAATATAAAACCCATTCTTTGTAGATTAGTAGTGAATCCTTATTAATATTTAATTCATGCATTCATTTTTTTTGGAAAAAAAAAATCCTGCCCGTCAGCCTGCATAAATAATACGTTTTGTTTACCATGGTGGCCAGTTTACTCAATTTTAAGAGCATCTTCTAGAACACAGTATCCCAAGTTCTTCATTAGAAGGGTAGTTTTTCTCAAATGCAGTGCACTCACAGGGTACATCATGGTTTTGTCCTTTAAAAGGGTTCTAATGGCTGCATATTTTACTTTTTCATGTTTATTTTTTCATTGAAAGGACACCAAATTCTGTACTTAAGTAGGTGGACCTTTAGGACACCTTCAATGGCACTTTTTCTATTTGTTTTTTCACTAGAAGCCATACAGAACCTCTAGTTAGGCCCATTGCAGCTGCGACTCCGGACACTGCATTACATCTTATTCTCTTGAAGGGCACTTTATCTCTTGTTTCTTGCTTTTGGGGATACTTTAAAGGGAGCTATAACATTTTCTTTCACCCATGAGGGCAGTTCATTATAGATGGTCACATACGGAGGCACTCATAACTATGTCAGCCTTACAGAACACTGATATATTTTGTCCTTTGCTTGGACACCTTGGACGGTACTTTATCATATTTACTCTACTGTTGGGGGATTTTTAAGACATTTTAGCACATTTGCTCTACTCTGGGGGAAACTTAGAGGTTGTTGTATCATTTTTGCACTGCTGTAAGGCCTCTTTAATAGATATTTTATGTGATTTCATGCATTATGCTGCTGCCATATGATTAGCTAATTAGTTAACTGCATAAATGAGCAGGTGTACAGATGTTTCTAGTAAACTAGAAAATTTTGTTTGCCAGCATTTTTAGTAAAAACTGTTAAATTGCATTTGCATCCATATCAACACTTCTTTGTGACAATACGTGCATTTACATGGAACCAAATCTTCCACTAACAATCAAAATAATAAAATAAAAAGCATTATACTGTATAAACACCTTAATGGAAACTGACCCGATCTGATCCGCAATCAGAATACATTTTTAATCTGAATAAGTGGGTTGGTGTAAGCCTTTGATAGTGTGGTCAATAGGCAGCCTAAATATTAACCAGGTGAACACTTGGTCCAAATGTTTTTAACCTGAATAAATAAACTATTTCTGTGCATGTTTGCCCCATGTAGGGGTAACATTAGGTGACTTGGCAAGTTCCTAGGAGGAAAGTTTTGCTTCCATTCCTGATTGGAAAACTCAGTGAGAATAACTCTCTTCCACCTGTGTTTACATTCATCCACTGAGTCTCTGGCTGAGAAAGCAGCGCTGATGGACTCCTCATTTTATACATAATAAAGCATCTAACCAATCACAGATGAAACTGAATTCTCATAACGCAGGAGGTAGAATTTATTGGAAAAGATGGGATGCCTGATCTAACTTCGAAGTTGAAGAAAAAACCTACTTCCTTTGTTATATTCGCAGCAAATTAAACACTTCACAGCAGCAGAACCATTTTGCACATATCAAAAAAGTTTTATTATACTATAAACATACATCTTATCTGATCAGTGTCCATGTAAACAGTTAAGCCGGAATCTCTTATCGGAATTATTTCATTCTGATTGAAGAAATATATAACATAGCTATAAAGAAGAACATGTAATAACTAATTTAGTACGTATCAGTCAGTTAATTTGGACATAATTTCACTTGTCGATGGACAGCAGGACTCAACACATCAGGAAACCACCACAACATCATTCTCTTTTTAAATCTGAGTTAGAAAATTCAAATAGTCTCATGGGCTATAACTAGGCTGTAATTGAAATTTCTACCATATAATTATGAATGATTCACAAAATCAGGCATTTCTATGTCTACTTTTAACAGTCCTGATATTTATGTCATTAATTAGGCTTTTGTGGCAGCCAAAACATGTTATTGGTGGTAAAAAGTGTCTCACCTATATGAAAAAGTGAATTTTCAGATTGGATCATATAACACCATTTTTCATAATACTTAATACTTCTTATTCCCCAATCCATGCTTTGGTTTTTGTACAGTAAATATGCATACACATTTATACCTTTATCAGATAAAAAGAAACATGTTTGCTAAATACAGTTTCATGCCCTTTTATGTAGTGTCTGTAACTTTTTTGAATTCAAATTTTACAATTATCTTAATTGTTATTCAGATGAAACTTGGACAATTTAGATTTCATATAAAGACATAAACCAATGCAAACTTTGATATACTGCAACATAAATTTGACATGGTTACAGACACTACAGATGTTTTGCCTTTTTCAGCTTTTACCAAAAAGCATCTCTTTTTAATGTAAGCAAATTTTTTTCAGGTCATATGCTTCTAGAAGCTTACACCAATTCTTAGTATCCATACTCATAAAGAAATTTTAATGATTTGCATTTTAAATTATTATTGGAAGCCAGACAGTATAATAATGAAAAATTTTCATCTCTCCAAAACAGCTGAAATTAAGAACTTGAAATTTTAGGGAAGCAATTAAGACAGGTCACTTCCAGGTTGCATAAACTTCAGAAGTAGCTTCTTTGGCACACACATTTTCTGTATTATAGTAT
>JAQMYL010000011.1:15051273-15079415 GCA_030014365.1 Clarias pachynema | reverse complement strand
TTTATATAATCAACCCTCTTATAATGTTTCTTTTTATCATGAATTTGATGAATTGTGTAAATTGCTTAATTGCCGCACAGAAACAATTTTACTTGGAGATTTTAACATAAATTGGTTGGATAGTAGTAAGAAACAAAAAATCAAAACTATTATATCAGAACATAAATTGCATCAAGTGATAAAAAGTCCTACAAGAATCACTCAAACTAGTAAAACATTAATAGATTTGATTTTTACAAACAAACCAGAGCAAATTACTAAAAGATACAATTTGTTAACAGGTATGTCTGGTCAAAATATGACTTTGATTGTCAGGAAATTAACAAAACAACGATTACAGAGCTGTCCTTTTGGACCTAGAATTAATAGTCAACATACAGGAATTCCCAAGCATAAAATGCCTCCGTTTGAAAATGAGTTGAAGAATTTAAAATGTTTTACAAGCTGAAAATCTAAACGTAATTTTATGATGGACACACTTGTAAATACAATCCAGAAGTCTCTCTAAAAGTAATCAGTGAAAAATTTCTTTGTCCTCCATAAACAATGATATTCTTCAACTAATGAAAAAGAGGGATTTTGCATTGAAAAAATCCATATCAACAAAAATGCAAACAGATTTACTTATTTTTAAAAGCTTAAGGAATAAAGTGGCTGAACAACTAATGAATTTTCTGGAAAAAGAACAACTTTTAAATCCCAAACAACTCGGATTTCGACCGAAGTATTCGACAGAAATGGCTATACAGTATTTCAGTCTTTTCACTGAAACCATAAAAAGTGCTTTGAATCAGAGAAAAGTAGTGGGAGCAATATTTCTAGACTTTAAAAAGGCATTTGATACCATGAACCATGATGTACTTGTAAATAAATTAAAACAACTTAACTTTTCTCAACAAGCTTTAAGCTAATTTAAAACATACCTGGATTGCAAATACCAATGTGTTAAGGTTAACCGTGTGAGGTCACCACTTTTAAAATGCAAATTACGTGTACCACAAGGTTCTATATTGGGTCCTTTGCTTTTTTGTTTATATACTGTACAGTATAAACGATCTACCTGCAAGTTGCAAGGAGGCTGGTTGCCAAATATATGCAGATGACACAAATGTATATGTAACAGCAGAAACTCCTCATCAGGCTGCAGAGATGTTATCCAGGCAGCTGGCCAGTGTTTCCCAGTGGCGGCAGGATAACTGTTTACTGTAACTTTAAATTATACTGTTTAAATGTGTTTTTCATTAAAGAACAAAGACCAGAATACATTTAAAATCAAAATTGACCAAAAAGAAATTAAAGAAGTGAGTGACTTTAAGTATTTAGGGGTCATTGTAGACTCAAATTTGATGCACATATTAGGAAAATTATTAAGATTATTAAGACAAATTTAAACTGTTTTCATATAATAACATAATGTATATCTCTCAAAGCAGCTCAAATGTATATGCATGCTATGATTCTATCACATATGTCTTACTGTGTGATTGTCTGGGGCCAGGCATCCTAATCAGTTATCAAGCTTGTAATGTCCTTATAAAAACAAACTTTAAAAGTGCTTTAATGGATCAGAAAACAATGAGATGGCATCACTGTCAAATTCTTCAAAAGTATAATTTGCTAGGTTTTGATTTTTTTTTTATTTAAGTTTTCATTCATAAAAATTATATTTAAGTGTATAAATGGGCTTGCACCTAATATGATCTGTCAGCTGATACAAAAATATAACAGTGATGGGGTGAGGACCAGAGGTGCAGTAAGTGGAAATTGTAGAGTTCGAAGATATAGAACTACTATGGGTCAGTCATCTTTTTCAGTAAAAGGTTCACAATTATGGAACACGATACCATTAGAAATGAAATCACAAACAGAACTCGGTGTGTTCTCCACAAAGCTGAAACAATGGCTAAAACAGCAACAGCAATGTGAGCATTGAGCAGCTTGGGTTGGATTGCTGGATTCACACTGGTAAAGCCTGTGCTTTCTCACTGTGTCCTGGATGTCATACACTTTGTATTTGTGACCTGGAGTATGGAGTTGTAGATGTCCATGGTTGTGCCAATGTTTATTTTGCTCTGATGTTTGTTTTGTCTTGATGTAAAAGCCTAACTTGGGACGGGGGCTGCAAATTAGCCTTGTGCTATATGCCCCACAGCAATGCTTAGTGTGCGGTCCCTAATTAAATAAACAAATAAAATATATATATATATATTTGCATGTTAAATCTAAGACATTGACTACTGTCTTAAGGTGGAAAATATATTTGACTCATCACATTTAACTGGCTAAACATAAACATGAAGGCGTCATTGTAGCTTGAACAGCATGAGGGAGACAATTATGTCATGTTCCACTTTTGAGGTAAGTTGAATACAGCATAAGTATCCAGTGTATCTTATACACTGTGCCTTAATGGCTATTGATACAAGTGTTTTAAGGAATTAATATGATATCTATCTATCTATCTATCTATCTATCTATCTATCTATCTGGTTATTTTTATTTATTTGTTTGTTTATTTGTTTGTTTAATTGGTTGTTTATTTATTTGTTTGTTTGTATTTTTATGTGTGGCATAGTGATTGTCCACCACTTCGGTCGCTATGTAGAATGAGTATAGTATGGTAGGATAGCACCCTGATGGTAGGCTATACAGTTGAGGTCAGACGTCATGTGGTGCGCACACACCCAGGGTGTTACCCGCTTGCTCCTCATTCCACAGCAGTGTGTGAGGGAGAGGGCACTTATCAACTTTAGTTATCATGCACACCACACACGCACACACACATGTCACATGACTAAGACAAGAATGATAAGTCACAGGCACACTCATTCCCACTCACATATAAGCCAATATGTGTTCAACTACAGAAATATGGTTTTATTTTAGAGCAAAGTAACAGCTGTCACGAGACATAAAAGAAATGTTCCTCTAATTTGTAACTGAATGTTCTCTTTTTTCCACAAGCTGCATAATAACTCATTTATCAATTATGAAGAATTAAACAAAAAATCCCCTACTTCTGTTTTTTTATTTGTACAGTATGTATGTATATTGGTTAGCATGTGTGTGTGTGTGTGTGTGTGTGTGTGTGTGTGTGTGTGTGTGTGTGTGTGTGTGTGTTTGTATGTGTGTGTGTGTGTGTGTGTGTGTGTGTGTGTTGACATTTACAGAAGATTTCAAGCATAAGCATAAACCATAAGATTTCAGTATGGTTATGAACCTCTTCTATACATGTATGTGTACATGTATTAATGTATGTATGTGTAATAGGGTTTAACTGAATAAGAATATATTATTAAGATGTATCAGAAGTACTAATGTGACCCTAACAATAGGTGAAATATTTATTCAGAACGTGTGTGGGTATAATCAGCATTCACACACAAGAGAACACAAACACACCAAAAAAACTTATATAACTTAAAAATGTATGAATAAATAACATTAGAGGAAAATATATGGATGGCTGTAAAGAAAAAAATATAGTACAAGAAGGACCAGTTTTCAGATGGAAACAAAAAACCTAATGTACGCTCCTGAGATTTGCATAAAAATAGAAAGGAGAGAGTGTGACAAAGTTACCAGAAGAACTCATATTCTCCAGCAAGCTCAGTAAAACCTAACAGCTGTTTTCTTATAAAACTGCACAAATCTGTGTCTAAAACTTCTGATTTTAAGCAATGAGTTTTCATTCCAAATATTGACTGTTTATTTTATTACTCGTTATAGAAGTTTCTTTTATGCAGAAATGTTTTCAAAAGGTTTTACTGAGCTTGCTGGAGAATATGAGTTCTTCTGGTAACTTTGCCACATAGACATGCACATTATGCTAACTGCCATTCCCAAATTGCCCAGAATGTGAGTGAGTGTGTGCCCTGCAATGGATAGGCACCTCGTCCAGGGTGTATCCCGCCTCGTGCTGTGATAGGCTCCAAGCTGTGACACTGTATACAGGATATAGACAATGAGACGAGATGATGAGATGAGTATTGTCATGCATTTGCATTTGCAAACTCATCAAGCACCATGATGTAACTGACTTTCATGAAGACAGGAAAGCACAACCAAAACCTACCTCTGCTGTAGAGGAGAAGTTCATGAAAAGATACCACCCTCAGAAATCGCCAATTAACAGCATTTCAGATTAGAGCCATTATGAAGGCTTAACAGAGCATGAGGAACAGACATCAGCATGATGTTCAAATTCTTGCATATTTTGGCACTACATCCAAGTTTTTACAATGTTTTACAACATAGACGGAAATAAAAATCAGGAAAGACTTATTGGAATTAGAAGGTGTGTTCAAACTTTGGACTGGTAGTGTAGCAACTTCTTTCTGAGGCACAGCCAGCTGCATGAATGTTGGTTTATATTAATGCACTTGCTATAAACATAGTACACCATCTGGCCAAAAAAAGACAAGCACTCTAATATTTCATTCGACTGTTTTTAGCTTTGACTATGGTACATAATGTGGTGGCCTGTTCATGTGTAAAAATGATTCATTTTGCTCCCAGAACCACTCTTTCACAATTTGAGTCCTGGAATATGCCTGTGTCATCAGGCAAGAAAAACCCAATAGATGTGATAACCTGGTCAGTCAATATATTCAGGAAGTCAGCTGACATCAATTTATTGCCACATAACAGCGTTGAGCCTATATGTGACCAACTGAAGCAACACCAGATCGTAGCACTGCCTCCAGACGCTTGTACACTTGCATGATGGGTGCATCATTTCATGCCTATCTATCCAGACATGTCCATCGCTCTGGAATAGTGCCATGTTTCAGTGCAGCACTTAGATACATATCTTTTCACTCATTATTGCAATTCATATGCATCTATTGCTGATTCCTGCGTATCTTACCCATGTCCTTTTGGTTAATTGTACCAAAATACATGCAGATACTGCGTATGCATTCACATACTGTTTTGCTGAGTGTCTGATTGAGTGACCAAGTGTATATAGCAGTGCATGTTTGCAGAGAGTTTTTCCTAAACCCTGCTGCTACAGATTTATTAGTTTAATTTTATTGAAGCCAGAGATGTTTTGATTTCCTTGATGAAACAACAAATACCCTCTTCATATTTCCAAACTGATAGAGGCAAAGTCGCTCTGTACATAGTGTACTCTCCCAGAGGTCAGAAATAGTGAAAGAACAAGCTGTTACATATCTCTCACGTAACCCTTTCCCACTGACCCATGCTGGACAGTGTTTTATTCAACCAGGCACAAATTAAAAGTTATAGTGCAGTGACACTAAGGTTGGGAGTCTTTTTTGTATAGAAAAAATATATAGTTCATATAGAAAAAAAATTAAATATATAAATATATAGATATAGATACTTATAGAGAGAATTCAGGGAGAATGAGAACATATATACTTTTGATGGCTTGGTGTGTGTATGTGTGTGTGTGTTTTTCCTTCTTGTGAGAGTATGAGATCTCTGGTGTTTGTCATGCTGTAGGCTGTGCAGGCAGAGAGAGAGAGAGAGAGAGAGAGAGAAAGAAGAGACTCACATGGCTTAACTGTATGATCACATGGGTCCTCCATGTGCAGCTGCTGCATTTCTGCACATGCTGCATATACACACATACAAACCAAACAATGTTCATGGAAACACTTGGCTGTCAAAGTGACTATCACTTGCCCTATGATGTGTTAACTCTTTCATCTGGTGGAATCCTGTTCATTCCAGCACAATCATCCATGAAATGATGTTATCAGCATGATGATGTTATCAGTATTCACTGTTGTCTACAATTATTTCTTGCACACATGGTTACTGATACTCTACCTCATCAGGTGATCCAATCATGATTAGCTTTATTGTTTCGTCCTTCTCGGGCCTTCTTGTTCAACATCAGTGCCTGACGTCATAAATGCTCTACAGAATGAATTGGCACAAATTCCCACAGAAACACAGAAAACCAAAATCTTGACACAGCCTTCCAAGAAGAGAGGAAGCTTTTACAGTTGCAAAACTCCATATTGAAGTTTATGTATTTGGATACAATGTTAATGCAGGTTTGGCAAAATATTTTTGTCCATATAGTGTAAATGCTCTGTTTTACACAGTTGCTGGTGCCTGTTCCCTGCCAGCATTAGCTTTTAGCTTTGATTACTGATTACACATATCAATGTCTAAAGACTTGTTTGTGTTTCCCCGAAAAAATTACAAAACAACATCCAAATATATGACATATATAAGAAAAGGTTGTTATACTTGTAGCCTTTTTCTCCCAGTCATTAAGTTCCTCTGTTCAGCCAACCAGTGCTAATGTTGCTAAGAAACACAGCTACTGGAACTATTAAATCAGCAGTTCAGATATTACAGATAATAAATTTAAAGCAGGTAAGGCACCATTAACATCATCCCCGCTAACATTTATGAGCAGAACGGGTTCTGAATATTGTGCTCATAGGTCAATTTGGTTCAAAGAAGTTTCGATTAGTAGATATTTTAAGAATTCTCACTCATTCATTCACTTACTCTCTATACCACTTATCCTGTACAAGTGCAGACATCACTTTTTATCCAAGTATGTTACTTTGCCACGTGACCCTGCCTGAGTAGCAGCTTGAAAAGATCCCAAGGATGGCTTCACATGCCTCAGAAGAGCATGTGTTTACCTCACCCTCCCTGGTTAGAGTTAGCTGTCATGTGATAGTGAAGAGATAGCTGTTGAGTGTGAATTGGCGAGATGAAATTGGGGAGTTTTTTTCTTTTATTATTCTGTTTACTGTTAGCCCTAGATTATGTGGCATGCTGGCCATACAAGTCACTGTCAATGTGCTGTTACTATAGAAATCACAACATATCAAAATGACTGCATTTATATAAACAAATGTTTAAAATTACAGCAAGATTTATCATCAAAACTTCTGACCAATGAGAACAGAGAAGTCAAGATCCCTGAGATATAAATCTATCTCTGTGCTCTCTATTTATCAGGGATTTATTTAGCCAGACAGAAGCCATTTCTCAGTAAAAGGCCCCAAAAAGACTCTCAGGACATGAATCTCTAGAGGGACATTGATAATAGTGATACAGCAACGTTCCCCATTTAACATGATAGACATTGAAAGGTTCTCCAGAGAAGAATGGGAGAGCATTTTTTTAATAACAAAAAAAAAAAAAAGCTTTAAGGATGTAACTGATACCAAATGGTGCTTTAACAACGTGAGAAATGCACTGAAAGGTTTTGTTCTTGGGGAATTTCTTGCAGCATGAAACTGCCATAATGGAATAAAATGAGGAAAGACTGAGGGACTTTGAATAGTTCCAGGCAGGAAAAACATTTTTGCTTCACCCAGATACAATATATGCAAGATACTATATATATATATATATATAAAGAGAGAGAGATCAGAGGACAGAGGAGCACAAGGTTGCAGGATTCAATCTCTGTCTTGTTCTGGCCTTCCTAACTCTTTGTATACATATGATGGGGTTGAGTTGAGTAGTATTAGGTGTCTTGTCCCCACAAGGATAGAAATATCTGATAGTTTTGACCATGTGATGGAGATATGTTTATTTAAAAAAAGTTAGGTATAATTAATTGCAGAGAATGACTACATTTATGGGTGGAAGGTGGAAGGTTCTCCCAAAACTAACAAGACACGTGTGTGTGTGTGTGTGTGTGTGTGTGTGTGTGTGTGTGTGTATGTGTGTGTGTGTGTGTGTGTGTGTGTGTGTGCGTGCGTGCGCGCGTGTGTGTGCGTGTGTGTGTTGGGAACTCTCATGACCAGATTAGAAACAATCAACTCCATACACCATCCTCACTCTGCCCTGAGGAATGTGCTTCACTCCCATCACTCTCTCCCTCTCTCTTTCTCACACATACACACACACACACACACACACACACACACATATTACAGGATGGTTCTGTCCTCCACCACAAAATGCACTTTCCATCATTGAGCTCTAGAGTACTTAATCTAGTCTAATCCTTGATAGTTCTTCAGCCTTCACTATTAAGTGCTGCTATCTACTACAATGGCCCAGAGATTGAGTTACTGTTTGCCAGAGTCCCCAGTGTTAGAGGAGAAAAAACTAAACAAACCAGGTCACAAATAAGTACAAAGGCCGAGGAGGCTTCTGTCAGAACACCTGGAGCTCATCTGCTTATGTAATATGTGAGTCCTATGAGTGAGTCTTTAATAGGACACAACTGTAATAGAGTAGCATTGTACCTTATTTGAACTTCTGTTTATTATTGTTGCAAAGACGCAGGCTGGCGTCAATTTTTAATTAATACTGTATTAATATACAGGACATTTAATAGGTCAGTTTATTAGGGAGTGTTCCTGTGTGTGTGTGTGCGTGCGTGTGTGTATGTGCAGGCCAGAATATAAATAAGGCCGGGATCATGGGGCTGAGACGGAAATCAGTCATGGTGTTTATAGATTTATCAAGTCATTCTCTTTCGTTTGACCTTGTAAGCTTTTAGCAGACGATCACAATATTTTTTTATGTTAGAAAATATGGATAATTCAGGAACAAATTAAGGTAGAATTATGAATGATACTTGATGAAATAATTATAATAAGAGGTAGCAATAATGTGCAGTTAGACCTTGCTCTAAGCAGGTACAGAGTGTGGCAGTAACATAAGAACGTGCGCGCGCACACACACACACACACACACACACACACACAGAGTCCAGCTTGTTTGAAAGGATTTCTCTGCTGTTTACTAGGGCCTCTAGACAGCTGCTGTTTACAATCTGCCTCATGGTTTGTTTTCCTTTACTCTGTGTCAACCTTGTTCACACACACACTCACTCACTCACTCGCGCGCGCACACACACACACACACATACACACACACACATGCTTGTAAGGAGCTTCTACCGACATAATAATTAATGCAGCTAATTATTAAAAGTCAAACATGTAGCTGTAACATAACCCTAACCAAATAATAATGGGGGAATAACATTTTATCCTCCAATTGGCATAATTTCCAGGGCTGAGTAGAAACATTGTGGTCATATGGAGACATAAAAAAAGCTTATAATGTGTCAGTACAACTACTACTTCTACATTCTTTTACATAACTATATTGACGTGAGGTACCTTTTGGCATTGTTGGATTATTTATGTGGATTATGTTGGATACAAAAGAAAGAGAATTCTTCTAGTGGAAGAAGAAGAAATTGAGGAAGGGATCAAACTGAGTGTTAGTCATCTGCTGTCTGAAACTGCAGCTCAACCAGGATTCCGATATTCAAAGCCATGTCCTTGTTAATGTGGATTAAATTGACCTTTTATTATAAATTTTTTTTTTTACATCAAACGTTTCTCACCCTGTAAAAAATTGTCTTGCTGTTGTTAATGTATGTGAAAGTATGTTTTAAAATCACCATTATGTAATAATATTTGTCGTATGTATTTACATAAATGCTGTGGTGAGGCAAATTACAATAAATATTGCTATCGTGTTGCTCAAAGCCATGGCTTACATAATTTCTCTATTTTCATTCATCATCATATTATCGATTGAAAAGTAGGGATGAAAATATGTCTTCAGAAGCAGGCTGTCATGGGCAGATGCGTCAACCATCTTCTCTCATTTTCATTTCTGTAGCGAGTAATCTGGATGCGGACTCGTGCTCCAGTTGCCATGGAGAACAAGCTGGGGGATGGCAGCGTGACCTCGACAGGAAGAATTTGGCGTCAGTGGAGTGACTTTGCCGGAGTGTGACGCTTGTTTTAGCGATGACTCACACAGGGGCCGGGGCCACGAATACCCTGCTCACCATCCACGCTGCTTCAATGATATTGTAGCGATAATTATGGCTTTGACTCAAACAAACTAAAAACCACTCTTGATCCGACATGATACACACACAGTACGGGCACATCAAACACTTTTTTGCTTCTTTTTTTTTCTTTTTTTTCCACAATCCATTGCTGTGCCATGCAGATGTTTTTTGAAGCTGTTTTTAATGCAGGCTGAAACATTCTTGTTGCAGAATAACTCGTCATGAGCTTGACACACTACACCAGTGAAGCATGACGCTGGAGACAGATAAGCCTTGTTGTCGAGGATGACTGTGCAGTTTCTTGGCCACAGGACTGTTTAAGGTGTTTGTTGTATTTGTTTCTGTTGATGGACCTAGGTGACTTCACTGTGGTGCATTTGAATGGTGGGGTAAAATTGGGGGTAAAACTGCATTTGGAGGTTTTGTTGAGATGATTGGTGCTGTTTTTTTTAAAGATACAGCTCTTTCTATTCCAAGAAAAGCAATGTCAACCTAAAATCTTCCTGTACCGTGAAAGCTGTTGGGAGCAAAGAATCATTTATGGTTTCATAACCCTATCAGAAATTAGACATTTCTTCTTGCTTTTATAATGATTGGCAATAGAGCTTGACAGGTTGCTGTTGGAAAGTTTTTTTGGACCGGCCACTCTGAAGAGTTGAATTTAATGACCATGAACCCAGTTCAAAAAGAATGTAAAATTGCCTGATTTTTTTCTTCTTTTTTTTTTTAAACAATATGGCAGAAAAGTATGATGCAATAAAAGCACTCTGCTTTTCCTTCTTACTGTGTGCAGTGTACAGCCTGTACTTGACAATCTACGCTTTATCTTCATTGCTCTGTAATTTCTGAGTATACTGATGAAGCCAACAGACCGCAGAACCAAAATATCTGTCTCCTTCTCGTCCTGAACTATAATTAGGCTTATATGAGGGAAGTCATGTTTGTTTCATGTCTTGTGCTCTTTGCATTTTTGGAATATGTACATTCTAGTGCAGAGACAGTCAGATATGAAGGTTATTGAAAGCGATTCAGACTGCATGGGTACTAAAGTTTGTTGTCTAAATTTTATGGTCTGTGCATCTGATAAGGAAGCACACAGATTTTTGTCCTTGGAGCAAAGCTCAAGTTCTTTCAAACTGGATAGTAAACAACAATTTCTCAGCTGGATTTAGATCTGGGCTTTGACTTGGCTGTCTAAAACTGTCAGGTTCTTGGTATTGAACCATTCCACTTTGCTGCATGGTCCCTGTCCTGATGGAAGCAGAATTCTCTTGTCATGTAAACAGGAACAGGTTTTCTTCTAGGATTGCCATGCCTTTAGTTCTATCTACCTTATGCTCAACTCTGAGAAATTTCCCAGTCTCATGATTCCACTGTTGTTAGTTAATTATTTATTTATTTATTTATTTAAAATTAAATTTCATCCAAATTTGGTATATTTTATTTAGCTAATCCCTGAATGGGATCTGTTGGAATTGGTATTTGCTCCTTGGTCTTTATGATGTTTGATTATTCATGTTGTCTAACAAACTATGAGGCCTTCCAGGAATAGGTATATTTATATTGTGATCACATGGCACTTTTGCACACAGCTGCACTCTGTTCACCTGATTAAATAATTCTGATGGCAGGTTAATGCACCACGACTGATTCAGGGATTTCACTGCAATCACAACAGTCATCTTTTTATTTATAAATATGTGCACACAAAATTAATGTGAATATGTCGGGCAGTTTTGTGTAGGTTCAGGACATATTATCTCAAATTCACCTCTTATTTTTAACGTTAGAAAATGAAGTACATAATGGGAGTGAATACTTATACAGTACAAGGACTGCAGGCAAAAACCCTGAGACCTTATTGTTCAACAAAAGCACTTACATTATGCTGTGCTTCATGCTTTTGTGTCCTTTGCTGTTAAACTATTAAACTGTTAAAAGATTATTTTTAGTTTAAAGACACTACACTCGCAGGTAGCAACACTGGAACTTCAACTTAAGCTCTATTTAAAATTACCTGTGCTTTTTATCATTATTATTGTTATCAATATTTTTGCTTTAACTTTTAAATGTACTCAACTGCAGAAGCTGAACTAAACACTTTCAGCAGCAAAATTATTACAGTACATTTGGAACACATTTGACAGAACTAAAACAAAGTGCTACAGGGCCACGAGTTATAGATGTTGAAAGCGCACTGGATAAAATTGTTTTTGAAAGTTGGGTTTACTTCGTAAAATGACGTTATGAACGTTATCTTCATCACATTAGAGTAATGTCAAACAAACCTTATGTTGCGAATGCAACCTAAAAGTCAATATTTGTTCATATTTTTCAAATTTAATACAGCCTTGAAATGGTCATACTGCTAAGGCTAGTATTTTTTTCCCCTTCAGTTTGGCAATGAAGTTGTTGCCATGATCAGGAATCAAACCCAGGCCATGGCTGTGTGAGCACAGAATGCTAGCCACTGGTCCACCAGGCAACCTGCAGAGAACATATGCTGCTCTGTAAAAACAATGATCACCAGAAATTAACTCAGTTAAAACAAAAAATATAATGTACTTATGCAATTTACCAAACCATTAATTCGGGAAGCAGCCCAGAAAAAATAGAACTGCCATTGGTAATATGAGCATGTCGGGGACATACAGCTATGCACCATTTAATGTTCGAGATCTACTTTATGTGAAACCGAATGATATGGAGTATGGATGTTGTGATAATGGACATTAGGTGACATAAATAATATGAGTAAATGCTGATATTCTGTTGTTTTTAGGTTGTTTGTGCAGCATTTCTCTGTGGTCATTCATTCAGTGGTATTTTAATATTGATTCAATGCCATTTTATCAAGTTTCAAAAACAGGCTTATTTAAACCTCAAACACAAACAAGATGTCCCTCTTTATTGTTATTAATGAGTCTAGTGGACTAAACTGTGTGAAACTTGGCTTACACTGCAATTATAGTAAAAGAGCATTCATTTTTTAAACCAAGTTGGCTGCTTACTTTCACTTGTTTTTTTCTTGGCATAATTAGTGTCTATACACAGAAGAGCAGGACTAATCGAAGCTGACCAGCTTTCCTTTGCCAGACAGCGAGACATATACTGTACTGTACCACGCAATATCTTCCCCTGTGTTGCTTACAATGATTTCTATGCTGCCGTTGGCACACAAGTCTTCAGTGGGCTCAGAGGCTACAAACTGCCTAAAGGGAAGAACATAATGTTTGTGGTCAATATTCCAGTCTGACTGCAGGAGATGAAGTCGGCCAAATAATGATGTACATGTAGTAAACATGTATCAAGCATTTTCCTGTCCAATTACAAACCTAGAAAAAACTATTTCCAAAATAAAAAATACCCAGGGCATTTAAGTCAACCCGAGACTTTTGACTGTGCAGAATAACTGAACACAGTTTCTTACAGTATATATACTGTATACACCTTTAATTTTCCTGCTACACTAACACACTTCATCAGTGCTTGGAAACCATCAAGGTAGAAAGTTTTCACAGTATGCTGGAGAAATTGTCTGACTACATCCTTGACATCTGAAATGCTGGCCTTCAGGAACTCCTTTAATGGCTCAAACATGTGGAAATAACTTGAAACAAGGTCAGGACAGCAACAGGGATGAGGCAATAACTCCCAGATGAGTTTTGTGTAATGTGCAAGTGGTGTTGGTAAATGCATGTGTGTACACTTTCCATAGACAGATACATCTCTTCTGCAAGATGGTGACAAGTTATCCATCCATTTTCAAGGATCAGATGTTCCGCTGTTATGACTACAGTGGTCTCGAAGACATCTTGGGCAGGATCTTCGTTCACAGATGTACAGTATGGCCTTCTGTAAAATGTTTGCACCTTTCAAATGCAGCTAATTCTCATCACCGCACAGTGCTTTTGAACCCGCAATATTTTCAAACCATGTTCAAGCTAAAATTGCAGTTGCATTATCATTAATTAGATAGATACTCTATACTATGCAGAAAAATATAGCATGCCCAGTTTTACGGGTCAATACAGATGCATTGATGTCCACCTATGTTGATGAATTTAATATCTTTAAATATTGATCTAAAGCAGCATGACCTTTAAATGACCCATCCATGGCAACAGCTACAAAGGAGGCTTCAGTGTGTCTGAATCTCTATGAAGAGGTAATGGAAATATGCATACAGTAAATGCTGGTAAGGGGAATGAGGGGGTCATTCATGGAGATTCAGTGCTATTCCGGAGTATAAAAATGTGATCATTTAAGAGTAGTATGCATTGTCTGTTTTGATTAAAAAAAGACATGTTCTTGGAGTATATGTTTGTTTGGGGACTGACGTTCAATAGTTCTTTAGGGGTTCTTTACGATGTGGGTTTGTAGGATTCATTCTATATTGCATATTGCTACGGTATTGACAAGCTTGTGCATGGCTAGAATTTTTCCTATTGTACTGTATTGTAGGAAAGATTGTACTGTGCTTGTGGACTTCAAACTTATAAGTATATAAAAATATATATAAAAACCACACACAATGATTTATGTCACTTGGGCCAGGACCAAGCAGATACGAATCTGACGAGGAACATTGGGTATGTGGTTCACTTTAACATGTGAAGAAGTGTTATTCAATCCTCCAGTGATTTTTACGGTATGTCATATTAAGAGAACTGGAATATGCAACATGTAATAATATGTAACAATAGCAACTATGTAATAATGAAAAAGTGAATGACCTGCAGCATTTCATGTCATCAGGATTATAAGGAGTGCATGTTAACTCTGGAAATAAAAGGACTTGAAAAAGGAAGCTACTGAAACACCCATCAAAATTATTGTACCATTATCAAGATCCTAACCCTTTTTTTACCTGTTAGGAGATCCATCCTCAGTCTGTTCTGACTCAGTTCTCTTATATCAAATTTATTTTGCACATAATAGGATTAAATGCTTATCAGAATGGCTTGATGTTGTAGATATGCATTAGTACGGCTTTAGGCCTGCAACATTTCACCTTCCTAAATGCCAGCATACACTCAGTGGAAACCGAACACTGCAGTAGGTGATGATAAGGCGTTCTTTAGAGAGGGAGCGAATGAGAGAGCGAGTGAGCGAGCGAGAGAGTGTGTGAGAGAGAGAGAGAGTGAGACACTGGCCCAAGCAGTTTGACAGGATGTTTTATTATTGATGAGGTCGTACACAGTGCACCTCTGCTGTGGTGGAGGATGGTGCAGGCTGGCCTGACTCAGCATTTTACCATCTGAAGCTTGGTCTGTTTAGCTATATCAACACTATATATATGAGTAGGGGGTGTTGCACAGAGCAGAATACATAAGGCCTGATCGAAACATGACAAACTTTTTACGCTTTATGTTTATAGAATGCGATTAACTACAACACAACAAATCAGCTGAGAAAACCTGGGCTTTAATTTTCCATACATTATTTAGCGGCTTTAGCATCTTTAGCGGCAGCATATTGTGGTGCACAAATAAATGCACAATCATGCATCTCCCTTCCGAGGATGCATTCATGCACACACGCATGAGCATGCGCATGCGTGCACACATATCCAGCTGCTCCTCTATCATTTATATATCCTTCACAGGACCCAGAGGACTAATGAAATTACAAATGCCTCTCTGAAGCATGCACAAGCTGAGACACATTCCCTTTTCCCTACAAACAGGGCTGACATGGTTTGCTCTTTGGCTTAGTTAGAATTTTGTCACTCATTGAGAAACAGAAGGACAAATAGACACAGAACAAAATGCACATGTTCAACTTACTGTGGTGATCTATTAAGCGAGACAGATACATCACATATCCTTTGGGCGACCAGCTTCTGAGTTTAAAAAACGAATCTCTAAAAATGAATAAGCGATAACATTATTCAGGACTCAATGAGCTTTCTGCAAACTCTTGATGATTAAGTGAAGAGCATAATGCCATTTCTGTTGCAGCATGGAAAATACTACCTGCAGGGCAGCCATTTTGGCTCACCCCCTCCCTTTGGCTGAGTGATGATGGTGGAAGCAGGAAAAGGATCTGGTGCTATTGCTGCATGTACTCTCTCTAAATATTTCAGGCCACACAAGCCACACATTATGATGCTGGTTTGTCACATCTTGATGCTTCAAGCAGAAGCAGATCACTCTAGAAGCAGATCACACCAAAATTATACCTTAAGCAGGGATGATTAATTTTTTAAAACTCATTGAATATTTTATTTATAGTTGTCCTGGATCCATAACCATATAAAAACAAAGCTGTATCTTCAGTGAAGGAATATGTGCTGTGAAAGTAACAATGCACTCCAAGCACTCCAAGCCCTATGTCACCAAGCTTACGTATTCAAATAGTCCAGATGCATGTAAATGTGCTTTACCATCTGCATATGTTTGCATGGAAGGATTCCCGGATGAGGTGGTGATGAGGGACGTTTTGTCGACGTTATTCTAAGCTGGCTTTGGCTTGGATGGAATTAGAACCTGTAGTTTGTGATTTCTATTAATAGGCATTTATAATGACTACTAACATAATCTATACAGTTAATGCAATAAAAACAGAAATATAGAAGTAAAATAAAGGCTAGAGCTAGAGTAGAACAATAATGCACTGCAAGAATGGATTTACATCTTGTTAGTTAAATGGGACCAATAAACATGTATCTTTCTAAGTTCTGAAACTTTTCTGTATGTGTCCATAGATTTTCATAACCTTGAACCTTATTTTATGCACATTGTCTTTGGCCCAAAAAATGCCACCAACACACTATTTTAGGAAACTAGCATGACAGATCTAACATACCATTCCGGGATGAAAATAGCAGCGGTGGCGGCAGTTCCAAGCCCTAATGAGATCTCTGTCTGTGAACACAGCTGTTGTGCAGGGAACTCCTGTTCTTCCTATTCTTTTTCATTCTGAGCCATCAGTTTGGTGGTAATGAGACTGGTCGAGTAAAAGAGCAAAAATCGAGTGCTAGAATATTGTTTTGTATTCATAATACTATACCAAACAGAGAGAGACAGAGAGAGAGCGAAAGCGAAACAGAGAGAGAGAGTGATCATTCAAGCCGCCAGATTGTGAAGGCAAAAATACATGGATATGTGAGATAAGAGAATCCTTCTTAAGCCGGCCACTTATCAAAACAGAAATGAGTATGATCAAACACTTATAAACATTTTAAGTACACTTTTAAAAATAGCATCGTGCATGCTATTAATGCGATTGTGTCTTGCATTAATGCTGATGAAGTCATATACCATGTTACTGTATCAAAAGTTTGAGAACACCTGACTATGACATCCATTGTGATGTAGTCTCCCTTGCTGTTGTAATAATAATCTGAAAATTCTTTCCACTAGATTTTGGAACATGACAGTGGGAATTCACTCATTCAGCTATCACGAGCATTAACTAGGCCAGGTATTGTTGTGGGGTGAGGAGGTCTGGTGTGCAGATGGCATCTGAGGTCATCACAAATGTGTTCGGTGGGGTTGAGATCACGGCTCTGTGCAAGACAGTCAGGTTCTTCCACCCTAACCATAGAAACCTGTGTCTTCATGGAGCACACATTGTGCGCATGAGCATTGTCATGCAGGAACAGGTTTGGGCCTCTTAGATCCAGTGAAGGAAATCTGTAATGCTCCAGCATACAAAGACATTGTAGACAGTTGTGTTGAACAGTTTGGGAAAGACATGATAGTCAGGTGCTCACAAACTTTTGGCCTTATAGCGTGTAATCCTGTTGTATAATCATGTAATCTTATCTGACTCTGATTCCCTTTAAAGTGCAAAAGGTCCGTGAAGACCTTACTAGGCGGAGATTAAAGAAGGAAGGGCGGGACCTCGGTAGTTAAATTACCTTAAAGGGCAGAGAGATCCTTAGAACTCGCCACTAAATTAGAAAAAGGTGGGCGCGGCTTTCTTCTTCGCTGACCAATAAACAAACAGAGTTGGGGAAACAGAGAGTCTCGTGTCTATTGTGGGCGGGGCCTAATGTGACGGGGCGGAGATCCTACCGGAAGTGTCTCGCGAACAGTCTCCTTGTCATTTTGGCTACGGTAGATTTCTGTGAGACGGACAGCAGCGGCGAAGCAGGAAGGGAGAGAGACCGCTGGCTTAAAAAATAAAGAAAGCATTTAAACAATGAAACCATCGATGAATTTCACTACAGCTCATGAGTAAAACGAACCAGACTATTTATATCGTTAATTCAATGACGTAACGTTGTTCGGTTAAAGCCTGAGGGTAGCAGCCTGCTAGCTGAGAGAAGGGCTGTGTCATTGAGGAGACAGGACACGTCAAGACGAGGAAGAAAAATCTAGGAAGCTGTCGTCAAGTCAGGCTCGGGGAAGATACAAAAGAGCTGTTCGACTAACTAGTGACATAAATCAAATTGTCATTAAACAAGCACAGAATAGTCTGCGGTTGTCGCATTGGAGAGGATCCTCTTACAGCCATCGCCTCGGATCAAGGGTAGGCAGTAAGGTGAAAAGTGAATTTAATTATTTACTTTAATCAACACAATGTCAATATTTCATGTGCCATTTTTTCATTTTCTCACGAAGCAGGTGTTGTTTCATGCGTTAATTATGACAATTGTGATACGAAATGCGTATGAAATTAGAAGACGTCATCATTTTTCGAGCTCGCGAGATAAGCAACGTCGTTCGCTGTGGAAAGGCAAGGAAAATCTCAGGACCGTAAACGCTGTAGTTACCTCAGGATTTCATCTTAACTACATGAACTTAAAGTAAAATAATAACCAGTTTTACTATTTCCAACTAGGTTTCGTGTTCTGGCCTTTCCTGTTCAGCTAGCCTGTTAGCAAGCTAGTCGTGTCTAGCTGCCGGGTCGAAGCAGTTAGCCGGGTGCTAACAGGAGCAGCGGAGACGTCACGAGCCTATAATTAGCGCTACGAGGCGACGAGCAACCTGCTAATTTACACAAAGTCTGTTCGATAAATAATCCGTGACGAGACTAAAGCAAAGCTCGGAAATAGTTATAGTATTACTATTTCGAGTGCAAATTATTTTTATGTCATATGATTTTTGTCAACGTGGACGAACGGAATCCTCCCAGCTAGTGTTGTGAAATTAACTGATTCGTATTGATCTGTTTCAGGATAAGAATACCGTGTGGCAGTCTTGACTGGAAAACATAAATGGGGGATTACGGGTTTGGAGTCTTGGTACAAAACAATACTGGCAACAAGTCCGCTTTCCCTGTACGAATTCACCCACATTTGCAACCTCCTCACCATCACCAAAACGTAACACCGAGCCCTGCTGCTTTTATAAACAGCACCACAGCTGGAAATGGAAGCACCGCCGGGTCACCCTGGCTGTTCCCAGCGGCCACAGCCCATAACAGCATGCAAGATGATATGGGCAGTGACAAGCCCAAAGCCCAGCAGCAGGAGCTGCAAGAGACGCAAGAGAAGCAGCAGCTCTCCCCAGTGCACCAAGAGGGTGGCATCATTTCAGAGCTTGAAAAAGCTCGGTCCGAAGAGAGCAAACCCGAGAATGGCACATCTGAGGGCACCAATGGCAAGGAGAAGCTGCGCCTCGAGTCCCCCGTCCTGTCACCCTTTGACTATCAGGAACCATCTGGTCTGGGCACAGCTGTCCAGTCCAGTACTTCCTCGTCCTCCTTAACCAGCTTCAACAACTGGTCCGCTGCCATTGCTCCAACCCCATCAGCCATTGTCAATGAGGATGTGGGTTTTTTCACCCCGGCTAGCAATGGTCCACTGCTATTCCAGAACTTCTCACACCACGTAGGCCCAGGTTTTGGCGGCAGCTTCTCTCCTCAGATTGGTGCTGTCTCTCAGCACCATGCTCCTCCACCCCACCCGCACTTCCAGCACCAGCAGCATCGCCATTCCCCAGCCAGCCCTCATAACCCTCCACCTTTCCCCCATCGTGGTGCCACCTTTGGTCAACTTCCTCATCTCTCCAGTGGCCTAAACAAACCACCCTCTCCCTGGGGTGCATACCCGAGCCCCTCACCCTCACCCTCTTCAGCATCCTGGAGTCCAGGTGGTGGTGCGTATGGCTCCGGCACTGGCTGGGGAGGTTCTCGGGGTGCTGACTTCCGTCGTGGTTTAAATGGTGCCGTGACTCCACTCAGCTCTGTCTCACCACTTAAGAAGACCTTCCCAAACAATCACTCAGCCTCGCAGAAGTACACTCGTCCTGGCACCACATTCACCCCCAAGACCTGGATGGATGAGACCGTTGGCCGTAGTGACAATGTCTTTCCCTTTCAGGTATGTGTAGGTAAATTAGTCAAACCGGAATTTAAAACAGATCATTAAGTTTGACTCCTTCTTCTTTTTTTTTTTTTTCTTTTTACTTGTAATATTCCTGGCAAAGGTACAACTGTTTGAGAGAGTGGCCTGTGGACAAAGGCGTTGATGACAAATGGAGCTCTGCTTTGTTTGACGTCATCCCAAAATGCAAACCCACTCCCTAGTGATTAGACTAGTATGACAGTGTGATAACATGGACATTAAAAGAGTCCTCAACTAATTTTGTAGTGATTGAGTATTGTAGTGTAATTTACGACTGCTTGTCTATAGATTTAGGCACAGCAGGTCGTGTTGCCATATCGCAGCTCCAAGGTTACCACTTCCATCCTGAACTCAGGTTCACGTTTGTGTTGTGTAGTAAATGTGGCCAGAGTAATTTGATTATTTGAGTATTTGTTTTCTAATCTGGTATTAGTCTCTCACTATACTATCCAGAGGCTTCTACTTATAGTCCTATTCCCTGTATAAGTGCACCTCTTAGGCAATGAAATAATGCGTTTCTATCCTGAACAGTGCATGGTGTGTTCTAATTTGGATTCAGATGGATTCTTTTTTTAAATAGCTATCGAGGGGTGCAAGGGAAAACGCAAAGGTTTGAAGGGTTGCAGTCAGACATGCTTAGGTTTAACACTTACAGCCCTTATTTTTATTTCTCATCTTACTTTACTTTTTGTACAGGTCCTGAAGTGGATATGTTATGATATTAGCCTAATTCTCCTGAGCATAAACAGCTGATTTGTTTCGTTTTTGTTTTGTTTTGACCATGGCTTATCTGTTGCAGTGCGAGACAAATTATCATGGATTATTAATTATTATAATATGAGTCTAAATAATTACATTTTTAGTTAGATCTGTGTTAATGTTGTAAAAATAACCATAATTGTTTTATTAATAATTGCATAATAGACATTTTATTAAAATTTTTTATTAATAATGTTTTATTTAAAATGATTGGCACTTACGGATATACAGGGTGTGCATCCCTGATTAGGTGCAATCATATTTTTACAGCTATGCTATATAGAAATATGGTGGATAGTAACATGTTTATGAATAACAGAAACACAAATTTGTATTAAGGTACAAAAGGTAATTTGTAATAATCCATATGTCTTCATTTAGCTTAGGTTTTGTGTAATATGTTTGAAATCAGGTAAAGACTTTATGACCACCTTGTGTGTTTAAAATGCAGCTGTATTTAATATGATAGAAGATTACAGAACAATTCAAAAACTTGTTTAGAAAGTGTTGGAAACTTGTAAAATGCAGCATGGGCAACTCCTAGTATTTAGCTTAGTTACAAAATGTGGACCTAATGAAATGTGAGACTAAAGTTCATAGTAGTTTTAGTCTACCTGGAAGCACTGATGCAAACAACATTTTAAGCTCTTGCGTTAAGACAGATTGATTCTGGTCTGGTAATGCTGTAATTTCATGCTGAATGGAACCATTATAAGCTTGCTGGTCACATTTCTCTGCTCCCATCGGTTTTAACCCTCTCCTGTTTAGTCCAGCCAGCGCAGGGTTTGCGTGTGAATACTGTGATGGAGTGATGGTAGAGAGCAAAGGATACAGTAAGATGGCAACGAAAGCTTTATTGATGGCCTAGATAATTTATTTGTTTTATTATTGTGTTCACTTTGTTTTAAACATATGCATTTATCAAACATTATATGTTTCTAGTGGATAAATTCCACTGGTCTTGCTGGTCTTCTGCTGCTTTTTGCCTCTTTAAGTTTATTCCAATGCCACAGTACAGCAGTCAGCATTACAAAAGACTAAGTAGGGAGTTTTGCGACCTGGGCAAAAATGTACTACAGATTTACAAAAGCTTTATAAATGTTGCTTCTATTTATTCCACAGTGTATCTTAATAATTGCCAATCATCCATAATATCCATATCACTCCTGTAGACCCACAGCAATTTGCATTTTGTGACACCCAAAAAACTCTTTAAAAGGTTAAGTTCACAGATTGTAACGTGCATAAAAAGGGAACTTTTCTGAGACTGAAGTTGGAAGTACATTTAACTAACATTTACAGGAATGAAAAAAGTTATTTAACAATGGTGAGTTGCTGCACCTAAAAAGATCACAATAAGCGTTTCCGAAAGTGCAGCACAGTTAATCACATAAAAATCAAATTTGCAATATACATACACATATTGCAGTTTTATATAAATAAGTAACTTTTAAGGTGATAGATATTTGTAAACATCTTCTAAATGACATCATTCATGTCATTATTTGCTGTTAATACACTATTGAATACTAAATACATTTCGCAGTTTCAATCACACGTGTGTAAAAATTATCAAAATGTAATTTTTTTTTATCATATCATATGCACCTCTATTGTTTTAATCTGCAAGGATTTTCATCAACACCAGTGTGTTTAAACGTAATAAACTGGTTTGATGCATTGCAATGCTGTAACTATGACATATGCTACTTCTAAATCTGCCACCTGCTGCACCACACACACTATTTTTATGGATGATAGATGATCTGTTCAGAATGTTGCAGAGCAATTGAAGGCTACAGTGCAACACTCACAACTGCTTGCACAATACACATGCACCATGCAGTTAAACACATCGAGAGCGAATGCAGGAGCGAATATACTTTGATTATATCCCTAATATGTCCTACCAGGAGTGTGTTACCACAGGTCACAGCTTCTTTGGACACTTTCTGTTAAGGATATCAACATGATGTGTGACATTAGATGATCAGGACCTTTGATAGCGCTGCACCTTGTCTTAAATGTATATTCTAGTTTGTGTTCTAACTTAAGGTTGATGGTTTCTGTTGCTTGGATGATCAACACTATGATATGATATGGTTTACAATCACCTGATCAACTTTAATGCCAATACATTAAATTTGCATTTTCCATACATTAAATTTGCATTTTTCACCACAAATTGAAGGACAGGGCAAGTGTCAAAAAAAAAAAAATCTATATTGATGCATATAGATATAGAGTATGTCTCACTAGAAGTAGGAACACTTTGTGACTTGACATATCTTTGAAACATAGTTGGTAAAATGTTTTAATAATGTTTATTTTTTAGACACAATTTATTTTTATGTTGTTACATGGGTACAGGGTCCGAGGGCAAATAATTTTGTTGAACAGGCTTTTAACAGTCCTCATAGTTAGGTTGTGCATTAAGCATAGAGTTAACAAACATTTAACAAGCTAGTTGTGGTATTGGCTTTGCATGTTCCACCGTGTAGGCTAATTCATTGTCATGACTTTAAGAAATTCATTTCGCTACCCAAAAGCAACTGCTCTTAAATGTATAAAATACACATTTCTTCTGTGTTAAACACCATGGCACCTTTTGTTTGAACCCATTGATTGTTTCAAGTGGTAAAACTATTGGAACATGTGTCCGACAGGTGTTTTTGGTTATATCACGTTAGAGTGAATTTTTACATTTAATAGCTCTCTATGTCTACTTCTGGTTTGAACCCTGTTTTCTTTTCTATGAATACTGCCTTTGTTATTTCAAGGGATAAACCAACACGAAGATGAGAGCGGTCTGTGCAGAAAAAGCAAGCTTTTTTGAAGCTAAGAAAATAAGGAAAATTGATCAGAGCAATTGCACAAGCATTTGAAGCTGAGAAAAGAGAGAAAATTGATCAGAACCATCGCACAAGCATTGGACATAGCCAATACAGCAATTCGGAATGTTCTTATAAAGAAAAAAAACCATGAGTGTTCTAACAACCAGACATCAAATAGGTCAGCCAAGGAAAACAAAAGCAGTTGATCTATTGTAAGAGCTATGAAGAAAATCTCTTAAAATCAGCAGTCAGTGACATGACTAACACAGGACAAGGATGAAGGTATCCCAATCCAAAGTCCTATTGAAGACTTCAAGTGCAGAAATAGAGACCATGCCACATGATGCAAACCACTTAGCAATAAGAATCGGATGCCTCAGTCAGAATTCACACATTATCCTCTACTAAAGTGAAGGAAAATCCAAAGTGTGGAGAAAGGATAAAACAAAACATATATGTTTATCCATTAAGCACAGTGGAAGGTCTGACATTGCTTCAGGCTTGCATGGCTGCTTTTGGAACAGGCTTTATAATCTTAACTAATCATCCACCTCGCGATTGTAGTAGCAGAAGCAGAATGAAACCAAAAGTTTGCAGAAATAATGTCTGATAGATTACGGAGAAATGCATCCAGTCTGACTGGTAGGAACTTCACCATGTTACAAGTCAATGACCCAAAACACACTGCCAACACAACAAAGAAGTTGATCAGGGGGAAAGTAGTTGGTTTCATACTAGTTGAGAAGCATTTCACCTCCTGTAAAATAATAAAACCCAATAAAGGGGAAAAGACGCTGGGAAAGCATTACAACAGAAAAATCTGTGGTTTGCTGGTTTGATGCAGGTATTTTAAGCAAGGGATATGCGATCAAATATTAACTGTTACTTTACTCACTTTTTGTTCCTGTAATTTGCTCACCTAAATTTTGGATGTCTGCCACCAAAAGTGCCATGATCAAAGCTGTTTAACACATCAGGTGTAAATATCTGGAAGCAAAAGCTTACGTTCTGATCTATTCTCTCATATCTCATCTCATCATATTCTCTCACATTTTCTAATGTCTTATATTTACAGTTTCCCTTACCCTATCCATCCATCCATCCATCTTTTGCCTGCCTGTTTGTCTGTCGGTTTATCACTTCTTAAACACTTCACTGTAGCAGAAACAAAAGTATTTACTTAGCCACTCCAATACTTTCAGTATGTTTTCTGCTCAACATGGTTGTAAGGTGTGGTTATTGTAATAACCTTTTTGTCAATTTGAGTCAGTCTGGTAAGTCTCCTGGGCCCTGAATAACTTAAAGCAGCCTATCAAGTGGCAACAACCATGCCATGATGAGAGTCAGTGCGATCGAGGCTGATGTTTGATCTGAACATTATCTGAATAATTTAACTTGTAATGGCATGAATTGCATTAAATTAACGGTTTATTATTTTTATAATTATAATAGTAACTAAGAAAATCTACCTCAAAATGAATCCCTCTGAAACGTATTTTGTTTCGTTTTTTTTCACCAAGGCAAGTTTGCCATGTATACTTTTACGTCTGTGTTGTTGTTTTGCGTCTGTGTCTTAATCTCAAACTGTATAAGGGCAAAGCGCAATTTCCATGGGACATAGGTTTTAGTATAAACTATATCCCATGTCTAACCCTACATTGAGCAAATTCTACATCTGACTTAACATTAATAATGGTTAGTACCTGAAGCTATAAGTACCTAAAGTGAATGGCAAACAGAAGCACTTGATTATGGCGTTATTATTTCAAGAATATATAGTGCATTTTACAGGCATAAGTGCTGAAATTACACTTCAGCAAGGAGCTGTAACTAGTGTTCTGTTTACAGAAGCACAGCAAATTCTAAGGGAAGCAATTTAACATCACAAAGACCAGAACTGAGTGATGTAAGCCAAAACTCAAGCAACCCTGTAGCATCAGATAAAAGGAAAGAAACTCTCTGGCCACTCCCTGCATGTCAGAAGCTGTTTTCCCCTGCTGGTAGGTGTGTACTATTAAGGGTGTGCTAGATTTCAAGTACTGTGCGCATTGCATCGGCGTTTCAGCTCTTTCACTTTCTAAACCCCAGTCGTTCCTCTTAACTCTCGGTAATCTGTGATTGCATGGGTTTTGGTACCTGTCTATTATGGGTTTTGTTTTGGGTGGTCACCTAGGTGGCCTGTTCTTATTTGCAGCCTTTTAATATTACACCTTACACCACAGTGTGTTTGAATGCTCGAATGCTGTTGGTCACAAGGTGTGCACTATTTTCCTAGTACAGCACAGGTAGTGTTATTCCATATTTAAATGTGCGGCTATCAGGGAAATGCTGTCAGATGTCTTTGTGGCTGACTTGTGGAAAACAAGCAAACACAAGGATGGAAAACCAGTTTTCACCTAATGACAATGGGCAAAGTTTTAAAATGTTTAATGAACTGCTTTTTTTTTTTTTTTTTTTTTTTTTTATAAAAAAAAAATAATAATAAAAATGCAAGTTTAAAGTTGGCATAACTATAAATACAAAACAACAACTTTAAATACTATCTACTGTAAACCAACTACAATAATTTAAAAGCAAAGTAGATGTTATTCTTGGTGTGCTACAAACTAGCATCAAATGTCAGCAATTCTTTTGCAGAAATATGACCATGTTTTACTTATCTGGCAAAATACGACACCTCACCTGACTTTGCTTGGGTTGGTCTGATTGGGGCCGGGTATGCACACACTGCCAGTTGATGTGGGTTAAAGCTGTTAAACATTTCTTGTTCTACATGCAATTGAGGAAAGACATTTGTTGCATGTCACAGTGTTGGAATCACTTGTTGTGAAATACAGCCGCACTTGTAGAATGTTTAGCTTTAGGCATTTTAATGGTACTGGTTGCCGTCACAGCAAGTGTAATTAATACATTCACGCGAGTACCAGGTGGCCTCATTTCCCAAGAGTTGGAATGTGAAAACCACATAAAGATGCACTTTGCTACAAAGATCAGTTGAATTTGTATTATTAGAACATTTTCTCAGGAAAATGATATTTCACGTGTGGTTAGGCTGATGGCGCTTCTTACACCCGTTTTAGAGAACCAGAGGACAAATATTTAAATCAATCGCTCAGGCATTTAGGTGACCCCAAAATCTGTGCTCTGATTAGGTTCTAGTACGCAACCCTAATTGTTTTTCAATATGTAGATTAACTTATGAATGTAGAGGTGTGCTTTGTGTTGTTCAGTGGACAGAGGAAGAGGAATATTTAAATGCATTGTTCCAAATTATGGCTTTTGGAGGTAAATGTATTTTGAAATCCTAGAAACTCCAGTTGAAATGCAAAGGAAAACCTCTTTCAGTTTATACTAAATATACAGTTTACACTTGTAGTTTTCAGAGCTACATATAAAATTGGACAATGTGAAGGGTTTCCAGGTCATTGCTAGATACTTTATTGGTCTCATTGTTGTCTTATTTTAATTGGTGGTTGTGCTTTAATCCAATTTATTTGTTTATAAAAAACTTTTCTAACTGATGTTTATTGATGTGCGTGCTCAGTTAAGTATTATTAGTTCCATTCTTGAGAACCAGTTCTTTGGATTAAGTTTTGTTTACCATAATTTCTTTTTAACCATGATGTAGATGGAAACGGTGACAAGTTGTGAAGGTTATGGTTATTTAAATTCATCTTCGTGACCGAGAGCTGGTACTGCAGTTTAATTACTTTCCCTCCGGCCCTGGAAAAATCTCTCACCTCCTGCCTTTGCACCCATGCTTGGAGACTGGATTAATAAGCTTTAGAGTAAATTAATGTGGAAGGCTTTGAAATACCTTTAATAGACGGACAGTGTTAAATCACTTCCTAACACTTTTTCCATTTCTCTTGTATTAGTTTAACCCGTGGTATTTTGGATGATTTTAATTTCTGAAATATTATAATCTGTATTTATTGCCATGTATCTCTTTTATCAAGGTCTTCAGTCAAGGCCTAATTGCACAATTTTACAGCTCTGTCTGTCCAAAAAAAAAAATACTGTAGTGCATATTTTTCAGCTGGCAACAATTTCTTTCACTCAAACTGATGCAGAGAAGCTTCTCATTTCTTGCGATTTCTCATATGGAAGATGTATCTCATGTTCATGAAAAAGATGTTTCTCTATTTCACAAGAGTCAAATGATTGGCCTTAATTATTGTTTTTGCATCAAGCAAATAAAAACTAAGAATATTATAAAATGCATGGAATTGGATTAAGAAATGTCCAGCACATTATTAAAACCTGGAAGGATTGTGCTGTGTGGTCAACCTTGCAGAAAGAAAATATTATGATTCAGAGAAAAATCATTAATGAGTGTTTTATGAGATCCCTTAAAGTGCCCCTATTATGCCATTTTAAAGGTTGCTAATATTAGTCTCTTAAAACAGGTTTACATGTATGCAAGGTCAAAAAACACTTTAGTTTTCTCCAAAAATAGATTTAATTTTAC
>JAQMYL010000011.1:15014764-15034593 GCA_030014365.1 Clarias pachynema | reverse complement strand
TAGACGAGTGCGTGTGTGTTTTATATATATATATATATATATATATATATACTGTATATATATATATATATATATATATTTCTGTTTCTATTAGTTCTTTTTGTTCAAAAACAAAAATCATCTGATCATAGCAGGTCTCAGGCAAATACAACTTGAAACAAAAAAAACATTTATGTAACAAAAATTTGGCATGGGGGAAATACTGAGTACCCCTCATGATATAACAGTTTATAGTTATTCCAGATGATCCATCTTTAGCAGTAGTAACTTAATTTCTTTCTTCTTCACAACATTGCTTTAGTTCATTGAAGTTTTTGTTTAGTTCATTCGCTTATGCACCGCCCCACCACTCCATTTTAGGTGGGTTGAGATCTGGACTTTTACTAGGCTATTACAAAACTTGATTCTGTAATTTTTCAGCCATTCTGCTGTAGATTTACCTGTGTGCTTCTATCATTGTCCTGTTGCATGATCCAATTTCAACTAAGCTTTAGCTGTCGGACAGATGGCCTCACATTTGCCTTAGAATACTCTGGTATACAGAGGAGTTCATGGTCGACTGCAAGGTGCTCAGGCCCTGTGGCTGCAAAACAAGCACAAATCGTCAACTGTCCACTCGTGATGTTCGTTCTGTCCATGGGATATTGTTCCAGAAGTCTTGTGGTATGTTTAGATGTGGTTTTTGTGAACCTAGGATGTGCTTTCATATTCTTTTTAGACAGAAGAGCCTTTCTCCTGGCACCCTCCAAAAAAGATTGTATAATATTGTATAAGTCTTCTTCAGATTGCTCAGTGAGGCCTGTAGTGTCTGAGATGTTGGTCCTGGGATGTAGCTCTTGTTATGCTAATTCCTGAAAAAACATGTTCGTCTGAGATTGTAGTTGCCTTATAGTTTTGCATATGTTCAGACCGCTGGTTAAACAAGTTCTATTTTAATACCAAATTAGTTACTGTATCTTGTTCAGTCCTGAGATATGGCCAGTGTGAGTTTATTTACAAGGAGGGCATCAGACACTCACTCACTCATCATCTATACTGATTTATCCTGTATTCATGGTCATGAGGGGCCTGGAGACTATTCCAGGAGACTTAGGGCACGAGGTAGGGTGCACCCTGGACAGGGTTCCAATCCATCGCAGTACACACACTCACACAATTTGGAAACACAAATTAGTCTAATCTGCATGTCTTTGGACCGTGGGAGGAAACCCAGCAAGCACGGGGAGAACATGCAAACTCCATGCACACAGAGGTGGGAACCAATGGTCAAAGGTAATTAACGTATTCCTGGTAGAACAAATAAATAATAAAATAAAAATAATATATAAAAATAAAAATAAAGAGAGCCATATTAAAGACAGACGGACCGTGTATAGGAAGCAGGTTAACATATTCTGATTAGACTAAAGGATTCCAGTTAGCCATAGGAAGTATTACCATATAAGAAATGAGCAAGGGAAGCAAGGAGGATGTTTTATGGACATATGACGCAGAATAAAGAGAGATGTGAGAGATAGAGGTATGGGAAAGTTCACGCACTGTCAGGAGCTCTTACACAAAGAAGAACAAGGAAACACTCAGTAGCACCATCTGGTGTACAATAACATGTTATGTTTATGTGAAAAGGATTACACTGCACTTCATACAAAAAAATAATAATTTGTCTAAGAATTAAAGCAGAAGTGCTTTAAAAGTGAAGGAGAGCCATGGAGTCCAGCTCGATAAGGATGCCTCTGCCTCCGAGAGGTTTAATCCTTATTGTTACCAATTTGCATGCCTGAAATACCCTTCAAGCAGACAGCAAATACACTTTGACCAGGAAGGAAATTATTTTTAAAAAACAGGTTTCAGACAAGCCATCTGTCACTTTCACCCTGTTTGGATCCATGGTTACAGTAATGTTACCATAAAATGAATTGCAGCTTTTTTGAAACCAAGATAAATCATGTCAGATCATTTCTACCTTTAGTGTCATTTTGCAAACTAACACATTTCAAGTAAACTACAAAGGCAACAAAAGAGAAGTAAACAAAGTAAATAAATAGAAGTTATCCGTAATTCCCTCTTTCTTGATTAGATCCCTAGTGACCACATCACCATGCTTTACTGTGCTGTTCTGAGTGAGATGCTGTCTTGTTTTTGCACAAAACATTTTTTTTCCCACTTTGGTCTTATCAGAACATAACACACTTCGCTTAACACATTTTGGCAAAATTAAGCCTGGCTTGGATGTTTAATTATTTATGTTTCTCCATGAGAATAGGCTTTGATCTAGTCATGCTATAGCGCACACATGTAAAGAATATGAGAGATCATTGATACATGCAAGGAGTGACTCAGTACTGTACTTGTAAGATATTCCTACACGGACACAAATTCCTACCTAAATACTGCAGTAGGAGTCTTACCAGCCTCACTGATTTTTGCCTTTTCATTTGGAGCAACCAATACAATTATAATACTTTCACCTGCTTATTCTTGAGACAAACAAAGACTAACAAATCTCAATCTAGTCGAGAGCCTAAGAAGGATTGGTGGAAGGCGATGTCTAGATGACCACGTCAGTTTGAATAATCCATAAGCACAATAAAGTGGTGTTGCTGATTTCAATCCAAAACTAAATGAAACTGCAAATTTGATTCATGTCGAAAGCCAGCCTGCAGAGACTGGAACTGAATTAATTGAATGAAAAGTGCTGCCTTCCAGATATTGATGGAACTGAACAGAGTACAGCATGTGAGTTCTGCTCTATTTCACTTGTACTTGATGAACTGTCAAAGACATTCCTGCCTATTTTCACAGGTGGAATGAAAAAATAATTGAAGGTACTCTTACTGTAAGAATAGATGGTTCTGATTTCTGTTTAGTTGCACAATGACGCCTATAACATCCAAAGGATTGTTACTGTAAAAATGTCAGGTCAAGATAAAAGTTGATGAATGAATTAAATTGATGATAATAAAGTCAAAAGTTTCTAATCAATTCATCAACTTGATTCGCACTGAGATTGCTGCACTTGAACGCATCATCATTCAAAGTCTCATACCCTGTCATGCTGGGGAATAAACGATCAATTTAATCCTTAGGTCTAGTGTGCAGGAACCCACTGGAAGACTGTTTGCCCAATCACCATCCTAGCTGGGTATGCTAAAAATGTTAAAAATGTTAGAAATACAAGCATTGTGTGTTACTTGCTGAAATCACTGCGTGACTTGATTGTTTGATTCTCCTGATGATCAAGAACAGGAATCCCAGGCTACTACTGTATGGACATGGGTTCACCAAAACTGGGCAGCTAAAGAGTGGAAAAAACATCATCTGGTCTAAATAATCTCAATTTCTGCTCCAACATTTGGTAGGGCCAGAATTTCGCATTAACATCATGAGTCCATGGACCCAATCAGGTCAGCAGTTCAGACTGGTCGATAGAGGTGTTATTGTGTAAGGAACGTTTTCCTGGAACACAGTGGGTGTGCTAATACCAATCCAACAGTGTTTAAATGCCAGAGTTGAACGGATCACTGTTTGTGATGATGTATATCCCTTTATGGACACAAGTTGTACCAGAGTTAAGACTGTTCCATAAACATGAAAATGAGTTCAGCATCACCATACATGATTCCAGTACAGTAGCTTACCTTTGGGAGCTATAGGGAGGAAGTGGCTAATAAGATTTGGACATCTGACTTTTCAATCTGGCCACAATTCACTGCTGTTTGCATCACTAATAATTATAACAACATATAAATAATAGGTAAATATGGAAAAACATACATAGTAAAAATAAATAAAGAAATAAATACTTAAACTTCATCATAGAAGAACAGTTAACAGGACAGATTTATTACTTTTTCTAATCCAATCCACATCCTTTACTTTATGTTCAGTCAGGTGTGTTGATCTGGTGATATTGCAGACATCAATAATTCTTCTGGTGGTTCTAGCTATGAAATACTCTACGAATATGTTTCATAGATGACTTTGATGTTTAATTTCCGGGTTTTTATGGACCATTTCAGAGGTCCGGAATTGTTGAAAATTCTGTGAGCAATATTCTAGTGTCTCTTAAGATATGTTGTGTTCATGATGTCTAAATTCCTCTTTGGTTTTGAAATGAATAATTAGAATAAGTAAACATTATGTACAGTAACAGTCAAAAGTTTGGACACACCTTCTAATTTAATTTGTGTGATTGATTTTCTACATTCTAGAACAATACTGGCAATTTCAAAACTCTGAAATGACACATAAGCGTTAGGTAATTAAGAACAACAAGAGTCAGTTGTTATTTTAAGACACCAAGGTCAGCTCTTGTGGAATAGTTCTTGCAAGAACAGTATTGTCAAGTGCACTTGCAAAGCTCAGTGATGTAACTGGCTCTCATGGGGAAGTTCATTTAGAGTTACTAGCCTCAAAAATCACCAATAACAGAACCTCAGATTGGAGCCATAATGAAGACTTTACAGAGCATAAGTAGAAAAAGCAGAAAAGTTTATTTCTGGTCATTGCTTTTCTGCTTATGTCATATATCATTTTGAGTAACTCACTGTGTTTCATTTGATTGTTTTCCAATTTTGAAAAATTAACCAAATGCATAGGAACATCAACAAAAAAAAAAGAAAGAAAGAAAAAAAAGGTTTACATAGACACTATTTTTTCATTCCAATGCAAATCGTTCGGATTACAGGTTGCAACTTAACTGTTTACATGGATGCTGTGGTTCTCAACTTTGGTACTGTTTTTTAACTAATCAGCTAGTTAACAGCCTTTTCTGAATTGAAGTCGATGTAATAGAGTAATAGAGCAGGGAAAACATTCAAATGTATGAATTCAAATGTATGCCCTGGTAGTCATCCTGGACCAGAGTTGCTAACCACTTAAATAACTTTTTTGACATGCTCAAAGTGGTTCTGCTACTGTGAAGCATTTAAACTGCTGGAAATAAAACAGAAGGTGATTTTTTCCCCCCAACGTTGAATTTAGGGTAGGCTACCCATCTTTTCTCGGTTGCAAGAATTCAGTTTTAATGATTGACTACATATGAAATGGTGAACCAATCAGTGCCTCTTCCTCAGCCAGAGACCCAGTGAATGAAAGTCTGAAGAAAATGCTAAACTAAAGTAACTTTATCCTTCGTGGGGCAAGCAGGAACAGAGAGAATATGAAGGGAAATGATTGGCTTAAGTGTTTACATTGCTAAAATTTTACTATTGCAAGGATGATCAAAGGTGCACACCATGCCACTCATTCTGATCAAGCTGGATCTGGTCAACCTGTTCCAATTGAGTTGTTTACATGATACGGGCTGTTTTCCTGATCATTAACGGATGAGTAAAGTCCATGTAAACGCACCCACTGTGGCAAACAGAAAGGAACGGCAAGGCCCATTATTTTGTTTTTGCTCTACAGTGAAGACATTCAAGTTTGAGATCAAACGACGAACATGTGACAATAGATTAGTATTTTAGCTTTCATTTCCACATCTAGATGTGTTAAATAACTTACTGTAGAACATGGCAGCTTTGATGATCAAAAGTCCTGGAACATGTGACTGACAGGTGTTTCTTGTTGCCCAGGTGTGCTGTGTTAGATTGATTACTCTGAATGTCTACTCTTGTTCTGTGCCCTGGGTTTCTCCTGTGAAGACTGCACTGTTAAACCAGACAAGACTTCGTGAAGACACGAAGACAAGCTGTCTTCGGAAGAAGGGCAAGAAAATATAAAACTGATAAATGAGGAGAAATTGATAAAAGCCATTGTACAACCACTTGGCATAGCCACTACAACTATTTGAAATGCCCTGGTGGTTGAGCTTATACACCCTCAACCAAGCTGATACACCCAGTGGAGACACCATGGGGCATAGTGCAGTCCATGTGGATTCCTCTCTGTAAGACTAAGGAAGTCAGACAAGCTAATGAATATACGTAAGTATGAAAAAACTAACAAAAAACAAAACCCTTAAGCAGTGCCTTGTAATATATAAATAAATCAACTTATATGAGGACTTTCATGTCCATGTTGGCTATATGAACTTTAATCAAAAGAAATTTGCATTAAGTAGCTAGTTCTTTTACTGAATAGAAGTGGTCTACTGTAGTTGTGGACAATCAACACTTAATGGTATGAGTATGACAATTTTCAGCAACCACCAGAGAACAGCTAAGCAACAAGCTTGGAAAGAGTATCATCTTATATGAGGCCACAATAGGGGAAAAACAAATTTGCTTATTTACGGCCAAACCAAAAATAGAAAAATGACAAAAGCACGGAATGTTTTTTTTGTTTGTTTTTTGCCTACTTATTAGCTTGTTTAACTTCCTCAGTTCAACAGCGCAGGATCCATATAGAATGCATTATGCCCTAAGATGTCACCCCTTGGTATATCAGCTTGACCTCCTCAACCACCAAGACATTAACCACTGGACACACATCTGAATGTCTAAAATTAGCCTATCTGCAAGTCTTTGGACTGTGGAAGGAAGCCCACAAAGCAAGAGGAGAACATACAAACTCCATGCACACAGGGGTGGGAATCGAACCCAGACCCTGAAGGTGCAAAGCAGTGCTAACCACTTAGCCACCATGCCACCTTTAGGTGAAAAAACTGTGAAACACAAAGTACAATTTTCATGTTTGTGCTGCGTAATGACTTGCATCACAAACTATATGTACTTCACCAAAATTAAAACAGCATTTTCAAGTTACTTTTTTAACTCAGCGAAAGCGGCCAATTGCAGATAAGAACATTAACTAGTTGTATTTGAACCTGTGTTGCCCCACCTGCTGTAAGCAAGAGCATGGGGAGATAAAGGAAAGGCTTAAACACTGTGAAGAATTACTAATAGTATGCTTTTTCATCTCAACAGGTCATGACATGGAAATACAGTAGTGAAGCATTAGACAAGCCTTATTGTGTATATTATGCAAGGCTTAAGTATGTTGTGACCACTACTTACTGTAATAATGAACACCTCCTTCGTGTTTAAACTGAACTAAAAAAAACCCACAGACTTCTGATATTATCTCACAAAACATAGCCTTCACATGTCAAAGTTCATCTTGATAAGGTCTGGTGAAGGCTAAAGAAAACACGCATCCAGTGTTGCTTCCCCCAGCAAATTAGATTTGTGCTGATCTGAGTAATTGTTGATCCATCTCTATAGAAAATGCACTATTTAAAAATAATGACATAATGATTAAACAGCCAATATATCACAGGTTTAATTGCAGTCGCCTACAGTTAGAAAGCATTGAAAATTTCACCCCTCATACAGCATATACAGTAGTGTGGCATTGTTGGTCTTTTAGCTGCTCCCGTTAAGGGGTTGCCACAGCAATCCACATATCCGATCTGCACACAACTTGGCTCATGTTTTACATCCTTCCTGATGCAATACTCCCATTTTTTGTGGCAGAATTGGTATTTCATATTGTATTCCTTTTGTTACTACAATGACCCTGTGGAGATTCTCGGTCATCCATGTCATAGTTATCCCAAAGTTGGTGTTCAGTGGCACATGGACTTACTTGTAGTTTTTAAAGATGTTCCACCTCTCATCTGAAAGGCTTCATCAGTTGGTGGCAGGTATATACTGTAAACTCTGTGGAGATGTTGACAGCCTGATATGTGTGTGCAAAGGTGGTGCCAAGAATTAAAATGAAAATCAATAATAAACTTAATTCAAAGCACAATTTTGTCTTTTCATTTACATCATATAGGCGGCATGGTGTCTAGCACTGTTGCCTTGCACCTCCAGGGTCCCGGCTCGATTCCCGCCTGTTTCCTCCCACATGCAGGGTCTGGGTTCCATATACAAATTAGACTAATTGGTGTTCCCAATAGTGGTATATATGATGAGTGAATGATTCACATCAAGTATTTTGAGACCATGAGTAAAATTCATGGCTTAGTGGTTAACAGTCAACTCATACATCCAGGGTTGAAGGTTCAAATCTCACCTCTGCCCTATATGTATGTAATTTGCATGTTCTCCATGTGCTTGGTGGGTTTCCTCCACATGCTCGAGTTTCCAAAAGACTGTATTGAGTAGCTTGATTTGAGTTCCAAATTGCCCATAGTGTATGATTGGGTGTGGGTGTGCGTATGTGTGGGTTGGCGCTCCATCCACTGAGCAGGGGTAGCTCAGTGCTTAATGCATTGCTGATTGAAAGGTCATAGGTTTGAACCCCATCACCTCCACTGCAGGGCCCTTAAGCAAGACCCCTAACCCTCAACTGCTCAGGTGTATAATGCGATAAAAAATTTTCTGGATAAGGGCGTCCGGACCCTGGCTTGTATGGAGAATACCTGAGAGTGTGGTTCAATTTACATGCCACCCGGCACACAGGTAACGGATATATATCTGTGATTTCTGTGGCAGTTATTTACAGGGTTGAGAGCACTTTGGGGTGAAAGAGAGCACCCCCAGTTTGAGAGCACTTGCTTAACGGTCCAACAGTAGAAACCAAAGGCGTTGGAGTTCAAACCAGGGACCTCCCAGTCAGCAGTCCATGTCCCGTCCAGTCCTTTATCCTCCGAGCCACCCCTGCCCTGAGTGAGAAAGTACAGTACCTTGGCTTAATAGGTTAGAGGTTATAGTCACGTTTAAAACCCGAACGTGTTGCATCCGGTGGCGTAGTGGTTAGTACTGTCGCCTTGCACCTCAAGGGTCCGGGGTTGATTCCCACCTCGGGTCTGTGTGCATGGAGCATGTGCATGTCCTCCCCCCTGTGCTTGGTGGGTTTCCTCCTGGGTACTCCGGTTTCCTCCCACAGTCCAAAGACATGCAGATCAGGCTAATTGGTGTTCCCAAATTGCCTGTAATGTGTGTGAATCAGTGTGTAAGTGTGTGTACAGTATATGTGTGTGTAAGTGTGTGTATATGTGTGTGTGTGTGTGTGTGTGTGTGTGCACTGCCTTGACACCAGTCTCGTTCTGTATACAAGACGTATCACATCTGCACTTCTACTAATCTCTCAGCAGGTGGCGTGTGAACACTAATTAGTAAGTTGTAATTGCTAATGTTTTCCCTAATGTACAATAAGAACTGAACTCGGTGTGTCACAGAAAATGGCCTTAAACTGTTTCCTTGCTCTGTAAGCTTTCACCGCACGCGCTCAACACTCTTGTTGTTTTGCTAAGTCACGAATGATATGTTTTACTGAGTAAAAAGTAATATGATTAAATATATAGCAGTCTGGTTGTGGTGTATGTCGTGATTAGTTTTGACCCTCTGTCATTAGCTCCACACGATTAGACGGGAAAAAAAACAGCTCTGGATCCCTCTAGCGGCGTCGCCCCGGATGTGCTGAGGAGACGCTGTGCGGCTGGAGCTTCACCCCGGAGCCCGCCGTGTTACTGCACCTCCTCCTCCTCTCCTCTCCTCCTCCTCTCCTCTCCTCCTCCTCCTCCTCCATACTGCCTCCATACTGCCTCCTTCCTCTGCACATCTGCGCGTCTCGGTCTCCGCCCGACCGCCTTCAGCACAAACACCTCGCATTTTTGGTGAGTATGGAAATATATTTAATATACGCGCATGTGTGTGTGTGTGTGTGTGTGTGTGTGTGAGCCATAAAAGGTGCGGATTTTTGTTTTTGTTCTGTAGGTTGTGTTAATGTTAGTGTACCTGAGCTAAGATAAAATCATTCCTGACTGCATTATTTTTCTCAGTTTCTCAGCATATTCCAAGACAAAGCTTTACAATCATTTTTGTATTATATATATATATATATATTTTTTTTTTAATTTTTTTTTTTTTTACTACAATTACCTACAAACGGTTTATTTGTCAATAGAATAAATATAAAGGATGCAGTCAGTTAGACAAGAAGAGATTTGTGTGTGTGTGTGTGTGTGTGTGAATACAACAATAATATCAGTGTAGGCTTTCCAAAATCCAAAGCCTGACCATGTTGCTGAAACGATGACTTTCCTAGGCTGGTGAAAAAGGATAAAGATGGTTAAACTTGGGAGTAATCTACAGGACAAAGGGATTAAAGCAGTGAGTGTTGAAGATGGATTTCAGACTGTTCCCCTTATCACGCCCTTGGATGTTACTAATCTTCAGTACCAAGCACCAGACAAGGTAAGGGACATTTCTGTCCTGACAGCCACCGGTCTTACATAAGCACTCATCAGATCTTCCAGCATATCCGAGTAATGGAGTCTTCACCCTGTCTCCTGGAGGCAGGATGATATTATTGGGATCTGTCAAAAGCAATCATGTTGACTGAGAAGTACAAATAAGTCGAGCATTTTGGCTACGATCTTGATGTGATTTAAAGACGTGACCTGATTTGCGGTGCAATATTTTAATGAAATGTATTGTTCACGTCTTAGTGGTTAGCACTGTCGCCTCACACCACAAGGGTTGGTGGTTTGGATCTCACCTCTGGTTCTCTTTGTGTGTATGAAGTTTGCATGTTTTCACTATGCTTCTTACAGTCCAAAGTGTGGGTAGCGTTTCCATATCATCTGTAGTGTATGATTGGGTGTGTTACTGTGTGTACTTGTGCCCTGGGATGGGTTGGCACTTTAGGCATGGGGTAGACCTTGCTTTGTGGCCTGAGCTCCTTGAGACAATGGATGGACGGATGGGTGGATGTTGTCATCACATTCCTTTCCATGCCTTGTCCAAATTAAGGCCTGACACTGACAATGGTGAGCTGCACCTTGTCTCATCAAAGGGTCTTTCCTGACTCACATCCAGTGCTCCTAGAATAAGGACTGAATAAGGACTACTAAAACACTAACCAGGCTAAAGTGGTTACTGAAGCTGAACAAATAAAACATGCCCTGTGTCTTATTATTTATTTAATGTTGATATCTAGATTTCAGGAAACCCAGGTCAGCAAACAGGGTCAAAGACTTAAAGAGGGAAGATTGCTGACTCAAAAAAAAAAAAAAATCAAAAACAGCATTTTGAAGATTTGCCAGATTGCACTTTGGTTCATTAGTCATTCTACTGAGAAAAGCAAAATCAAGGCATTGCACCTGTTAGCTGAAGTGCCTTGTTATACGCCCACTTAACCTTTAAAAAAAAACTCCACTCCCACTCCCACATATCTACCATGGGATGGATATGATCCTCTGTGATACCTTATAGTTCTTAAAGAGAAACTGCCATTTTGATTACTTCTATTTCTCACTCATCACCAATTGGACAGTGATTTTTGGTTTTTTGATTTCTGTTTTAGCAAAAAGAAGTATGCATTGTGAAACATTTTCATTGCTTACCATATTTATTAAATTACCTTGATATCAGAAGGAATGAATGAACAATATAAACTTAATTGCAAATGTCGGATTAAGGCTCATTTGCAACAGGATTAACAATCAGGTCCAGAATATTTGGTATACGTTAAAAGGGAAAAAAAAAAACCCACAATATTTACTTCAAAGTACATCATATGATTTAAATTCTATGCCCAAATAATTAGAGAAACTACTGACTGACATTTTTCATTATCATAAGAACTTCTGTTTCTAAAGATCTTAATGTTTAAATAATAGTATCAAATACAAATGTACGCCAAAATGTTTAGTAATTAGTAATGATTAATGATTAGTAATTAGTATCTAAGGATTATTAGGATCCATGTGAAATCCTTAAAAATCTTCTTTTTTTTTTAAGTCTCACATTTTATAAGATAATTTCTCATCAAAAGTATATTGAAAACGATATCCATGAAATAGAATGTATCTTACAACTACATGTATTTCCATATATGGAAACGTTTTGAAATGAATAATAAAAATATGAAAAGTATAGATATGTGGTTGTAAAATTAGACTCAGTATAAAAAGATTAAAGATTAAATTCATTGTCTTTAAACATGCCGTAAACATTCCCTGTCAGCACAGCTTCCTAAATGTTCATGTACAGAATGTGTATGTTTTATATAATAATTAAATTAACAGAGAAATTGACTATAGAAAACTGTAATGTTAATAACGTATGATTATTCAATTAAATATTATTTTGAAAAAAACAATGTGTGACATTATTACTATAGTTACTACTATACTACGCCCAGCTCCCCAGCAATTATACATGCAAGGGAAACTAGACACTCGACAGGCATGAGTAATATCTTTTGTGTGATGTGAAGAGAGAACACACCACAGCTCATAGCAAAAATACGGTCCAACAAAGCGTTTGAAGAAAATAATAATTATATTCTAATTTGTGAATCTTAGTCTGTATCTGTCTGAAAAGCATTTTCTCCAAATCAGTAATTTGCAACGTCAATCTTATCTTTTGCGTTTGATCCCTGCTGAAATGTCCTACATGTGGTCTAGGATCTCATTAGAAGAGAATAAATATCGTGTTAAAAAAGAGCTAGGTATAAAATATACTGTATGTTTAAGTTCGAGGTATCACACATTTTAATTCATTATGTTTATTTTGTTTATGTACAGTACATAAAGGATGGCAAAATACTGGATTTGTGTCAAAGCTGTTGTGACACCTTCTTAATATGCACAATTAAACTGACAGATTTATGGTTTTAGGATTATTTATGCACTGTCAGCTCCGCTTAGGATTTTAATGCTTCTGTAAACATGTAAACACACAACAAAGGAACCCTTCTGTCTTCCTGGATTTGAGGTATTTCTGTTTACAGACTGTGACCACATTGAGAGAATAGACCTTCTCACTCTACAGTTATTATAAGGGAGACATTTCAACATGACAAGACAAGGCAACATGAGAGATGTGATTGGTTTTATATGCATGACTAAAGGCAATCTAGGGAAAATAAATTAGGGCATTATTTGCCAAGGCAACTAGATTATTTCCAGACCACCAATTTAACCTCATTTCCTAAACCCATTGTAGCAAAACAGTGATGAGATTTTACAGAATATTCTCACAGTGATGCTTATTTAAACTTTTTTTTCTGATCTTTGCTAAGTTGGTCTTGGGAAATCTTTCTCTGATGGGCCTTGGATGGACCGATAACCCTGACACATATGTGTATTGTATAGTCAATTAAACAGTTTGACCAAGTAATTGTACAGTTACAAGTGATGACGAACATGAAGAGCAATGCAATAAAAAGTAGACTCAAAAGTAGTGACTGGTGCAATGGAAATTCACCACAATCATCCGGAGGTCATGAGATTGATTCCCAGGTGATGCTACAGCCATCCATAGCCATAAGTCTAGAGAGCAGATTTCCTGTCAAGTCTCAGGGGGAAGGGATGGTAAACTTGAACTCTCACATCAATCATAGCAACACTAGTCAACCATAGGTGTCTGTGAGCTCACACAAGTGAAAGGGGTGGCTAGCTCTTTCCGTCAAGTGTGTTATGCCATCTCTAATGATGTGTGAGCAGCAGATTGTTGGAGGAAGCAAGTTTTAGCCTACAACCTCCCTGATTGGCAGCTGTTGATGATTGGGAATGCCCAAACAAGACAATTGGACATGACTAAATTAAGGAGAAAAACAGCCAAAAGGTATGACACATCCACCATTTATTGGAGCAGCATTTGCTTACACATGGGAGGACACTGTGTTCATTCTGAGGATGTTCCCCTGAGGATAATATAGCTAATCTCCCTACAGCACATCAGTGAATGCACTTCAAGCTTGCCCTCACTGAAGACTGCAAGGATCTATCAACTGAGTCCCAAAGTTGGGTAATATGACCTCCATACCCAAGGGCGTGGCGACCAATGTATGCAAGGCAAGTTATTGGGTTGTGCAATTTTTGCGTCTCTTTTAACTGCTGTGACTGCTAACAAGAAGGTTTCACGCCCTTCAAGTAAACGTCATGCATAGGCTCTTGCACTGGATGGTCTTTAATTTAGCACAAACTGGAGTTTTTATGCTGGGACCCAGCAGAGACTGCCCTTTACCTTGTGTTATCCTGATGGGTGATATATTATCTGACCTTCACAATGTTGTCTCTACAAATGAGCACATGGCCCTGTTGGAGAAGCAAAAACTGCCCTCTTAGGTGCTACACTGCCTGGCGTTCCCACTGGCTAAATCAAATAATGCAGTGGCTCATGGGCCTTGCTTTGTGTGCCTTGCCAAACTGCTGGTCAGGGTTTTGGGAGTAGGGAAATTTGTGACATGTCAAGAGCATGGGGAGTTTAACCTATAAACCAGTATTTTAGCATCCCCACTGTACTTAACCAAAATATCTATCCACACTCCCTTATTAATATTTGATTACTTTACTTTTTCACATTAAAAAAATGATGAAAAATGGGTGGCACATATTTCACACTAGAATGGCAAAGAGGTATCAGCTCCTGAGACTGATGATGTGGAGTAGGGACAGGGAGAGAGAATGGGTTGAACTACTAGTTAATTCATCATTACCAATAGTTTTGAAAATTGCTAAATGTCATTACAATAAGATCGAAAAATTGCATTACAGAAATCGCTTAATCGTCTCGAACAGAAATACATATTCATGCTAGGTCACAAAGTCAGAGATTAGATATATACCATGAGGTTAAAAAAACGTTAATTGTGTATGTTCTATGTGTGTTATATAGTGTTTATCCACTTTTTGTGCAGGTTGTAGTAAAGACAAGAACTGAATACCAGACAGAGCAGAAGAACAAGGCCAAGATGAAGGTGCCTAAGGTGGAGGAGTACACCATAAGCTTCACTGATGGGGTGTCAGAGAGACTGAAGGTAAAAACCAGTTACTGTAATATGCACCAAATAACTAGCTATTATTAGTTGTTGTTCTTCCTTAAATACACAGCATCATTCCTCAGCAACTCTCGGTTTGTACTGTATATGCATTAGATGATGTACATATTGTAAATGCCATTGTAACTGCTGTAACATGAGTGATACAAGGAACCTGTCTGTGAATCTGACACTAAATTGCACTTTTGCGTTTTGCGAATTGCGTTTCAATGGGTGGCATTTCCACCTCGCCACTCCAGTGTCTCCATTTCAATTCGGAGCTTTGTGGAGTATCGCATTGTCATTTTTTTGCCTTTACAGATTGTTTACACTAACTTGTGTGCCCATCATGTCCTGGCATCCCATTCTGGTGGAATTCCAGCCTTGTGTCCACCATGACCCTGTTGTTCCATCATGATCCTGAACAAGACCAAGTAGTTATTAAAAATAAATCAACAAACTAATTTGTCATGTTAAACCAATATTAACTTTGTTTTTGCTACACATTCTGTATCTTCACGAGGATGTTTGTTGTGCTTAGGCTGCATAAATATGATAAAGCTCAGTTCCTCAACACCTGCTTAACACCTGCTTGTTACGGCTTCAGCTAAACGCCAGCTGGGAATCTCCATATTATTGGCAAGCTAAAGCACTTCTGGATCTCAGTGTTCAAAATGAAATCTGACAGAGATTGATTCCCAAATATATTCCCAAATATGTTTCCTGTTTTACTGCATGTGGGTGAGGAATGAAACTTTACCTGACACACAAATATGGCACGTCTACATGAATGCTAACCACTGTACCCATTTGGGATTAACTTTCACAAACCTTAGAAAACCATACAAAACAATACTGTCCTTTTCTTCTTCTTTACAGTTTGTGGAGAACAGTACAGTATATTAGCATGTGCCAGATTTATGACTGTTCAAGCTTTCCACTGCCGCTTTCCCCATCTCGCCTCCTCATTTACTTTGTACAGGCATGAACACACCCCCGTTGCCGATTGGATGAAATGATGTTGTGTGGCGTAGTCCATGCCAGTTTGTCTATTGCTTACTTACAGAGCCAGGGGGTGTGCAAGATTTTTTTCCAGTCCATGCACATTTCTTTAAGAAATGCATAACTTTCTTTTAAAGAAATTTGCCATGGCGTCCTTTGTACACTTGGGTTGTTTGTTCCAGTAGCTTATTTATGATTACCTACCATACACCACGTATGAGCTGCATTCCCTCAGCCTGACTCAGGCAAAAATATAATAACAAAAAAAAATCCTTGATCCAACTTGAGATGTGCCAAACCAGGCCTATGCTAGCTTACTGTGGATGCACTGTATTATGCATTTTCACTGTTCTACCATGTCCAGTTTAACCCATCAGCTTGGCTCCTGTATTGTCTCAAGTATAAAAATCAGTAAAAGCACTATAATACAGTGTGTAGGACACAACTACTACAGGATTGGTATTGAAAAACACTGATATATGGTGTTGAGATTTATACAGCTTCTATTGATTTGCCATTGATGTTTACGCACTCTGGACTGAGATATTCACGTCTGTTTTGGATCGGTGTAAGTACTAGGGAGATGCTGGCAGAATTGAGTTTCCAGGTTTAATTAATTAAAAAAATTAGTAGGATGTTTTGCTTCAGTGTTGAACACCACTGTAGTAACTAATAAAGGGAAAGGCAAATCCTATAGTATAAACACAGACTGTCGGGCGTAGATACAGTATGCCTGAGACGTGGAACAGAGCTTTCCATTACAGAGTTTGTGCCCTCAGTATTGTTGCAAAAAAAACAAAAAAACAAGAACCATATGTCATAGAAATATCCAACATATTCTCTTACTAACTAACATACTTCAGGGAGGTATTTTCTGAAATGCAGAACATTCAGACTAATACGTTTTCCCTCCATTGTTTATCATTTTCCAACCGAGCTGTGGGTCTGGAATTGCTCTGACTCCTATAGGGGGCTAATTTTTGTGTTGATATTTAGAATACAAAAAAATTATTTTGTATACAAAAAGCGAACTAATCTCTCAGCTCTGTTGCTTGGAGGCTCCCGGTAGAGCTCAGCCATATTCCCTGCTGTCACTTGAGCAGCAGTTGGAGGAAGAATGTTCCCCCTCATTAAATGTTCAAAACAAAGAAAAGCGGACGTCTCTTGGTATACGGTGTAGCCAAGCAGAACATATTAACACATCATGCCAAAATAAATAAGGAAATTAGACAACATCCCTGAGAAAGAACGATGTTGGCCATCATCTTGGCTTGGATAAGTAAACTCACCTACTGTACACTAGAATGGAATTCTACAGTGAATGAAGCCGTAAGGCTTTTAATATATCAGTCTTCTCTCTGCACTCACAGTTAACACTGATTAATTAGTTACCATCACAATAAACATTTTGCACTGAAATTGTCATACATTAACACCTTAAAATAATACAAATGTCGTTCAAGTCAAACTGGGACTTTCTGGAAATTGGGACTTTCAAACTGGACCGATTGACATTTACAGAATACTTCGAGCCCCTCATTGGGCTTGATGAGTGTGATACAGTGTGAATTTACAGTGTGAATTTACAGTCTGTGTGTAACACTTCCCATAACTCAGTTGTAACTCAGATACGTACATTTGATTTATTAGTTTAAACAATATTATATTATTTAATTATTATTTGTGCACAGATTCTGGTTTAAAATTAACATAATTCCTTTTAAGCAAGGATGTTTTTAAAGGTTTGTTATGTGCCACATTTTTGTACACTAATCATTCTTGAACATTCACTTGTATTGTACCAGTTGGCATTGCTAGGGTTTTGCAGACAGTAGAAAATATTGTTCATGTAATTGCAGAAAGAGACTTGAAACTAAAAAAAGACTTGATTAAAAAAATAAATTGCATTCAATTGTATTTTAAACAATGCATTGAGGATTATTATATTGAGGACAAAACAATGTTTTTCTTTTTTGTAGACATAAAGATGAAGTTTTACATGCAATATAGATTTTTGGACAAACCATGTATTTATAATAATAATAATAATAATAATAATATAAATTATTATTATTATTATTATTATGTGTGTCCAAAATACCAGACCTTAAACTGCTAACACTAAAATACTAGCACAACAACCAGAGAATGTGAGAAATATGACTTGGTTCATTTATTCACTCTTTTAATGTGGTTGGTTTTTAACATTTGCTACAAGTCTTAATCTATTCTAGTATACCTAGTACATAGTATTGTAGTATTGGCAGTTGGAAAAAATGACACCTTTTTGCATATTTTACCATGACCATAAGAAATTGACAACATTATTTGAAATATTTAAACAATTTATGGACACAAAATTTCAAGTTAAAAAGTCCAGTGCATTTGAACTACCTTGTGATTTGGCATTATGACTGATGTCAAAGCCAATTAGTGTCACCTTTTCACTTGTAGGGTTTTCATTCAGTCACTAATGTGCAGAGCATGGTATTTGTGCCATCCCATCTGATCCATAGTGGCTAGTTTTTTTGTCAGGTAAATTGCTAACCTTATTTTGGTTAATAAAATTGCTAGTGAAAAGTGAATTGGACATCTCTCATGTCCTTATATCTGAGTGCATCGGGAGCAATTAGTGCTACAGAACACTTTCCCCTGCTCTCTTAGGCCTCCTCTCTTCCATCTTCCCTCCCTCAGTGTTAACTGTACACTGTTAGCATGACTAATAGTAAGGATGCCCAATGGATTGCCTGTGCAGTAGAGGCTGCCCTGGAGAACTGATCTTGTTATTCTACGTCTAGGTAAACCCTCACAAAGCTTTTAAAAGGGGCTGGCAGGTTAGTGCTGCAGTCAAACATTTCCTTGGAGAATAATTTTTTTGTCTGTACTTCACCCATCCTTTGCTTCTATTTCACCCACCCTAAACACCAGGATGGTGAGAATCACTTGGATACCTTCTTGTATGCATGCACATAAGTGCTGAAACCTTTACCAAAGTCACAAAGTGATGTTCGATGCAGAATGTGCTATAAATAGTGCTGTCATATAGCCGTGTCCCCTTTTCTTCTCACCATATGGAGTTATACACAGTTGGTAATGAATATTGTCAGAAGTAACCTCCTCTTATTCCATCTGCTGTGATGAGTCTATGCATTCTACTGTAAGTGCTTTTAGTAAAACACCATAGAACACTGTGATATCTGGTAGCTTTAAGTTGGTTCTCCCTTGTAAGCAGTGCTACTGTAGCATTCTAAGCAATGGGTAGGGGTACATAGGTTAGTGGTTTAGGGATTGGATTGCTGATCAGAAGGTTCAAACCTCACAACCAGCAATGTGCCACTGTTGGGCCCTTGAGCGAGGCCCTTAAATTTCAACTGCTCAGATGTATAATGAAATAAAAATGTAAATCGCTTTGGATAAGGGCGTCCACTAAATGCCATAAATGTAAGCTGGTTGACCGATACCAACAGTCCAGAAGCTGGCGAGGATTTAGATGCTGATCTGTGGAACAACAGTAATTAATTTTGTGCTACACATCAATTTTTATCATGACATTTCAAAATATTAATTCTTCTCTGTTTTAATCAGGGAATCTGCATAAGCAACATCAGTACAGCTTGCTTCCAAGGTACTGGATGTTTGATATTCGTTCTATTCATAGGATAAATTTAGGATAAATAAGATTACAAAAACATGGGGGACAGAATACTCACTTTGATATGTTTTTAAATATTACAACTACTGCCTGTCTAATAGTTACATTTAATAGCTAACTATTTTATTAGCAATCATATATTAGGCTGAGACACCATAGATTATTAACATTTACTCTAGGACACAATGGAACATCACAGTTAAATTTGGTTAATAAACTGTGAAAAGTAAAAAAAAAAAAGAAAAAAGGACAAAAAAACGCATATGCATTTTATTATTTATTGTGTTCAGATGGTTTAGCCAATTAACTCCCCAGCTAATTGTTTATGTTTATATTATTAATCTTGGAGCAAATTTAGAACATATGTAAGGAAGGAAGCCGCTAAGAGTCAGTAGCTGCTAGTTGCGGTTTAAGAGGTTTAAGTGGTATACCTGTACAGCAGTGTTTTTCAACCACTGTGCCGCGGTACACTAGTGTGCCGTGAGAGATCGTCAGGTGTGCCGTGGGAAATTAT
>JAQMYL010000011.1:14995180-15005215 GCA_030014365.1 Clarias pachynema | reverse complement strand
GTTACCATAGACCTGCCAACACAATATGAATTACTTTCAAACATTACTTTTTATTTATGTGTAACCATACACTCATCAATTTCATTTATCGCAACTCTTTGTGATACAGATATTGCGTATACCATTATCGCGATAACAATAATTTTTCGATATATTGTGCAGCCCTAATATATATATATATATATATAATAGTTTGTTTTATATATATATCATCTATGTAAGGGGAAAATTATTTATGTAAGGGAACAGAGCATACTTCATACTTCAAACTGAATCTAGAAACAACCCCAGAAACCAGTGACTAGGAATTAATGACTGAGATCTTGAATTTGTCTTGTGTAATGCCACTGAATGGCTAGGAAATGAGCTGCAGATATTAGTGTTCTGCTGATATTAGTGTTACAGAGTGTTCCAGCACTGTTGATAGTTGTCCTCGCCTATGCAGTACTGTGTGATCTTGGAGGGGGTCATTACTTACTTTAATTTGAACTCTGTATGGGTTAAGTTAATTTCTGTACAGGTACAGTATATCTTCATAGTACTTCTGTATATGTAGTTTATTTATGGTCTTCAATATTCAGGTGTTCAGTGTTGCTGCCAAACTGTAATTACCTTCAGGATTAATGAAGATCTGTCTTATTTCCTAGTAGATAAAGGACATGCAGTAGTGATTCATTTTCAATGGCATGGGCAGGGTGAGCTTAGAAGTGGGTAGGGATGTAAAACTAATTAAATTTCAGCAGGCCCATTAATATCTCTTCAAATCCCATTCCACAGCCTCTGCTAATGTGTACTGAATACAACATACTGGCCACCATAAAGAGGTGTGTTTGGACATCTTCCTGAATGCAGCGTTATGTGATTTGAATGAGAGAAATTGTGGTGCAGTGATCCTTTCAGCAGAAGAAACACTGACATCGTGTGGGTAAGAGCTGCATGGTAAACGTGCTTCTGAACTGAAAGATGACAGGCAAACATGAAAGCATGAATTAAAAATACTGTACATCAAGCCTAGCACTGAGAGATTTCTAAAAATAATAATAATAATAAATCATTATTCAAAAAATCATTACTGTATTTCAAGAGAGTATAAATATTGGCCTGCATCAAGCAAAGACAACAACTAAGGAACGGTTAAGAACTGTCCAACACATTATAAAAATCTGAAAAAATAGTGCTGACTCATCAACTTCTCTTTGTGAAAGAAATGTAGTCAGAAAAAAACATCATGAATTAGCTTGGTTGAAGATCGCTTCGTGAAGTGGCATTGTAAAATATCAACAGTAGAACTCAGAGCTATTGATAGTAAAAGTAAGAACATTTCTTATCACACAATGTGATAAGAAAATAGGATCTCACAGGATTGGGACTAAACAGATGTGTAGGAGTAAGAAAACCACTTGTTCATGAGAGTAATTAGGAAAAAAACCTTCAGTTTGCTCTTGAGCATAAAAATTAGACTTACTGTATAAGCGATGAGAAAGTAATATATGGTAGTAAAAATAGATTTTTTTTTTTAGTATTATAAAAATAGAAAATAATAAAAATAATAAATGCAGTTTGTTTCTGCAGCACTTGGTGAAACTGGATGGGAAATGAGGAAAAGAGGAAGGAATGTTGATTTTATTGATGAGAAACTGCAAGAAGATATCAGAATAAAATCTAGAATGGTCTGTCGAATGGGGTATTTGAGTTTCTGTAGAGAAGAAATAAAGGAACGATGGATTTTATGTAAACTAAATTTAGAATAGTAATTTAAAGGTTTTTAATGTAAAGAGATGCTTAGCAGGTTAAAAAAGAACAGCAGGATGAACAATGAAAACAAGTCAATTTAGTATGTATGGTTACACAAAATAGTACATAGCTAACAGTATAAATAGTATAAAGCTAGTTGTATATTTGGCTTTCATTTCTTAGTATTTATTATATTATACTTTATTACAGCTTATTTTCTGGCTTATTAGTACTAGCCAGAATTTAACATTTTTATATGGAGTATTTTAGAAAAAATATGTTGTTTGACAGAATTTGATCTACACTGTATATCAAGCCAGGAAGATAGTGACGGACCTCAGACACCCCAACATGGACTGGTTTATCTGTTGCAGTCTGGAAAGTGTTTTCACTCCCAGAAGGCCAACACAGAGCATCTGAGGAAAAGGTTCACCTGCAGGCCATTTGGGCTCTCAACCAGAACAGTACAAAGGCCTGGACAAATCAGATTTCTTTTTTTTTTTTCCCATTCAGACAATGAAACACCCTGTGTTCCTGCTCACACCTCAGGGTCAGGATGTAGCACATTACTCACTATGCTCCACATCGCTCATACAGTACATTGCACATTTCTTCTTGTTGTGTGCGTCACACTGCTCTTATACTGTACATATAAATTTACACTAACTGTACTTTGAAATGTGGACAATCACACAGCTGCTAACACACATATCAGTACCATTACATTTCATACTCCATGTTTCAATTATACTGCTGTCACACACGCACAACATTCATTCATTCATTCATTTTCTATACCGCTTTATCCTCTATTCAGGGTCGCGGGGGGCCTGGAGCCTATCCCAGGAGACTTTCGGGCACGTGGCAGGGTACACCCTGGACAGGGTACACGCACAACATATATGCCATATTTCACACTTTTATACCTTAGAGTTTATAATTTCTTTCTGTACAGTCTATGAATCCTGCATAATGTATAATCTTCTCTTTTAATTCTATTTTATTTTGGTGCCTTTTGTAAATATTGTACATTTTTCTGCCTATTTTTAGATAATGTTTTAAAATTCTAATACTTATATTCCTTTTTTTAATAATTCCTTTTTTTTTATTTAATTGTACTCTCTAGTGCTATTTATTTACTTGTAGGGGAATCTTTCTTTTTAGGTCACGGGCAGCCGTGTAAGCATTTCACTGCATATCTTACTGTGCATGGTTGTGTACGTGACAAATACAATTTGATTATTTATTATTTTATATTACATTTAATACCAGTAGGTGGCGGTAATGCACTGTCTTTCGCCAACCGCCAGAAACCAAAAGACGCAGACGCAGACAACAGCTCAGGATGAGAAAGCACTTGGAGGAGGAGCTGTGCTATAAATATCTTATCTGTATGGAAAAGTACCGCTAGGGGCGCACTTTCGGTTTGAAGCTTTTATGTTCAGTTCAATATGGCGCTGTACGGGAGAAAGGTCCTCTCTGTTGGACGGTATGTATTTATAATTTCTGTAAAAGCGCAGGACCAATTAATGTTCTGTTACATAAAGAAAAAATGAAATCCTGAAATATGTCGTATGTCAAAATGTACACAGGCGCTTATGTGTAAATACACCTCGGTCCTATGACTTGGCTTGTTCACTTTTTAGAGGCACTGCTGTTGAAATGTACTGACCCAGTGCCTTATTCTGACCTAACCGGCTTTTTTCCAGGTTTTACTTAAATAACACATTGCCTTTAATCCAGCTCAGGTATAATATATACCTTAATTTATTGAAGTTAAGACTACAAGACTTCCCTATTTGTCTCAACGTTATCCGTTATTATTCTTCAAAATAGTTCTGTCTCACAATGACGGAACTTTTATTATTATTATTATTATTATTATTATTATTATTATTTAATTATGACAAACTACAAACTATTTTCTTTATTTTGTTTAAAAAAACACTTTTTAATGTTAACTAACTGCACAACTGAGGTTCTGTCAGAAATTTCCGGGTGAGAGCGAGTCCTGATATTAGGCCACGCCCCCTGACTACAGCGAAACTACGTCATACCAGAGGACGTTAGTCCTGTCCAGGGTTCTGATGGCAAGGCAAAGCCTCCTGTCAGTTCTGAGGGATTGTAATATAATTTCAATCGATTGTTGTGTGTGTGTGTGTGTGTGTGTGTGTGTGTGTGTGTGACATGAATATTTGCATTCCTGTAAAGAAAGCAACATAGAAAACTACACAAATGGTGTCTAACACTATTGATTAATTTCAAGCAAGTTTTCACTTCAAATATTCTGGGCTGTGTTTAAATGATTACTCTTAATTATTACTTATATGCAGTCTTATGTAGTCTTACTGTAAGCGCAGAAACAGCTGTCCGGTTTTACTGATTGTGCCGGAGAATATGAGCTGTTCTGGTCACACTTGCTCCTTCTATTTTCATGTAAAACCCAGGAGCCTCCCTTAGTTTTTGAAAACTGGTATGTTTTGTTGTTTTCTTTACAGTCATGAAAATATTATTTTGTAATGTTATTCATTTATTTAGTTATTCTCTAAAATATGTAGTGAAGTTATGGTGCCTTAGACTTTTGCACAATACTGTTTATACATATAATATATAATATTATAACATAATGTAATTCAAACAATGAAACTCAAGTTTATATTAGATTCATTGCATGCCAAAACAGTGAGTATGGCTTACAACTCATCAATATCTTAAAATATCTGAATATTGTGTTTTGACTTTAAGTTTATGACTTTCATTCAATATAAATACAGTGTTTCACTTGGTCTAGTTCAGTACACGCATGGGGAGGACATGGGGAGGACATGGGGAGTGGCATCAATCGGTCTGATCATTTAGGGTTGTAGGCTGAATATTTTAAGCTTAGTCCCAAATACTTTTGCAGTGAGATGGAGGTTTTTATAGCAAACCATCAGACAGCCGTACAGAGTGGAACTTTACTTGGAATCAGCGTCTGTGGGAGGGATGTGGGGGGAATTAAGAGTTGCATGCAAGTTCATGTGCGTGCACAGGCAACAATAAAAGCAAATTTAATGTTCTGGGCTATTTCAAGAAGAAAAATCAAGGGAAACTGGCTAGTCAGGTTAGGTTTCTGTCATTCTTTCAGTTCAGGTAAAATACTGTATGCTTCACTGGCATGACTATAAGAAGAAACAATATTGCCCAATGTGCTTAGTCTAATTTTGACCGTAAAATGAACAAAACATCAGTAAAAGTAGTTTAATAATGTAGGCATAAATAAGCATAAAGCATCTGTGTAAGGACAGAAACATTAGTACAGATAAAACGTACAGATAAAACATTAGTATATCATTAGAAATAACTTAGTCAAGTAGAAATCAAACAATTATATTTATACATGATATACAGTATAAAGGATATAAGTTTTTTATTGTTGTTGAGTGGGGGGAAAAAAGTAGAAAACGTTCTTGGTAATAATGTGGTCCTGATTTATTATTCAGTTTTCAGTTCACTGACCACTTGCTTGAGTCTGACCCTGTTACCAAGGTCAAACTAGCACCTAATGGAATAACAACTCAATTATTTTTTTTCTCATAATTTTTGTTTGTAGCTGTGCACTTAGCTTGCTGAGGCCTGCCATGACAACGCGTCAGATCCTCACCAGGCTGCCGTCATTAGTCAGGAGGAACTGGATTTCACTTGGCATCACTGGTGGCCTGTGTGCTGTTCCCTTTGTACAGGTTTGATTTGTGGTTTTGACTGATAAGAGTCCGTTAACATCCTGAAGGGCTGTGCAAAACAACAGTGCTTAGTAGAAGTGCACAGGCCATAGATCACAGTTTATTTTATGTCACAGTTTATATCAAATTCATATGGTATGGGTACGTGTCATAGCACAATTGAATTCTATAAGGAAAAGATCAAAATGTCAACTTTCATGTCCCGATATTTACCTCTACTGTAGATGTGTTAAACAACAGGGCGTAGAACAGTGGTTCTCAACTCCGGTCCTGGAGGATCACTGCCCTGCACATATTAGTGCTGTCTCAGCTTCCAGCACACCTGATTAAACCAAGTAACAGTCTTCATTTAATTGAATTGGGTGTGTCAGAGCAGGGGAAAATATGCAGAACCAGTGACTCACTGACATCGTTATACTATTACGTTCATCTTTTGTGATGCTTTCCAGGCTTGTACCATGACTTCTTTAAGTTTGTTTTGGGGGTTTCTTTCTTCTCTTCAGGAGGTTAAATGCATGCTGGATTAGGTTTAGGTCTGTTTAATCTAAAACTGTCCACTTTTCCCCCTGATGAAGCACTTTGCTCTGATGTAATGTTGATCATTGTCTGCATGCTGAATTAGATTGGATGTGCTTGTCTGTAACTTTTTAAACAGATTATTTCTGTAAACTTCTGATTTCCATCTGATTTGCCCTCTGTTTCTGAAATGTTAATGAACTGTAGTTTAGCTGTATTGGGAAGATAGTTAGCTACACAGGAGGGTGAGTCAAAAATTATCTGCACTCTGGCTTTATCGTATCAGCTCTTTCTTTTTCAAGGCTACTGTGTCCCCAGTCACTGCTGTGCAGGTGTGAATGTGTCACAACAGTTTATTTTTAACTCCGGTGTGTGCAAAAATAGATGCCCCACAAAAGAAGAGCAGTGTGCAGTGATTGTTTTTTTTTGTGGTCTGAGGCTGGTGCTGAAACAACTCATGGAAGAAGATAAACAGAAGTGTTTGGAAATCTGCAAACAAAATTTGGACTGATAAATTTGGAAGGTGAAAGTTTCTTAAAGAGATTCATTAATGGTGACGAGACATGGATTCATCACTACTCAGGCTGAGAGTAAACGGCAGAGTATAGAATGGAAACATCCTCAATCGCTGAAGAAAAAAAAGTTTAACTCTCAGCTGGAAAATTGACGCCTACAGTTTTCTGGGATTCTCAAGGGCCATTATTGGAACATTATCAGAAAAAAGGTTTAAACATTAAAAGTGCTCGTTACCGTGCAATGCTTCTGCATAAATAATGCATGGATTAAATGCAGAGAACTGCTATCGAAGGGCGTTGTGATCTTGCATGACAATGCAGGTCTGCACACTTTTCCACACCGTTGAAGCATCCAATCTTGCTCCATCAGACTTTAACCTGTTTGATCCTCTGAAAGCAGCCCTGCCATGACAAAAATTCAATTTTGATGAAGAAGTGAAGCCAGCGGTGTTTTCATCACTCACAGCTCAGTCTAAAACATTTTTTCAATGTGGGAAATTTTTTTTTGGCAAATGAACAAAGTGTATTGAAAAAAAAAAAAAAAACATTTCCTAAAAGTTCATTAAAATAAATTCCACAGGCAGAGTGTGGATAAGTTTTGACTTACCCACTTACTTCCTTGCTACATATTAGCATAGTACCTGAAGATGATGTATACAGTATACAGCAATGTCTGGACATGAACAATCTCGCAATGTTCTAGCCATCTACATTAGCAAGATGAATTCAGCAACATTAACCTCTGTACTGTCCCTTAAGAGAATGAGAGTCAAAAGAGATTTTGTGTCTTCTATTGTACAGTACAAATCAGAGGATTTAAAGTAATGTGACTTAAACTTTATGTGAAGATGTTTGTTTTCTTTCAAAATGCTGGTGTTGTTTCATGTTCCATTTTAGTATTGGGGTAATTTTTAGTCCTGGTTTACAGTGCAACACTAGATGTAACATAACATAGTTAGATGTAAATATCAAGAAATGAAATCTGAAATTCTCATCTTATATAAAATGTGATCTGTGTGTTTATGAAGGGCGTTCAAGTCAAACCGGGGCTTTTGATTGCGCAGAACACAGTTATGAGAGTAAAACCTTTAATGCTCTGTTTATTCCCCTGCTACAATAATCCCGGCGTTTCAGTAGAGCTTGAATACCTCCGAAATGGAACGTTTTGTCAGTATGGCGAAGCCATTATCAGACTGCCTGCATGTTTGAAACGCTGGCCTCCCAGGAACTCCAGGAACTGGCAGTAACTCCCAGCTGACCTCCTGTAATGTGCAAATGGTGCTAAACGATTGTGTGTACAGTTCCCAAAGATGCGTCTCTACCTCAAGTTGGCGACAAGTTATCCATCGATTTTCAAGGTTCCAGCGTTCCACTCGCTTAATGTTAATGGGAACGACTGCAGTGTACTTGCTGCCTTCTTTACATTGTTTGCATCCTTTATACGTTTTACTGAGGCTAAGAGTCTCATCACCGTACTGTGCTTGAAGGTTTCTGTAAATGTCAATCGGTTTAACACCTTCATTCAAAGGAAAGTCCTGGTTTGCGTTGAACGCTTCTCATACTTCACTCATCACCGCTAGCTGTCTGGTGTGTCTCTAATAAAAGGCAAACATAGAAGCATCTGTGGTTTTTCATGACATTTGTAGCTTAAAACACAAAAGATCAAAAATGACATAATTCCTACTTCTGAAGTAAATAAAATGCAGCATTTATTTATCATCATGAAAGCACTATGTAAAGTTTTACTGCATGCTTATTCTTTTGTGACACCATAACATTTTGTGTATCTTAGATACAGCAGACAGTAAAAAAGTCACCAAGTACTAATCTTAGTCTTTTCACTGTGTACGAACAGGACAAGGTGTCCCATGAAGCCTTGATCCGTAGAGCCTCATCTCTGGTGACGGACAGTGCCAATACTTTTCTATCTCAAACCACACTGGCACTAGTGGACTCCATCACTCAATATACAAAAGTATTAAAATGCACATTTACAGATCTAGCTTATTTTATGATCTACAGATGTAAAGCATAAAACCGTGTTTGTGTGTATTTTCTCTCCAGACTGTCCACACACTTGTATCTCTACACAAGCGCTATGTGGCGAGCTTCAACAAACTGAGTCCTGCAGATGAGGACACGGTGTGGCAGGTGATAGTTCGCAAGCGTGAGGAGGTAACACGTTCCATACAATTGAGACGGTGTTAAATGTTGATCAGTCATGTGCAGTTGGACTCTGTCATTCACTCTCTATCAGTGCAGGCAACAGATGATCATTTATTTTCCGTGTGTGTGCGCATGAGAGTTCACAGAGCCATAACAGTGCCTTTAGCAACAAGTGACATTTGAACTAAGATTTTCTTAATTACATTCAAATTAGGTATAACAGTAACTTGTTCTGTGTGCAAAATATTTCTTATCTTCTGAAGAAACCAATACATAGCAACTTCTAATGATGAATTCTTTGAATGTGTATTCATTAACATTTTTTTTTAATGAATTGAAATACAGATTTTTCATTTCTGATTAGCTCATCAAATGTAGAGAAGACTGCAAACAGTTTGAACAAAACTGGATGACTGCAGTTAATCTGTCCAAGCTAGCAGCTGAAGTGGCTTTTGACTCCGGTAAGGGATTTCTGTAGTTCACTAAACCAGATTTTAACACAGTATATACTTTAAGTTGATTTTAAGATAACTGAGTGACTGTACCGGTATGATGAGCCTGCTCTTCCAGTACTCTCAGATGTTTCAGAAGGAATAGTTGTGGTAACTGAAAGTAAAACACATGGCTGTTCATGTTGTATTTTAAAATGATCTTGATTAGGAGCAGATGCGGCGTCAGCCACGGCACAGACTAACCTGCAGATAGCAGAAACTCATGTAGAGCAGGCTCGACGGCGATTCCTTGAGGCAGAACAAGAACTAAATGACAGCAAAGCGGAAGACAGCCCGAGGCTACAGAGCACTTCACCTGCAGTGGCAGGAAACGAGGAAGAAATTCCAGATGCTTATCTGAGAGAAGACTAGAGATTTCATAAAGACACATGCAGCTCTTCATCTCCAGTTTCTGCGTCTGCAGTGGAGAGGCTTTTTTTTTTTTTTGAAATAATAACTTTCTAATGAGAAATGAAATTACATGCAGCACATGGACGAGATAAACTACAACAAAAAGCACAGCAATTCTTTGGCATCTTTATACCTTATATATTTTGATTAGTATGTATTTATACTGTTTTGGTGAAACAAACAAAAAGATTGTTCTTGTGCAGATTAGTTTAAGGTACGGTTTGTACTGAAAATATTTATCATTCAATATTGAATGTTCATGCACAAGATTTTAATATTCATACAGAAGATTTGCAATATTACATTGCACTTGATATTTAAAAAATAAAAAAATAAATAAAAATAATATTTGCTCGTAAATGGGTTTCACCCCAGTTATTTAACTCCGGCCATTTCATTAATGGTTAATATTGTTTTCCCAATGGTGTGTGTGTGGGGGGGGGGAGGTTTGTGTGGGGGTGTATGTGTGTGTGTGTTGGG
>JAQMYL010000011.1:14978414-14995149 GCA_030014365.1 Clarias pachynema | reverse complement strand
TGTGTGTGTGTGTGTGTGTGTGTGTGTGTGTGTGTGTGTGTGTGTGTGTGTGTGTGTGTGTGTGTGTGTGTAATCTGGCTCATATGAAACACTATATTGTATATGTGAGCGAGATAAGTAGTAGAAATGACATCTGTGAGAGGTGCGTTCAAGTCTAACCGGGACTTTTGATTGTGCAAAATAATCAGTTACAACAGTAATAACAGCTTTTCTTTCCCTATGTAATCCCCTTCTACACTAATGCTCTAATCCCAGAGTTTCACATGTGCCTGGATACCATCAAGGTAAAAAGTTTTCTCAGCACACTGGAAACATGATTGCTTCACACCTGAAATGCTGGCCTCCCAGGAGCTCTTTTAATTGCTCAAATGTGGAAATGGCTTGGAGTGAGGGCCTAGAGGAGTTCTTGCAATGTGTAAGTGGTGTTCCTGAAAGCTTGTGTTTACCACTCCCACAGACAGATGCGTTTCTATGATTTTTAATCCATTGATTTTTAGGGACCAGGCATTCAGAGAGATGACTCCAAGCCACCTCTCACAGATCTATGGCCTTCTTTAAAACGTTTGCACTGTTCAGATGTTTTACTGCAGCTTAGAGTCTCTGGAAATGTCTTCATTCACGAGAAATTTCATCACAAATCCCGATTTGACTTGAACGCCCCTGGTAGTACATTTAAACTGAAGCTGCAATCAGCAGCTTTTTCAGTTTTTCTTTATTTGCATTGATAAAAAATACCTTAATCACCGTAATCCAATAGTTGGACAATGTGAAAAATGTTTATTATTTTAATTTAAGTATGAAAAAAATAAAACTGCTTCTTGTGCTACATGGTACAGTGTTCTAATGAATAGCCGTTTTCTGAACGGTGTGGGTGGTAATAAGTCTTCATTTAATCTATGTAGTTCATAAGAAACACTTGTGAAATATTAATACAGAAGCAAGCACTGATTAAACATTATATTTACAATGACCATACTGTTTTTGACTTAATATGAAAAATAATTGCACATGAACATGTTTCTCTTTTAAATTAATTAGCCTCACTTTTGTATTTTGGTATACTGTATCTTTGTAAATTTGTAAATGCAATAATTTCTAGTGTGTCTTTATGCCTTATATGCATCAGGCATCATGTTTCTAGGTTGTCCATCCGTCTATAAAAGATACGCACTACTGTATTGCAAAAAATTGTTGGTTGAATATTGGTAGAATTTAAATGGAATTATCATAGTGGCGCTTCACATACAGTAACTGCTTTTTATCAGTGCCACGATTTTGGAACATATGAGACAAACTGGTTTTTAAAAAATTCCAGCAGGAAGAATAAACATACATTGATCTGTCCATTCGTCTTTGAAGTTCTAGTTTTCATAGTGTACTTGCCTTTTTTTGGAGTAAGCCATGCTGTGTTGCGCTTTTGTTTGTGTTTTGTGAGGATTGTGGCAGTTGTAAGTGCATTGCCATCAGTCCTGTATCTTCTGCATACTCTGTGTATACACGGTAAACTATTGCGTTGATTGGCTCTGTTGAGTGATGCGTTAGCCACGCCCACCTTCAGGGAAAATCTAAATATTTGTCCAGTAAGATGCTGTTACATATAACCTGCTCATAACTTCACTTCTACTCAACATTTCGATTTCATTTATGGCATCAAGTTTTATAAAATTCTGTCCAGTCAGTTTTGCGTGATGCTGTGACAAAATCTGGCTGGAGAAACAAAAAGACAGACATACAGACAATTAAACAGAATTTTTCTGAGACTGCTCTCGAGTCCTCCAATGTTCGAAACGTAAAGATGTCATTGAAAGAGCAAGTTCTGACCAATGTACAAACAATACCTTCATTTTATTTATGTAGATTCCATCATTTTTGACCATGCTGCTTTCGACAGAGAAAGTGGAATACTGGATTAACTCATGCTCTGACTTTTTTTAGCGATGTTTTTTTTGCTGTCGATGTTAAGCATGTCGATGTCAGTTTGGTTGAGTTATGTGTAGTTTTTTTTTTTCTTCAAAGGTGACCTGTTTAGGCAGTGTTTTAGGTTTAACAAATATCTGTATGTTGAATCTAAGCTAAAAACTTTAAGGTAAGAACTTTTACGTTGTTTATTTCTAATGAGGTTTCTGTGTGTATGTGTTTACCACTGGAATTGGAACTAAGAAATGTTTTTATGTAAATAAAAGGGAAAGTTTTATCCACGACAGTACTTGGTACATAAGCTTTGATACATCTTTTAATTCCTTACTAGTTACTATCTTTATTACATACATATAATTAGTTTTTTTCCATTTTTGAGGGAACTAAGAACACTGACAGAAATTTCAAACCCCACAAAGTTTTATTATCTGCTTCTTTATTTATTTTGCATGTTTCAATCAAAGACACTATGCCTAGTCAATGACGTGGCATAGGCCAATGATGATAAAATAAAATAAAAAGTAAAGGCGTTATATATAAGCCTTGCCGGTGTGTTAACTGGCAGGCTTCAGACAACAAACTGTATTTGGGTTTTCGGATACGTCAGGTAGAACGAAAGTTATAATTACTTTTAAAACATGTAAATTTTAGATTATAGACCCCTCAAAATGAGAATATTAATATTATTTGGGTTAAAGAAACAACCAAAAACAATGATAAAAACATTTTATTTTTTGCTTAGTCATATTGGTTAAAATGAAGTAAGATTCAGTTGATCATATTGAATACTGTAAGTTGTGCTGAAAAAGGATACAGCATGTCACTCTACTGTGCAATCCTGAGCCCTATATATGTTTCTCACTCACTTACTAATCGTCTATACCGCTTTATCCTGTATTCAGGGACGCGGCAAGCCTGGAGCCCATCCCAGGAGACTTGGGGGTACACCCTGGACAGGGTGCCAATCCATCCCAGGGCACACACACATACACTACGGGCAATTTGGGAAAGCCAGTTAGCGTAATCTGCATGTCTTTGGACTGTGAGAGGAAACTGGAGTACCCAGAGGAAAACCCACCGAGCACGGAGAGAGAACATGCAAACTTCACGCACACAGACCTGAGGCAGAAATCTAATCCATGTCCAGAGACATGCAGAGTAAGCTAATTGGCATTTGCAAATTGCCTGTACTGTATGAATGATTGTGTGAGGGACTGTGTCATGTGTGCTCTGTAATGGACTGGCACCCGATCCAGGGTTGTGTACCCCACCTTGTGCCTGAATTCTGGCTCCAGGCTTCCTGTGACACTGTATAGGATAAGCAGTATGGAGAATGAAAGGATGAATGAAAGCAACCAGAGGGAGGCAGGAGAGAGTAATGCATGTTGCATGTTTACTATAAGTGTAGTAACAGTTTTAATGTAATTAATGCTAGAATGAATGCTATGTAGCAAACACAGACAAGTGAAATGATTCAAACAAAGGAACATACTAGTGCTGTTATATTAAATATCAACACTATTGGAATGCTGGTTGTCCAATCAAATTAGTGAGCCAGGACAGTTCACAGTTATTCATACAGTATAGAGCCCATAAAAACAATTATTGGACATACTGTACTGTGAATGTCACAGGTTTGTTGTCTTTTATAAATGTTCACATTTTCATTGGTATTTCCATGATATTTCCATAGATATTAAACTTTTCTTGCATAATTTTCCATTCCATACACTGACTTTGGCTACTTACTGTATAAGCAGACCTTTGCGTGACCTTTTTAAGCCACTTAAGAGATTCTTCTGAGCCCTGATCACACACGACTTGTTCTGGTCACACTTGTCTGTTCACACATCATTCCTCTTCTTTTATTATTTTCAGGTATTTAGGGAGCAGGACATCACATTGCAGTCTGTTTATCTTGTCAAGAGAGCTGCTTTCCACCTTTGTGTGGTCTTTGGTTATCACATTTCTAAGGGTCTTACACCCGCACTTAATGACATGCACACCTCCATCCTGATTAAAGTTCAGGACGTGTGATAGTGCTGGTATTTGCTTTGTCTGATATGATATAGAAATTCCATCACTGTCAGCATAGCATCTGAATTCTATTTCTGCATCTCATAACCCAACTACTCTATATCGCTTCAGCTCAAAATGTCTGTTTTTAATAAAGTTTTATTATTTTCTTTATTTGTATTCATCCAAAATATTTATTCATACATCTGTTCATTTATCTTCTTATACTTATACTGCTTATACTGTACAGGGTCACGGGGGCTTGGATCCTGTCCCAGGAGACTCAGGAGACCTTGGGAACAAGGCGGAGTACAACCTGGACAATCCATCATAGGGCACATGCACACACACAATTTGGGAATGCAATTAGCCAAATATGCATGTCTTTGGACTATGGGAGGAAACCAGAGTACCCGGAGGACACTCACCCAGCACGGGGGAGAACATGCAATATGTTCTAACAAAATGTAATCAGTCTTATTTATAATCGTAATCTGCCTTTACTCTGACCAGACGGTTACTAAGGATAATCAGTCAATGCAGTAAATTCATAATTCATTATGGACTTCCTGTTCTCACATACTTTGTTGAATGTTCTTGAGCACTCACACTACATTTCTTAAACAGATTGTTGTGTCCAATTGTCTGGTTGCACGATGAAAGATGACTGACCGTGAGGTCTCACAGCTACAACAGCAGATCACATTAGTCCTGCAGTCATGAGAACTGAGTTTGTGAAACCTTTTGATGAAGTTGTTTAGTTATTTACAGAGCCTCCAGAAATTATTCACCATATTACTGTAAATATATACAGTGAGGTCAATAAGTATTTGATCACCCTGTGATTTTTCAAGTTCTTTTACTTAGAAATCATGGAGGGGTCTACAATTTTCAGCATGGGTGCATTTCCACTGTGAGAGACAGAATCTAAAAAGAAAAATCCGGAAATCACATTGTATGATTTTTAAAACAATTTATTTGTGAATTGCTTAAAATTTGATTTCTTTTTCTTTAGATGAAAGCTTCTGTAAAATTCAGAGGTGTACATCTTTTACAAACACAAATCCTCCTGAAAAAGTTGTCCCGTCTCTAAAGCTATAAGTAATCCAGATTACGAACATAACTTACGGATACTTAACTTTAAGTTTTATCCATGTGATAAACTAAAATTCATAAGAATTTTTAAATGCCATTAGTCTTTTCAATGAAATTTGTTGTGAGTTAACAGGTTTTCTGGTTATTTTTCAATGTTTTTCACCTCTGGAATTATCCTTTAGTCTCATAATAGTTTTTCCTGTCTCTGGCTGATTACTGCAGGGAAGTGAACCACAGCAACACCAAGGATAAAAAACATTCATCCACCATTGGCATTGTATTTGTTTGTAGAACTGATGGGTTTGCATAAAGGGTGTGTGGCCTGATGGCAAAGCATTAACCAAAACATCATGAATCAGGGAGGAAGTGTTGCTGAAGTTGAAGCTGTTTGGTCATCTTACAGTCTTACATCTTAAGTCTTCTTTTGATGTTCTGTTTTGTTTTAGCAACTTGTACTTTCTTCCCGGCAGGGCATTTACTGTCAAAAAATAAATCATAAGTGTTAAGCTTATTATTAAGCAATATCACACGAGAGAGTTAGTGCTGTTGTGCTGGTTATCAGCAAGTGGGTGCAGCCCGAGTGCCAAAGGCATCACAGTCATGTAGATATTCAGTACAACAGCATGACCCCAAGTGTAATATTACTTTTATACAACAGTTCCACAAACATCATTAATTATCAGTAGATTAGGATTTGTTTGTTTATTTAACCAGTTATTTTGCTCCACCAATATGTCCTTCAACTCCTGATGGAACAAAATAACCACAACTGGAGGAGCTGACGACCAGCACTTAGTCTCATTAACAAGAGTGGAAGTTAAATTCTTACTGATACTACTGTATGTAGCGAAAAGCTGAGAAGAAAAAAATATGGAGATGGAACTCTAGGGTGTGCAATTACAGTACCATGATCAGGGGTTATGGAGGGATTTGGGATTCAGCTATGTGTTAGAAGATTTGTAGCTCACCTTATGTGTAAATAAAACAACACTGGGGCAATTTACAATAACTTATAAGCAATTATTAAGTATACAAAGTGTTGTTAAGATGACATAACGTTGCCAGATGTACTGTATTTCTTGCTTCCGTGACTAGTTTTGAATTTGGATGTTGCTCTCTCTGTGGATTGTGGATTGTACTAACCTACTTTCAGTGCTTTCAGGTAGTGTAATGAACAATTGTAGAACACCCGGGAGATGAAGTGATACATATAATTAAATGTCCCAATGCAGTTACTGTCTTTTATCACCACTATTGGAATGCCTCTCATCCAATCAGATTACTCGGTCTGAACATACTGTTGTATATTTAAAAAAAAATTGTAAACTGTAATCAGAACCAACACCTAGCTCTCTCCTTTCTGTCCCCATGGAGCTCCCTATGAATAAACCTTGAGGGATGGCAAAGTCTAAAGAGACGTGGGAGTCTAAAAGGCCGACATCTGTAGTTTTATAAGGGCAAATAACACAATTTGAAATACAATCAACCACTGAGGAAATGCCAAAAAGGGCATTTTAACACTGCTTTACTGCTGATTTACTGATCATCTTTATTGCTGTAATTTTGTTGCATAAATATTATATTATAAATATAAAAAAATATATTTATACATAAAATATGGATACAAAAATAAAGGAGTTGCTTGTAATAAATGCTTTGAACAAACTTCTAGTTATTATTATTATTATTATTATTATTATTATTATGCACCTATTTCTGTAAGTAATCATTTTTGTTTCTTACAAAACGGTAGACAGTCTATATAAAATACTTTTTAAAATGCAGCCCCTAAATGTATTTTTTATTGCACTTTATAGTATTTTTATATTTAGACACTTAAATTTATTAAGAAACGTATTTTTTAGTTGACTCAGACTTTATACTGTATCTGCTGAACTGAAAAGCTGAATTAATGCAAGCAATAAATATCACTTATAATAATCATTTCAATAAATCAAGATAATAGGGAAAGCACTGAATCTGTTTTTATTTATAGCATAAGGGAGCTCATGGAAATAAAAAGCCTCCTGACACTACAGAAGCAAATTTCTTCACAGATTAGTTTTTGACCAGCAGGTGGCGGTAGAGTTCAAATCACTTAAAATGCATGCATTACTCTGAAAGCATATACACAGAGTTAATGTGGTTATGAAATACTGTATTTATATTTTATATGAACTTCATGATTTAGTAAAGTGAAGCCTGTGGAGGATCAGACGTTTTTGAGGAATCATTTATCCGTCTCATCTTTAAATCACAGGTTTGTCTTACCGTTGGGGATTTTCTGTCTGTTCAGTATCTACTTTATTTATTCTTTATGCTCCATAGTGCACCTCTCCTTGGGGAGGGGGGGGGGGGGGGGGAGATGCTGACTGGACCACATCAAGTCTTGCCACAGTTTATAGACCATAAAATGCTCAACACTTGGCTCATCACATTATTATGTTTCTTATGTGTGACATCGTAGATCTGTAAATGGTTTCTTCATCTGTCAGGATAGTCTTTTATTGGCCATGCAGTGTCAAGCAGGATCAAAAGTAAATTAACATGCACATTGCCAGAAATACTATGAAAGAGTGGGAAAAAGATGCATAGGAGCAGGCAGATAAACCAAAAGTGCGTCAGCGATTTTTATTACTAAGATTTGGCCGTGTTTGTGATGAAACTGTCACCCTTGATAAAGATGTCATTTGATTTAGTCATATGGAAGCCATGAAAATGAACCAATCAAAGATATATCACGTATCTCTTTACAAATCTTTTTTACTTAAGCATTACTCGAGGGAATGCTATTTAGTGTCACATATTACAACTGCAGTGGCCTTCAATAGGCCACATCGCTGCAGTGGGGAAAAAAAATATCATTTATCACAAGATGAAATGTGTATAATTTTCTCATCTATCGAATTTTTTCCTTTTCTCATTTATATTAATAACCTCTGTGCTTTTTTCATGTGGTTTCTAACACCATCAAAACACACAAAACAATATGCAACACAGTAACTTATGAAGAAGACTTCAGAGATCTGAGAATAATCACATCTCCAGTTTCAGTACATAGTTACATGCCGGTGATGCCAACGCATTTCAGGCAACGCATTACATCTGCAAAAACAAAAGGTGACAGATAATAAAATTAGAATAGATTTTTAAAAATAGAAACTAGATCAGTGGCAGAGGTTAGCACTGTCTCCTCGCACCTACAGGGTCCAGGTTCAATTCCTGCCTTGAGTCTGTGTGCATGTAGTTTGCATGTTCTTCCTGTGCTTAGTGGGTTTCCTCTGCATGCTCTGGTTTCCTCCCACCGTCCAAAGACATGCAGATTAGGCTAACTGGCGTTCCCAAATTGCCTGTTTTGTGTGTATGTGTGTGTACCCTGCAATGGATTGGTACTCTGATAAGTCTCCTGGGATAGGCTCCAGGCCCCCTGTGACCCTGTATACAGGATAAAGTGGAATGTTTTTTTTTTTTAACAAACTTTTCATTTGTACTAAATTTTTGTCCTCTGTTGGAGGAGACAGTTGAGGCAGGATTTAGACACAAACTGTATCTTTATTGTCTTTATTAAACATACAAAAATAAACCGAGGCAAACGTAGAAACAAGGACAATACTAGGACTTAAAATGACTAAAAAATAAACAGCAGAAATAAGGCACATAATAAAGCTAAAACTACACACACCTGAGAATGATTAACACAACCTTGAGGCAAAACAGAATATACTGTAAATGTCAACTTCCATAATTGTGTTTGCTTTGTGACAATGACAATTGCTAAAAGCAGTATACTGTACATATAAAATGGAATTGGATTGAATTGAACTTTACTGTCAAGTCCACAGCAAATCCAGTTGTAATATGTGAGCAGCGTCCTCCAGTGAAAAGGAGTCATAATTGAGTCTCCAGTGTCAGGACTTTGTATCAGTCAGTAAGACGTTCTTGTTTTTCAGTAACATAAGAAGCTAAACTATTCAATGCTCTAATAGATACTGCACTGAGTACAGGTATGTTGATATTTATTAGAGAAATGCATGGCTGATTCGCAGTAAAACATCGGAATGGTGCAGACGTTTTAAAGACGGCCGTCCGTCTGTAAATGATGATCTCAGCCGAGGTGGCTCGGAGCCCACTGCAGTCATTCCTGTGAACATTCAGCAAGTAGAACACCTGATCCTTGGAAATTGTTGGATAACTTGTCGTCAACTTGTGAGAGACGGGTCTGTCTCTAGGAACTGCACATTGCAGGAACATTGCAGGAGAGATGTTGCCACATCGCCATATAGTCCTTACCTCGCTCCAAGTTATTTCCACATGTTTGGGCCATTAAAAGTGTTCCTGGGAGGCCAGCATTTCAAACGTGAGCCAGGCAGTCCGATCATGGCTCCGCGTACTGAGAAGCACTTAGGAAATGCTGGTATTAGTGCATTAGTGTAGCAGCAGATTACACAGACGACTAAAGCTACTTTTTACTCTCATACTGTATCTGTGTTCTGTTATTCTGCACAATCAAAAGTCCCAGTTTGACTTAAATGCCCCTTTGTACTTTGCAACAATTGGGTGGTAAACTGTGAGCGTTTGAACAGGTTTGACAGCTTGTTGAGTTTTCATGAGTCTTTGGTGATTCATAAGGATTCTTTTTAATCTCTGTCATATAGGGGTGTCCATATGACAGAGATTAAAAAGAATCCTGCTATAACCAGTATCTGGTATTCAGTTCACAATCCTACACTTATTTATTAACAAGAACCAAGTGCAATATAAAAACCGGCAGCAAATGTGCAATTAAACCTCATAACAAATTTAAAGTGCAATAGATCAATATCTGAGGATCATGTCTTAAAAAAGTCAGAGTGTACAAGATTTGCTTCTTATATAAAGCTACTTTGTGACAATGACTACTGTTAAAAGCACTATATAAATAAAAGGGAATTGGATTGAACACTAGATAATCGTTATAATGTTGTAATGATAAAGTCTTTTATCTTAAATCCTTCTTCTATTTATTCTTATATTATTCTTGTATTACCTGTTCATTCTACTTTATCTATCTTTTTTTAAATCACTGACTCAGAGATTCTAAACAAACAGCAAATAATGTCTCCTAAATCTTGAGTCTTGAATCTTCATTTACATACAGTACATGTTCATATGTGCAATGCTGCATTCCTAATACATAGTAAATGCATAAATAATTTAAGGCATATGACATCACAGACTAACCAAGACCCATCAGTTCAACACACTCTAACAAAATGTTTGGAATAGTTTTCCTTTCTTATCTGAGAAAAAATGTTCAGGTACGATATCAATTCCCACAAAGCAGTTCCCAATAAACATTATATTTCATCAGTGAAACCACAAAACTAAATAATACAACACGGAGCAACAGTGTGCGGTAGCATATCCATACCTTACTGATGGGGTTAAATCACAGAGTGTTGACACAAAAGGGAGTCAGAGCCTCCTCCTTTAAGGGTCCTTAAGGAGTCATGCAGCATTCCTGGGGCAGACGATACCCTCGATACACTTCTCGTGGATGGACATTGAAAAGGAAGATTTAAGACAGTTTTTAGAAAAGAAGCCACATGGAAAGTATCTTGCTGAAAGAAAAGGAAAAGTTACAGCTCCATAGATACAGTAGAGATGTGAACTAGATGCCAAAGCATTGATGTAATCAGCGAGCTTTACAACACTACAAAGTTACTAACTATTTCAGAATAAAGTCAAACCAAAGATGTTTTTCTTTCCTATTGCAATGAAGTTTTCAGGCTCCATTTTTGATATTTCTGTCAGTCCTCTGATTGTTTACAAATATATCATGTAATACATTTTTAATTAAATTTATTAAATTATACATACAGTATACACTGTTTTTTTTTGCAGCACATTATCATTAGTGGTGCAATATATTTACTATACCCCATAGGTTACTTAATGTGCAATATTTGTTTCATCAATCGTGCAATATATTTTAGCATGTGCAATATATATACAGTGTGTATATATATAATTTCTTTGGGTCGTGTAATATAGTATTAATCATTAATCCGTAACATATTTCCTGTAATTGCATTTACTGTGAAATACAGTCTTATAAGTTTTTTTTCTTCCTTATGTCAATATCTGTCAACTGCAATGTAATTTTGTTTTAAATGTGCAATATCATTTTATGTTTTTGAATGATAATAAAGTACTCATTCCTTCTAACTGTTATCTCTCCCTGTCTCTCTCTCTCTGTTGAGTTACATATGCTGCTCCTGCGCTGCCGGTGATCCAGACCCCCCTCTGCCCTCTGGACCCGTCTGACTCGTTTTGGTGCCAAAAAGTGCTTGGAAAGTGGTGAAGACAGTCCTGGCCTTGGCTGATGCACAGTTGCCCAAGGGCCCAATAGTGGCAACTTGGTGGTCGTGAGGTTTAAACTTGGAACCTTGCGAACCATAGTCCAATGCCTTAACCACTGAACTACCCTTACCCTCAGACAGGGACTATTTAATCATTTGGATCCATACACATTTTTCACATTTCATACAAATTTCCATAATCTGCTTTTGATTGTGTAAAGCTGCTTTGTGACAATGACAAATGTAAAAAGCCCTATACAAATAACAATTAATTAAATTAAATCACTTCATTCATCATTCATTTAAGTTGGCTATGGGAAATAGAAAATGCATTATTCATAATTTAATTAACGGTTTGCTCCAATAGCCTGATCAACACTACCTTACTGCTATCTATCTATCTATCTATCTATCTATCGATCTATCTATCTACCTACCTACCTACCTAACTACCTACCTACCTACCTACCTATCTCTATCCGTCAAACTAGACCTATAAGGTGTGCTGTGGTACATGGCACCAACACGTTAGCATCAGATCCTTCAAGTGCTATAAGTTGGAATGTGGGGGCCTCCTTGCATCACATGTCATTCTCCAGCACATCCCATAGATGCTTAAAATGATTGAGATGTAGGGAATTTAAAACCCCTTGAACTCTTTGTTCTAAAATGTTCCTAAACAACAGACCATCGCATTAATGTCACTGAAATTGTTGTCGTCCTCATTCTGTCACATCTGCATAATTACTGCATATTTTTGTTGCTGTTGTTGTTGTTGTTAGGCCATCCTCACCAAGTGAGTGTAGGCCATGGCACAAATGGATAGCTTTCCAGGCATCTCGATCTTGATCCGCCCTTTCACTCTCCACTTTACACCATTCTCACCTAACATTCTTTATTGTTGGTCGGTCTCACTTGTGCTAGTGACACTTGTATGGACATAGGGCTAAGGATTTAGCCCAGGGACCCAATAGCGGCAACCCAGGAGTGGTGGGGATCAAAACCCTGACTTTCTAACCTGCAAAATAGAGCCTCAACCACCTGAGCCCACACTGTCCATGCCACATCATTGTCCTATTGAATAACTGCAGGATTGACAATGTTAAAGGTGTTCCTATTAAAGTGACCAGTGAATATCAATATTTTAATGTAAAATATTTTAATATTGTAGTGAATTTATAAATATTTTAGCATAAATATTCTGCAATAACTTTACTGACCTACAAACAGTATGGTGAGTAAAGTTATTGACAATATGGTCTACAGTATGTCTGAGTACTTTAATAAAAGTAATAATACTAATAACTAAAAAACATAATGTGAAATTGTACAGTATCATTGGAGGGTGCAATAATCATGTGCAATATTAAGTCTTTTATAGTCTTTTACATTTTTGTTTTTTATGTATTGTTTATACTATATGGCATTTTTATTGTGCTGTTTTAGTTTGTGTCTGTTTAGCATGGGTGTTTACACCAGAGGGAGTGAATCTAATGTTGTTGAACATGTACAATGGCAGTAAAGATATTCTATTCTATTCTATTTAATCTGTATCATGCTTAGATAATGAGGTAATCTTAGAAATAGAAGGTATTTCAATTTTTCATTTTTACAAAGTGATTTCAATTCAAACACATTACAAAGACAGAATAATATATTTAGATATTATACAGAATATACAAATATAAGAGAATATCCAAAGAAATACAGTATCTAGAAGGAACTCATAACACAATGCTGATATTTTGTTGCATATGCAAAAGGTAATATAGTATACTAGATAGGATCTGCTATTCTACAATACTTTAATCAACATTTTACCTTCTGAGCATTTGGTTTTGTCCCATTTACTAATTATTCTTTCTTTTTGTAATGCAATGTAATATGCTAAAAGTAACCTGGTATATCTATATTGAAGATACACAATGGCAACTATTACTCAAGCCAACAATCCTAATCACTAAGCACTAGCTAAACACTCTCTGTTTGAGAAACACTATCTTTCTAAAACTAACTGAAAGCAGGTGAGAGGCTGGGGGAGGGTGATGGATCAGGGTTTGACTAGCTAACACAGAGAACAGACAATACACAAAACATACAATGACTAAACTATAGAGTTTCAGTGGGGATAAATGTGTAGAAGCCACTGCTTTCCGTGGTCTATTTGGGATGTTGAAAGAATTAGATGTGCGCTGAAAGAGGATCAGGACTTCATCCTTAAGGATTGTGGGAGGGTCTGGTTTATTTTAACTGGTACTTTATTCAGGAGGCTTCAGCTGCTGAGTGAGACGCCTCTCAGAATGCACAGCATTTCTTAAGAAATAATCTAGTCCAGGTTAGCAATCAATCCTGTGTTTAGTGAAGACATCAGTTAGAATTGCTCAGTAGCTAAGCTAAAACAGGAACTTCTTTCATTTTACACACCCGTGGCAATTTTTCTCTATAAACAGTCACTTGAAGTCTGTTTGTTATCTACAAAAGGACAAAAGAAGAAGCACATGCCCATGTAAGCAATAGGCACATAAAGGTTCTGTACATGAAACAAAGCTACAAAACCCTGAAAAAGGGAAGCAAATATTAACTTATTGAATTAAGTGTTTTGTCAATTATTTATTTATTTATTGCTCCCTCTATTCATTATGTTGTTGTTTGTCTTTCAACTTGGCACAGGTTTTTACACCGGATTCCCTTCCTGATGCAATCTTATCTGGGCTTGGGTCCGGCACTGCGGCTGGGGTTTGGGCATTGCCTGGGAATCGAACCTCTTGGCAGGCGAGAAACCAACCACTGAAGTACCAATGCACCACGCTCCCTCTATTCATTATATTGGCTTTTAACTGGCTAGCCTTTAACATAAGGAGTGATGGATTAATTTGCAAAGCTAAATAACGTGTTTGACCAAATTAAATTGGCTGGTTAAAGTGAATTTGGTTTGGTTCAAGTTAAAAATCTCCCTAATTTACCCACTTACCAGTCTATCACATAACAGTCATAAATAAACTCCCCTATAATTATTAGTGCTGCTGTGATTTGTAACAGATGGAAAGTATGCCACCCAATTTTGTTCAACTGGACTGCTGGCCAGGGATATCATCCAGATTCAAACTTGTGATCTCTGAACTAATAAAGTGAAGAACTTTGTCTGTTATTGTAAATGCTAGACTAAAAGGTAAATTCCTGGCTAGATTGTTGGACAGAAATAGGTCAACCCTTGTTAAGCCCCCACGATGAACTTGGAAGCCATCCAAGAAAATGCTTTTGGTTACCTTTAGAACTGTAAAATGGGCTATAAAGAAAATGCTAACCTGGTTTATTATATAAACTTGGGCTTTCCTGCATCGACTGCCTTTGCTGTTCGCCTGGATTAGTCTCTTTAAGTGGATGCACCTCAATTAGACTTCTGCTGAGGGGTGCATGTAGGGGGAAGTGAAGTGTTTTGGGGTGAGTGAAGCAGATTGGATGAAGAATGGATTCCTGAGAAAAAAGTACTGGGAAGATTAGCATGAGGGTATGGGGTTGAAGGATTATGTTTTATGATGGCTTAGAACGCCTGGGTCCAGACGAGTGCCACAGACTGTGCTAATTATGGAACAGGATAGCAAAATATATACATATAAAAAACAGACTTAAAATGAAGGCTTTTGCACTGGCACAGCACTTGTTGGTGTTGTGTTTGTCTTTTATTCCATTACTCAGAAGTAGTAGTAGGTTCCTGGTCCTGGCAGCTGTCTCCCTCAAAACAAAGTATTCATCATTGCTCTGAGGACATTTAGGTTTGCATATCAACACTAAGGGGGCAAAAGAGAACCCACAGTTCTCAATCGTCCATGGAAATGCTTCTAATTGTGTTCTCAAGGACCCTTGTGCACAGAGTCCCACAAACACTAATGAAAGGATACACCATTGCAATGCTGATTGGACTAGGGTGGAGTGAATTAAAAGGTTTTTCCTGTGAAAAGAAAAAAAAATATGGAAACAAATATTCATAAATACGTAATATTCAAAAACGTGCATGACATGCTGTAAAAAAGGGTTGTGTTATAACATAATCCTTGGAAATTAAGATCCATTGTCATTGACAAAATTGGGGCATCTATGATATCAGATGCTATTTTTCACACCCGTGCATGCATGGTAAAAAAAAAAAAAAAAAACTTGTTTGATGTTTATGGCAATATGTATTGGATAATGGAAAGTTGCAGAAAAACAAGCTAAAACAAGCTTGTAAATTAATTCCTTTGTGTTCAGTAATCGCTTTCTATCCCAGGAACACTGTGACAGGAATAAACCTTCAGTTGTAGCATTTGCTGATTTATAATCATTAAATTTCTCTTAAAAATGTCAAACCATTTTACATGTGTACTCTTCTTATTATAGTGGCAGACATTAGACTTCTGTGTGTCAACTGGATTCCTTTGTAATGAGCTCTCAGGAGTTTTTAAGCTGTGACCCATGGTGTTATAGTGAACATAACAAACATTTATGTGAAGAAGATTCAAACCCAAACCTTTTGGACAAACAACCACAAATGGCCAATTCCAGTCATTTCAGCAATATTCTTAGTTGTTTTCTTTGCCAGAAATGTGACCATTTTGAAACATATTAAAGCAAAGTATCATTTCCCTCAGCAAGAGATACATCTTAATATGGTGGTTTAGGAAATTAGAAGCTGGAGTTAAAAGAACTGTTGCAGCTGAACCATATTAATCACAGTAATTATCTAATCAAAACTTTTCATTTCTTTACTTATTTAAATTTATATGGTGACTTTTTATCTGGGAAGTGCATTTACTATTCTAGGAAACCCACAAGATCTTGGTTAGATGGTTTAAAGTTTTTTTTTTATTTTTATATATACTGAAGGTGCCCGTCCACATGGAATTTAATTGCACACTCATATAAGCTCAGTTTAAAAAATGTACCACGCCATCTGTTGAATTGTAAGATTTACTAAAGTTTTTTTCAAGGTTGTTTTTTTTATAAGGGCGTTTTCCATTTAAATTCAAATTTGCATATTTTTTCTTCCCATGGGCTGATTGCAGTGTAACAAAACCTATAAGTTATAGCCGCATACTTGGCCAAATACTCCTGTGAAAACCTCATTAAAATTCGTTCAGTAGTTTTCACGTGATGTGTGCACAAACAAACAGATAGACAGACAGACAAATTTCCAAAGACCATATTGATGTTTTCTATTACTCATTTTATAAAACTTTATATCTCTGTCTCTCAATGTACAGACATGCCAACATTTTACGTTTTATTATATGTATAGAAGAAGATACATACTGTATACACACACACACACATACACACACACACACACACACATATATATATATATATATAGAGAGAGAGAGAGGGGG
>JAQMYL010000011.1:14895173-14905932 GCA_030014365.1 Clarias pachynema | reverse complement strand
AGATCCTGTTTTTGACATCAATTCAAATTCAATTCAAATTCAAGAATTGAATTGGAATTTAGGAGTCATTCTCAATTAAATTCTGAATTATGCACAAGCCTGCTGTATACATCATTGTTTTAGTCTAAGAAACATTTCCTTGCCTTCTTATTCGTATCCCATTTACGGGCAAACAAAGAAAGTGTTCAGCATCTTCTCCAGTGTGAGTTATAAGACGTAGTTCTAAGTTTCAGTTCCTCCATTATTATTTTTTTGTTGTTGTAGAAGGAAGCAACCTCAGCTGACCCTTGTTTCCTAATTGGCTCCAGCTTCCCAAGTTCACACATTTGTGAGGTTAAGTAAAAAAAAAAAAACTCAGCATGAAGCAAAACTGCAGTGAATAAATGAACTAGGGCTGAACTAAAATAGATTTTTCCCCCTGTTCTTAAAAAATATATACTTCTCTTAATTTGATTTTTAAAACTATTTCTAGAAATTGTTCTCATTTAATTTCTATTATTTTTTAATCTGGTAATAATTTATAACAATTTCTATAAACTATTTTAAGCATGACATTTAAAAAAAATCCAGCCTTTCAAATTTTTTGTGTTTTTTTTTAGTATATTACTGTACAATTGATTTATTGTACTTAATTTGCCATTACAATTTACAAAAAATTTATAATACCAATTAATAATTAATATTTTGGCGGCACAATGGGGGAGTGGTTAGCACTGTCATTCTAGACCCACCTCTGGTCCGGGTGCGTGGAGTTTCCCCATGCTTGGTGGCTTTCCTTCAAATTTCTTCCCACAGTCTAAAGACATGCAGAGAAGACAAATTGGTGTTACCAAATTGCCAATATTCTGTGAAGTGTGAGTGAGTGTGTGCATGATTGTGCCCTGTGATGAACTGGCACCCCTGCCAGGGTGTACCCGGCCTTGTGCCCCAAGTCCCCTAGGATAGGCTCCATGCCTCCCATGATCCGTAAGCAGTACAGAGAATGAGAGAATAAAAATTTCCTTATTAAACTCATTGCAACTATAGCTAAATAATTATAAGCTATTATTGTTGATTTACTCATTTGTTATTGAATTACACTCAGTATATTGTAAGTGATACATAGCCTCATGCTTAAATTTTGATTTTAACTGAATTATTCTTGTTTATTAAAAAAGCTTCTGAATCATGTGAAAGATTTCAACATAACATTAACTGTGTAATGTTGTTTCCGTTTCGTCTCTGTGCCTCCTATTACTTGTGCTTCATAGCACCACAGTCTGTCCCGCTCAGATGCAGTGTGTTTGTACTGCTTAATGTTGGCTAATGCTGTGTAACTGACCACCTGTTGTTCTGCCAAAGGGCTTTTTGAGTTTAATTCATCCTAATTAACAGATGCTAATCTCATCCAAGGCAACCCCTGTTGTGCGGATAACAAGCTTGTGATCTAACGAACCCCATGGTTCTTGGCTAACCTGATCCATCACGTTGCAAAGGAGTGTAAAATTGACAGAGAAAGAGGGGAAATAGAAGAGAGCAGAAGACAGGACAGAGCAGCAGGCAGCATGAGGGCACTAATTAAAGTACAGCCCTCCCCAACCTAACCACAACATAATACAGTCCTTTGTACAAGAAACTGCTGTAACACAAACACACACTTCAGTAGCTGCTTGACTAGCATTCACTTTGATTATGACATATTGCTATGATTTTCATCGTGCTTGAGATCTAAAGTGAATGTGGATGAATTGAGCTGGTGGTCTATTGTTATAGAGGCAGAATTTGTGCTCTTTAACATCAGCTAAATTGAACACAATGCAACTGTGTCCTAAAAGGCTAAGTGCCTTAGTGTTTGATAATTTGTCCATATATTGTAATCTGGATCAAGTTTTACAAGAGTTTGACTGATAACGGAGTTTTAAAACAACTTTGTTTTTGTTTTTTTCTTTAGTTTGTCACCCCACTGTATATTTACTGCCATTTACTGCTTTGCTTGCACTAGAAGTGTGTGTGTGAGATTGATTTTGTAACTGCATCCCCACCTGCTTCTGCAGAAAGAAGAGTTTGACCTACCATACATCCAACACCTGTCAGTTGGCCACTATTATTTTGACAGCAAGGGAGCAGTTTGTGAAATTGTGGCCCCACCTCTCAGACATCACAACAATCAACACGGGAGTACCATAAGGCTGTGTTCTCTCATAATCACAATTTGGTGCTTTACAGCCTAAAATGAAAACAGACACAGTTTTTGCTTTATACAGCTGTATTTACTCAGTGCAATTCTTTTTATATCCAAGTGAAAAATCTGATATTTAAAAAAGGATAATCCCTCTCCTAAAAATAGGAGACAATAGCACACAAAGCCATTTGACTTTCAACTGTGATCAGCTGTGGTCATTTTGATTAGCTCAGCATAAAAAGCTGGAGAATTTCAGTCTCTGGTAGTGCAACCGAAGCATACAGTCAAGTATGGCACAAGTCAGGAGATGGATTAAAAAATAAATAAATCAAAGGCTTTATCTCTGCCTAGAAGCACAGTGAAGTCTATTATGAAGAAGTGGAAGTTTTTTTTTTTTTTTTACAGCACAGACCATGAAAGAACCAGGATGAAACTGGTCAGAGAGGCTACCAAGAGGCCTACAGCAACTCTGAAGCAGTGGCAGGAATTTATGACATGCATGTGACAACAATATCACAAATTCTCCACAAATGTGGCTTGTATATAAGGGCTACTCCTCAAGAAAAGGCACATGCTGTCATGACAAAAATCCAGATGGTAAGATTGAAATAGAAAAAAATCATTATTTGGCCCCAACGCTAAACAATAGTCTGGCGGAAATCCACTACTGCTCACCATCCAAATACCAACATTTCTACAGTAAAACATGGAGATAGTAATATCCTGTTATAATATTGTGTATCGTAGTAATATCGTGTTTCTCTGCAACAGGGACTGGAGCACTTGTCAGGATAGAAGGAAAATGGATGGGGTGAAATACTATCATATTCTTAAGAAAAATCTGCTGCCCTCACCCAGAAAGCTGTCAATGGGATGAAGGTTTACCTTCCAACATAACAATGACCCAAAGCAAAACTATTCATATACTGTATATACTATATATACAGTATGAATGTTAAACGTTGCACTTAGTAACACAGTTGGATAAAACGAAACTATCTTCAGTTCAAAACTGTCCTCAGTTAAGGCTGCAAAGCAACAAAAAGAAGGGTTATTCTTTTCTATACCACTCAACTCATGTCCACAGAACGCTGAAATTTTGAGGTTGTTGACTTGCGCAAGCATCTCTCTGATAACCTCTGACAATTGCTGATTCTAAGGGATCACCATCATAATGAAATGGGTGAACAACACAAAACCCATCTTCCAGAGAGCACAGCCTGATCAGACTGCAAGCAATAGGTCCACTTGATTGGCTCACCAGAATGAAGGACACATACACCATCATGGTAAAGAGAAGGGCAAAGAAAACTGCTGCTGACACTAAACATCCAAGCAACCATCTGTTTATCAAGCTGCCACTGTAGAGGCCCTACAGGCCAAGCCAAAGTGCCCAGACCAAGTGCCACAGTGTCGCAGTTTCTTTTTGAGCACTATTCAGTTTCTTATCTCCCTAGAAACTCTATTATTTATTTATTTTGAGTTTGTACACACACTATGTCTTTTGTCCTGTCTCTGTGTAATTATTTGTACTTTCTACTACACTGTCTGATTGTTTTTAGGTGCAAATCTGCTGGTGTTGCTGCTACTGTATGTTTGATGCACTGTTAAATGTCGCACACTGGCACATGGACTTGGTCTCATGAGCTTAACGTCTGACTTGACATTCTCAAGGCATTAAAGTAAAAATCACATATCATTTTTTTTAGGTCGCTCAGGATCAGAGTGCCATTGCACACCTCAGATTTGCTGTTTATTTACAAGCTTATGATAAAGGCACCTTTAACATAAACAAAAGCAGACAATCAAATCTGCACCTCCTACTAAACCATTCACAGGAATTTGAGCAAACTTGCACAGTACCTTTTTTCCAGAAATCATAGATATGCACTAGTTGTTTAACTTTCTTATTAATTGTATTACTTTTTAAAAGGCTAATATTGTCCAATATATTGTAACAGTTAGAGGATTACAAATATGGCTACATGGTCATACTAATTATTATTATTGTTATTATTATTATTATTATTAATTATAATAATAATTGTTGTGATAGACTGAATATGTATTTAGAGAGAGACGATTTGCTATGATTAACTACCTCACTGAACTTATCCTCTGTAACGAGCATTGCACGCTATGATTGCTATATTCTACAGTTCATGTATAACTAATGAATGTAGTATCATGTACAATTGGCTTTTATAGCCGATGTTTAATACTGTAGATGTGCACTAACGATTTCATTGTATTGTCTGCCTGTGAATCATAAGTGACACATATTGATCACTGTTCATCATCTTGTGTCAGTGTCATCAGTGTCTGTCATCTGTCGTCACACTTTTCCTCTATATGCAACTTCTTCAAAAGCATTAATGGGAATTTGACCAAACTTTCATAGAAAGTTCATTAGGAAGCATAGAGGTGCATTCGCTATTTCATTTTTATACAGTAAGTAGCACCTTCTATGGGACCTTGGAAGACATTTTTGATGTTGTGGTGAAAATTTTTGTCAATTGTGTTCATTTTTGTACATAACAAATAACAAATGTGTTTTATTAGTATTTTTTGTGTCCTTTTCACAATCAGGGTTGAATTACTCCTATATAATAATTTACCTAGAAAATAAAACACAATATTGCTATTGATGTATCAGTAATTTAAGCCTCGGTGGTGTTTAAAAGCTCTCCACTATCACATGATCACACTCTGCTATATAACCTGATACTTTCCTATTTAAATTTGCTGTTGCGTGCTTGTCTCTTACTGCCTTATAGAAATGTCTCAGAAGCAGATGACCTCTTCCATGGCTGTGGCAGGAGCTGTTATGGGAGTTGTGCTGTCACTTTTCCTCATCATCATCTTCACCACCGTTCTCCTTACTGCCCGCAAGGCTCCTCCACACACACATATTGACAAAGTGTAAGTTTATCTATTCACATCATTCATCTCGTTTCATATCAGTTAATTTATTTAAACTTTACCTTATGCGAAAACCCAGCTCATCATGGGCTCATGGAGAATCGTGATGACAAAGGATGGAAAATAGAAAAGCTAATCCAGGAGCCGAGACTTTCAGTCTTCTCTAACCGAGGACCTGCTCCTGCTTTAATGCTGTGTCTGGTTAATACTGTATCATTACTGGCATCACTGTATGTGTGTGTGTGTGCGTGTGTGTTAGTATGAGTCAGCAGACTTCTGCACTCAGATGTGCATTATGGGGCAGGTGGTGCTGTAGGAGCACTTACCTGCTGAATTATTGAAAAGACTGTGCTTTCTCAGCCATTTACTGACTGTCCTTTGAACCCAGACTGACAGATTACAGCTCACTGTTCCTGAGATACAGCGACTTTCTCTTATAAAGTGCAAACTTTGAAATGGTTTGTCTAGGAGATGACTGTTATGCCCTATCAATTGTTCATGGGTTTAAAAAAAAGAAATTTTGTCTCGTTCACTTGTCTTTGAAGGATATAAAATTTTGTTCATATGACAAAATTATCCTTTTGAAATTCTGTTGTGCTTGCAAATCATAAAAGGAGATATTACCAGAAAGCCTGTCAAATTAGCAACAGTTATTCAGTAAGCTAGCAATGGTAGTGAAAATTACAGTATCATGTGTCAGCTAGTTAGCATGATGTTTATTCTAATTATTTATATTAATATTGACATGACTTCAGAATGGCAAATCTGTTAGTTAGTTAGTTAGTTAGTTAGTTAGAGTAAGCAGTAATTTACAGTATGAACACTTATAAGAATGAGTAGATTCCTTAAATTTCATAAATGTGATGAGGGTAGCTAGTGTTAACTAGCACGCTAATACTGGTGCACAACTAAGACTGCTTTTACCCTATACACAATTGATACTGTACATACCGTGCTTGGCTGCAACTGCCACCCCATGCCCACTCCCTATTCACATTAGTAATATCCTTCTGGACACTTTCGTACTTACAGTATCCGATACAGCAGGTAGCAGTTTGTACCTAGTTGGTTTAAAAGCCGCCAGTAAACACAAACAGAAGAAAAGAGCAAGGATGTCAACCTTCACATTATGCCTAATATTAATATTTCAAAGAAAATCTTACCTGCCTTCCTTCTTTATCAACTATGGTTGTGTAGTTCAGAGGATGATATCAGTGCATGCTTCTGGGATTTCGGAGGAGACAGACAGTGTGGATGACCCTGCGTTCCATTTTTGTGTTTAGGTACGGTTGGCTTTCGTATTTGCTTTGAACCGTGCCCGAGTACACAGTACTATGCTGGAGACCACCTTTTTAATTGGATTTAAGCACTGATCTCACATTACACTAACAGACTTTGGGGACAAGTTTGCTGTCATCTGGCCCAGACACCGTAGTGTGAGAACTAAATGATTAGTTTCTCAAATCTTTTCATATGACAGCTTAATTAAATAATAATAATAATAATAATAATAATAATAAACCAAATCAATCACTATACTCCAAATCTTCGCAAAATCTAACGCAACCTTGGGTTAATCCTGGCCAATCAACTCTCCTTCTCGTTTCACATCACGATTTCTCATCAATCGTGCTGGCTTCTTCTTTACAATATCAGGAGGATTGTTTCTATCCACAAAGGTCACTCAGGTGCATCTTTAGTCTACTGTCATTTTGAGACTGGACTACTGCAACATGTTACTGGTGGTTTGCAGCATGATGCTGGTAACGGATCCAGAATGATCCCCCAAACCATCCCATTGCAATGCTTCATCCACTGATTTCCTTTATCTGCCTGTGTGAGATTTAAAAAAAGAACATATGAAGCCATAAATGGACTTGCATTCATCTACTTGAAAGCATTTCTCACACCTGACTGGTGCTTGCTTACAGGACCCACCATCTCTTAAGGTACAAATAATGCATCAAGAGTTTTCTCTATCCCGCACCCAGGAAGTGGAATGATCTCTCCTTGACTGTTCCCCAGCTGAGTGTTTTCAAAGAAAGTTTTTTTTCTTTTTTTTCTAACCAAGCCCTTGAATTAGCACTTTGGTGTTATTTTTTTCTTTTTCTTTTCTTTTTACAGTACTCTCCTCCCCAGCAGGATTTAGGGTGATACTCCTCTTCTCCATTCCCTGACCTAAAGAACTAGCATGAGGATGTGTTTTGATAGAGTGCAAAAAATAACTTCATAAGGGCATTTGCTACATGCTGTAAATGTCAAAGCTAAGATTTTAACCCACTCCCTCCTCAAACATGATGCAGTAATACAAAATGATGTGGTGAGGGGGAAAAAAGGATAAATTGCAATTTATAGACTTACTTGTTTGCAATGCTAGCAGATTAAAGCTGTAATGCACATTGTGAAATGCAAACTTTAAACACTATACAAGTCTTGCTTGCAGAGCAATGGTATTGTATTTTTTTCACGATACCAGTAAATGCATTACGCTTCACCTGTTCTTGATGCTAAGGTGCCTCTTTGTGACCTTATCTTCAATTAACTGCTTAAACTGTAATGGGCTCTATTTGGTCAGTAACCTTTTAAGGCCAGTGACCTAGTCAAGCCTATAAGAGGTCAATTGACCATCATTCTTACACAGTACAGAAACTGGAAGGAAAGCTGTATCTGAACTGAAGAAAACCTTAAAAAATGAAGTGCCTCCTGAGTTCACTTTCACTTTAAATACAGAAGTTGACTTTTGCTATTGGAACTTTTTTTTTTTTAAAGGTCAAAAAGCTTTAGGATTCTGAAGGGGGCCTGGCAGTTTGCTTTGGCTCTGATATTCTCTGTCATGTCACTGTGTGAGAGTTTCCGAACTTCAGTCCACACTTCTGATTTTCCTCAGGCCAGTGGTCTGCAAGTTCCCACACTGCCCACAGAGCAAGAAGTCTGTCAGAGATGATTAAGAATTAAATAAGCCTTAAACATCATCCCGGAAAGCCTGTCAGCTGCCACAGTAGCTTGGTTGAGCAGTGCAACATTTATTAAATATTACTTATGGCACATTATTAACATTAATTAATATAATGTGTCAAGTTTGCATATATTTTTCAAATAATTAGTGTTAGAAGTAAAAAATTATCAATTATTTATATAAATGTACAAAGTCCGCTTGTGTTAGCTAGTTGGCTAAGAATAATTTGTAATAATATATGATACATCACTCACTCACTCATTCATCTTCTGTACCGCTTTATCCTGTATTCAGGGTCGTTGGGGGCCTGGAGCCTATCCCAGGAGGCTTAGGGCACGAGGCGGGGTACAACCTGGACAGGGTGCCAATCCATCGCAGAGCACACACACATACACTCACTCACACACTCATTCACACACTACGGGCAATTTGGGAACGCCAATCAACCTAACCTACATGTCTTTGGACTGTGGGAGGAAACCGGAGTACCCAGAGGAAACCCACCAAACACAGGGAGAATATATGACATATATTTATACTTAAATGCTGAACCTTTAAATGAAGCCCCAAAGACAAACCTGCAATCATTATATCCACTGCATGAGGTTTTATTTTTCACATTTTGCCATGTTGTAGTGACCTTTAAAAGTATATTGGTATAAAAGTATAAAACTATTTCTCGCACACTTATGAAATTCCGCAAAGTGCCAAATACTGTACCCTATGAAACCTTGAAAAGACTATGTTATTTGTAAGGAAGAGAGAAAGCCATTTCTGACATAACTACCATTTTTAAAGGAATTATTATTATTATTATCTGGACAAAGTGACACATCACTTTTATATATGAGATCCCTAAGTAAGATTGATCTTTGGAGGATGTGCTCCCTATGCTCTCCCTTTGCGATTCATTTGACTTCAATTGTTTTAAAGGACATGTAACATCCCCTAATTTGTTCATACTTTCAATTCGGATTCATTGTTGCTGCAGTTCAGGCTGGACGGCCTAGCAGGAGTACTGAAAAGTTATCACCCTGTGCAGATTATGTAAGTTATCTAATGCAAATACATAATTATAAATAGTTAGTTAAACATTTGCGAAATTCTCCAGCATGATGATGACTGATACTGTTTGCATTACAGTGAGGTTTCATAGTACTTAATACCTCATTCAACATTATTCATTGATCTTTATTTTGATGATGATGACAGTGGATGGGAACAGTGGGTGTGGATTGGGAATAAGTTCTGGATGGGGCTCCAGTGTCTCACCGGACATCTAGAGGCAATTTAGCATATCCAATCCCCCCTTCATGTTTTTTGGGAATCGGTAGGAAACCAGAGAAACAGGAGGAAACCCGCACAGACACAGGATTGAACTCAAAACTCTAAACACCCTATGAATTCTTCAAACTGAAATTGAGAGGACATTAGATTGATATCTTCAAAACAACATCTGGCCCACTTGAAAAACATGTGAAATAACTCTTCCCTCAGATTATTGTTTTCAAAGAATGTCTTCTTGCTGAAACTTCTCCTTTCTTTCTGTGTTTGATAGCCGGAGTCTTATCGCTTCTGTCTTTCTGCTGATCTTTGTTCAGCCTCCGCCTGTCTGGGCTTAGGTTGGCTGTGGTTGTAAGCCGCATGCAGATCAGTGTGTTGGGACAGCTGGCGCCAGCCTGATGGATGCTACTGCCACTGTGCTACAGACAGCAGGGAGATAAGCAATAGCAGGCCTGTGATACACCTGGGCAGAGAGGAAAAACCCACTCGCCACAGTTAAGACTAATGGTGTATGTCCAAACATAATAAAGGAGCATAAAACCATAAGAAACACAATCATCTTTGGTCTAAAGAGGTATATAGATAACACTACAGGAATGTCCGGGACTTGCTAGAGTTGAAAGATTTGTGTGTTGCGTTAACCTGGTTAATTTTATCAGCTCCGAAGGGGAACCTTTAGGGTTAAAATTTATTTATTTATTTTTTTGTGGAGGGAAAAATGTAATTTTGGGTCATGTAAGCCCAATAGCTTATTGAGAACTCGTTGACCAACTTGCAAAATATGTTAATTTTAAGTTGCATCAATGTAATGAAATTTTCAGTTTACTGTATACATGTTTCACTGACATACTGTACTAGACTTCTTTCACCATGCTGAAATTGTACGAAAATTCAGAAATTTAAGAACATTGAATGTCACATTAAAACAAAACTGAAATATAAATCCAAGTGCTGCAGTGGCTGTAGGAGTCTAAGACAGATAAGCCAATATGGAGATTAGGAATGGCTAATCAGCAACACTGTTAGCATAGCAAATGCTTCTCCACTCTTACACAGCAGGGTAACATTATCTATGTAGGTTAAAGGTCATGAACACTTGTAATGAGCTGAGATTTGTGTTATTAATTCGTATCTTAACCAATGCTTTGTATCACATGACAGATCACTGTAGCTTATTAATTGGCATAGGATTCTGGTAAGGGGTTTGTGCTATTAAGAAGAAGAAATCTAGTGTAAAGGCTTTCCAGAAGAGTGGAGGTTATTGTAAGAGCATATAGAGGAGTAAAGATAGAATGGGATGATCAAAAAGCACACACATATATCTATATATCTATAAATAGAGTATATAATCAAAATGTGAATATATATATATACTCAGCAAAAAAAGAAACGTCCTCTGACTTTCAACTGTTTTTACTTTCAGTAAACTTAATGTG
>JAQMYL010000011.1:14881060-14891726 GCA_030014365.1 Clarias pachynema | reverse complement strand
GTGATTTTAATCGTTGATAGTTCTCTGCCAATGTTAACTAATGCAGAGTAGACGCGGCTTCCCCCGACACAAGATGGTGGCGATATTGACGTATGCTTAGAGGCCCAAGGCGACACCTAGTCAGTATATATATCTATGGGTCTCTGTGAGTGTGTTGTGACGTAGCATGAGCAGCATGACTTCATGTGTTTTGAAGGATGCATATGGGCGTTTTTACCTTTCGGGGGTGGGAGGGGAGACCTCAATGGTTGGTGGCAACTGAATAGATTCTGATCAGGTTATTTAGGGCCTAGAATTAGAAGAAAAGTTTAAAATTGAAAGGGGCGAAAACCAGTCAACAAATATTTTTTTTATTCACAGAACATTTTTAGGAGTGATGTAAGGATAAGATCAAGACAGCAATTGCTGGTTATTATGGAGTTTTGAGCAGTAGTAAGTGACTTACAGTAGAAAAGATACACTGACAGAAGACAAGGAATGGCTAAATCAATCAATCAACAATTTCAAGAATCACACTTGGTGGGATTTAAGAGTACAGTATGTGGACAACTGGTAGTTACAGTTGGTCAGCTCATTCAGCTTGATATTCAGCAGATGTTGAAGCCCACATACATGTTGTTGTTGGTCTTTCGGCTGCTCCCGGAAAGGGGTCGCCACAGCGGAATACCCAGTCCGCACTACAACTTGGCACAGGTGTTACGCCGGATGCCCTCCCTGACGCAACCCCTCCCATATGTGAAGCCCACATACATATCTGGCTGTATTTTGTACGGCAGAGTATTAATAAGTATTAATTAACTTATTAATACAAAGGTGACATCACAGATGACAAATCTAAAAATTAAATTGGATAAAGATTAAGTTTTGTCTTAAAATTCATTTATATCACTTCAGCGCTGTTATTTCACTTCTTAACTGGGATTAACTAATCCCAATAAAAATATTCAGTTTTGCTTTTCCTAATTTATATCTGTTGGTGCCAGGGTTTGTTTACATTGAGCTTATTTTAAAGTAGATTATTAAATCTGGCACATAACTTTTCATAACATTGCTTTTATTCAACATTGTGATTTCACTTGTGGTGCAGGTTAAACTTCAGGCAGATATCTAAGTACTGCTAAAGTTTTAAATTATTAAATTCTGTCCAGACAGTTTTGTGTGATGCTGTGCCAAAATCTGGCTGCACAGACATATAGACAGACATAGGGACAGAAATTTTTCTGAGACTGGTTTAGGTCCCCCAATGTATGAAACGTAAAGATATCATTGAAAGAGCGAATTCTGACCAATGTACAAACATAACCTTTCTTTTATTTATATATGGGTCTAATTAGACCCCTCTAATTTACTATGTGAAATGGAAATTAAGACGTGTCAGGTATTTATTCTACCTAATTCCTGTAACAGAACAATAAGAAATAGATTAGGAAACAAAAATAAGAAAACTGATTCCAAGACCACACACCACCCTGATGATTTGTTGTGCATCAGGCATGTTAAAACAAAACCCAGGCCTTTGTGTAATTCTATAAGTTTGGACCTGGTAATGGTCATTGGGTTGGGGAACGTTTGAAGATCAGGGTTGTGAACAGGCCATGCACTGAAAAAGCTCAGTGAAGCACAGGAGTTTCTGTTAATCAGACCATCATGTGGACTTAATTGTGTCAGGATCAGTTATTTACTTCTTCATCTTGGGTTTCTCTGAAGTCTGGCTATGACCTTCCCGCTCATCTCCAGCAAAATGATCTGGAATTGGTCAGGACTGTATAGCAACCCACTGAAAGAGAAATGAGAAATGGGGATGAAAAAGTTGCCAGTGTTATAACACCTTTTTTTAATGATTTGTTAATACAGTAGTTTATACTGTACCAGCGTACTGTTAAGTTGCTGCACATAGAGCTAATCATTGACTAGTTTTCCTTTAACAGTACAGTCTGGCATGTTTATTTCGTAATGTACAGTAATACTAAGCTTTAGAAAAATAAATTGACATTCACTGTGTACAGTACGTACAGTATATATCAGTGTTGTTCATAAATTTGTCATTTACTGTATATTTGTAACATTTGTGATTAATATTACCTTTCTCTGATTTGTGAGACTAAGAGGATTCATGTTCTAGGTGTCGTCATCTGTTGTCCACTTTTGATATTTAATAATAAGTACTATAAGTCCTGACAATGATAATTAATCTAATATCTACCTGCTGATTTAGTTTTTACATAGCTACATAACAGGTGTCTGGGCAGATGGGGAATGTTGTTCCATCAAGTATTAAGAATATTTAACACATTTACATAATTGACTACAAGATTCATGATTATGGTGACTTGTTATTGTTAATACTGTTGCATTTTACAGCTGTGACATGTGGGAACTGCTGAGTGGAAATGATTCAATAGCAACAGACTATAATTACTGATCTAATAAACAAATGTTGAATTGCAGTGAGATTGTTAAAACAGCTAAAACAGGTATGAGCTCACTAAATGGACTTGCCTGTCTCTTTTCCTTTCTCACACAGTTTCCTCAGTGCAGTACAGTAAATCCCTGTTGTTTTGTTTAGTAGCTCAGGAAGCATGACAAAATGTCTCTTGGTGCCTGTGTGGGATTTAACACACAGACCTGCTGGCTTTTTCGAGGGAAAAAAAAACTTGACACAGGCTTGTAGTCATACCGTGTGAATGTGGATGTGGGCAGCGACCCTGTGTGTGCCATCCTGCTTGGGTGAGAGTGAAACACAGTTTCAAGGGTTACCGCCCCAGTACCGGTATCTGAAATCTCTTTGTGTTTTTTTTTCTCAGGAAGGTTATAGAATGTAATTGTTTCTTGTTCAAATGGACTGATGGTCAGTACTGATAGGGAAATGAAAGTTTTTTGCTTTTACACTGAGAACTAAAAAGGGTGTGTGCATTCTTTTACCCCTGGTTAATCAACTAACATAACACAAGTTTAGAAAAATATTTGCATTGCTTTGTGATAATAGCAAAAGAATTCTGCAACCTCACCTCACCCTAATCTCTACATAAGACATTTCCATGACCTCTACAGTATATCATGCCACCTTGTTTGTTTTTACAAGGTCACAAAATGTCATTTATGCCTTCTACAGCATTGATCTACCTCCGACACACAGGCCACCTCCTCAGTATAGCGACAGACCCCTTGCCGTCCCCCAAGACTCTCACACAGCCTCCCCTTTCTCCCAGGTGAGTGCCTGTCCTGGGCTGCTTAGTGGTGTTTCCTTATACAGCAAAATGACTGTGACAAATGAGCTTCATTTTTGTGCCTAATGATTATCTGTTCTCAGTCCCCTTTAGCTGTCTTTCTCCATCAATACTGTCATTTATGGACTCCATTTTCTCTTATCTGTTTCATTCTCTTCCCCTCTGGCTCACCCATTATCTCTCATCTTCCATTTATATTATAGAGCACATTTCAGCACACACATCTATGAAACATTCCATAACTGTGTGAGATGATTCTGAATATAAGGAATTTATTGTCTTCTATAGCTGCTTTTGACAGAGACGACAAGACAGCAAGATGTTGCTTGTAAAATTTTCCTGTCTCTCATCTTCACAACTGTTTTCTAGTAAAAAATAGCAAAAAAGTGAAAAATGTGACAACATTGAAAAACCAGAAGGCTTTGTTTAAATAAAGTATTATGGAGGCTTACAGAAAGCTACACTCAATCCTGATCATCTATACACCAATCAGCAGGGAAAGAGTTAAAGGTTGTTGATCTGGCTTCCAAATTTTCCAGATTGCAATATGATTGAGCAACCATGAAATGTGCCACAGAAACAATTCCGATCCATGGCAGGCCCTCCCCTCAACCCACAGGGCTGAAAGGATCAGCCACTAATGTCCCGGTGTCAGCACACCTCAGTGGTTTTGTGGAGTATTGCCCTGCGCGGCCAGAGCTACCATGGGGGGGGGACAAGGGGAACCTACAGTATACAATATTGGGCCCAACCCTAACCCTAACCCTAATTTTTTATTTTATGGCTGATTGGTGTATATAATAAGAGTTTTGAGAGATGTTTTGAATGTGTATTCATATTGTGAATGAAACTATTAACAGTTTGACTGCAAAATGTGATAAATGCTGTTTTCAGACTTTCATTCATTTTGACAAATTATCTCAATCAGACATTTGTCTATAACAAAACATTCTTGTTGAAAACAGCTACATGTTCTTATTTTAGAAGTTTTGATCTATCACTAGCACTAGTTTTGCTGCATTTGGGAGTCATGATGAAAGTTTTGATAATATTTATGAATGAAAATTAAGCAGAGAGATGCGGCTACAACACTCAAGAGACGATGAATTTCTGTACAAGACACATGAGATACATGTGTTGTGTGCAGGACAGTGTTGTGTTTGTTACATCTGGTTATAGTTGCTACCGCTTGTTCTCTCCAATCGGGATTTCTGAGCTCTATTATAACCTTATGGGACTACAGACATACTGTATGTGTGGTTGGTGGATGCCTGAACAAACATTATACAGCAAATACCTGTCATACAGTATAGCCAAAATAATTGTATTATAGTTTGGCTAATTAGTTTGTAATTTTCAATTTGTAATAGTTCTTGTGTCTTATCTTATTTTGCATTTAAACTTTACATTTGCATTTATTGTCATTAAACCTGTTCTCCTTATGTAAATGATTCCACAAATTATGGTAGTGAAATTACACATTGCTTTTAGATTATGATGAGAACATTTAATGGGGGAAACATTTCATTTCATTACATGCAGAGGTATCATGCAGAGATTCCAGTTTATACAGTTTAGTCAGAAGTATTTACAATTTATAACTTCTTGTAAAATTTGAGTGACACCTGAAAATTTTTCTTCTGCTTTTTAATAGAAAAAAAGGTTATTCACTCAAGGGAAAATCCCACAGGATATAGAAGATGAGCATTTGTTTCTTAGCACTCATAATTTACATTGACTTGAATGTGATGTGAATTGAACATTCACAAACCAGTCTTGTGAGTCTTTTAAAATCAAGTGGGTGTGACTTACATCATTTTTGACCTGTGGATTTAAGATAAGACGTGGGAAAAAATTGGAGATTTGCCATACAATACGGTCTCTCTCTCTCTCTCTCTCTCTCTCTCTCTCTCTGACTCCCTCTCTCTTTCTCTCTCACTGTACTAAATAGAATTTTGTTTTTCTCTTTTAGCTCGGTTAGACTTGCAGCAGTTAACACTATTGACCATTTATTGACTGACTGCCTTGTTGTGGTTTAGATTTTACATGACAAATTTAATGGTGTCAAATACTTAAGTCCTCTTGTCCAAACAAATGGAAAACCTTCTATGAAGCAAAGCTAAGCAATAGGTTATTGACCATGCTAGCCATATTAGCTCAGATTGTGTCATATTAACATGTTGATGCTTTGCTACAGCCTCACATGATGTGCCAGGTGGACAAAACACCAGGGAGGATGACCCACCGTGAACTCCAGCACCCCACCCACCACCCACTGTCCTATCAGGAGTGGATCTGCCATCAGAACGGGGACGATCGTGTTTACATCAACCACCGAGAGCATTATGTCTAATGCTAGTGCCAACGATTCACAATGCCACGATATCTACCCCATCTAGGGTTGCCACCTGTTCATTGTTTTCCCTTTTTACATTTTACATGACATTTCAAAGAATATGTAATGTTCTTTTTTTATATACCTGATTTTCTATAGTGTTATTTTATACATACTGTATATATTGCATAACTATTATACAATCTATCCAGAAATGGTTGCAGTGACAATTAACACAACATTGGTCCATATATATATTCATCAATTGGCTTACAAATGCATGTGGGAGACACACATTTCTCTACAAGTAGGATATGCCTAGCATAAATTGTGGTGTAGCATGAGAGAAGAACCACTTTGGATGTACATTCTGCAACTAAGCACCAAAACCAAATTGAAAAATTCAGTAACTTCAATCTAAATACAAACTGAAGGGAATTTCCACATTTATGGTCAGTAAAAATTCAACTGACGAGGATATGATTGCTGTAGCTGAATCGCTGCAGCTGAACTATACCTGAACAAGTCTTATGGTAATAAAATGTCTCAATCCATGCTGTAATGCAAAATGAAAATCTAGATATTACTGTTAACAGCAGGGTATCTTCACATGTTTGGTGCACTGCAACACTGTTAGAGGATAAACTGTAATGCACAGACCCTACAATGTCATCTCTTTCAGTTTTGATAATTTACCAGTTTCGTAATTCATTATAATCATGTGGTATCAAATCATGACCTCAATCTGTCAACCATATACTCAAGAACTGCAAATGTAGATGCATATTTAAAAACAACCTCAGCCAGATTAAATTTATAGACTGCACTCATAATTAAATAATGTGCAAGCAATATAATTTTCATTTTGAGTTTACTTTACTGGTACTGGAAAAAGCTTTTACCACAAGCCTCTTAAACTGGACACACTGTTATTTCCTTTTATATTTATAACCATACAATGTGATTTTTCAGTAATTTGCAATCTTGAGCCTTGAACATGTACATACATTATGTACCTTATATTATTGCTGAATCTTGTATACACTCACATGACACTTTATTAGGTACTCCTGCACATTCATTATCCGTTATCTAATCAGCCATTCATTTGCACAAACAACAGTCTGAACACAGAATGGTGCATAAAACAGCAAACATTGAACAGAGGTTATGGATGCTGAAACACCTGGGTGATGAGAGACTGGAGTAAAAATGACCAGACTGAGCTGAATAAGTCTAAAAAAAAATCCTGTGTTGATCTTGTTTCCAATCGTACATATATAAACACTGTAGACTCTTAGTTCAACTCGGGTGACTTTGATGTGTAGTAACACAAGCTCTCTTAACATCTGAGTCAAGCAGAAAAGCATCTTTAAAACACACATCCTGTCAATGTTTAAGGTGGATGTGCTACAACAAGCAGAAAGTTCCACTTCTGTCAGGTAAGACAAGAATCTGAATTCTTTAACAGTTTAGGTGTTATGATAGCCTCAGATTGTTCTTGGCTGAGAAGAGGATTGAAACTTGATGTGGTGTTCTGCTGTTTTAGCCTGTTCACCTCAAGGTTAGATGTTTTGCTCATGCTGAGATGAGTTTTGTGTGAAAATCCAAGGAGCAAACATTACCCAAGCTCTGCCCTGTATATGTCTGATTTATGCATTGTGTTACTGCCACATGATTGGCTGATTAGATAACTGCATGAATGTGTAGGTGTAAAACTCAACTCACTATTATAAATATCATTCCATAATTGTTATTTTCACAGTAACATTGATGTCATTTTTACATCATTTTTTAAAATAGGAAATTAGATTTTTTTTAAAGATTGTTTTATTATACATTTTCAATATAATGTCTCAACAACAAGATTTCTTTTTACTTTTACATGTGCTATTTTTTTATTCTGTGAATACTTAGAATAGATATGTGAGCTGTATATAGTGCAGAAACAAGACTTCACTTCTTTGCTGAGTTTGAAAATGATCCAAAAGACTTATTAACCTGTTTACTTTTATTTTTTATACTATATGTTGGACTGGCAAAAATCCAATATCCAAGGCCAAATATACAAATAAACCATGTGAAGACTGTTATTAGTACAATAATCTTTAATATGATCTGTGTTTGGCTGCATTGTTCTTTACTGTATACTGTACCTTTGTGTGCTTGAATTTTTCCCATGCTATGTAAAAGATCCCCAGAGCATGGTTAAGTCTGACGACTGATTAGCATGGCTCAGATGCTGCTCTAATGAGCTGGAGGTTTGGGAACAAATAGAGAGGGACCCAGATTTAATGCATGATGGATGCTGATAGTCATCTAGACTTGGTCATGTTTCTCAGCCTGATGACAGAAATTTTTTTCTGGAATGCTGCCATTTCTAAATGGGATAAGGAGACGGGATGGCCATGGGAGTTTACAAATGTTGCGTCCTGCAGAGACTGGATCTGCATGAGATGAACTTGTGAGATTTATTAAAGGTGGACAAACTGTGTATCTGCTGGGCAGCTTGCATGGCCTGTGGTGTGAAACAGCAGGATTTTAATGAGATGGCAGGCACATGGGACCATTGTGGCCTCAATGTAGAGGAAAAAACGCTACTATACTGCATGCCCTCAATGAGAGCATTGTTTGTTTCACTAGCCATTGGTGAGTCACCTCTCTGGAATGCATTCAGGAATGATATATAAAAATGTGTCAGTACCACCATAAAATATCAAGGTCTGCACATCCAAAATAGGCCGTCTTGGGCCCATAAAAGTGTTCATGCGCACCCAAATCTCATACTAAGCAATAAGTCGCGTTTAAGTCATTAATATATCCATCTCATCAGTGTATACCAATCTGACTTGGAGCCATATCGCGACTCTAGTGCAATTATTGCATTGACAGGTTCCGTATATTCTCTGGTACTTTGTAAGGCTCCCATACTGACTCCCTGTCTTCAAGTTCATATCTCAGGTTTTATATTTTATATGAATGTTACTGCCTTAAGACTCATTAGAGGGAAAATAGGTGCTTATTCCACCATTAATATTTTCACATGAGAGTACATGTGTTTATTTTGGATAAGTGAAACCTCTCCGGTTCAACATGGCTCTCTTTTTTGCAGGGCTCCAGACACAATTTGGAACATTACATAAATATTTTTGCTCTGGTATCTTCAGAGGATGATACCTCTGGGAACATTATATGATGTAGTACATGTTCAGCCACTCACTCTTCTTCTCCAGCCGGCCAGAAATGTCTGTCCTGGTCAACAAAAGAGTAAATTACCCTCAACCACCTAGCGAAATTTCAGATTCCTGGGGGATTTCTGTTTTATGTTAGTGATCCCGAGCAGGTCCTGGAATCTTAAGAAACGATGGGAAAGAGAGGAAAATTCTTCTAAGAGCTTGTAAAATGTAATTTGTCACCATCAATTAATGGAGCTTGGAGACTATTGAGTGGTACCTCTTCATGGTGAGCTGCAAAGACAATCCACAGATTTTACAGCAGTTACCTGGAGGCTTTTTAATTTTATTATGTGTATTAGTGGGATGATATCAGGCTGTCAGCCTGCACTGCTCCTTCGCAGTCTGTTTTGTAATATTTTCTCAACTCTCCCACAGCTGAGATTCAGTGGAGACCCAGACGGTGGCAGCCATATTGGACACCTGCCATGCTCCACTCCCATTACGTGGTTAGTCAGGCTTCTACAGAGCAGCCAAATTTACAGCTGTGAGAGGGACTGAGGTACAATGAGGGAATGACCACTACAAGAGATTTACTGAACTAATGAGGAGGGGATAGTGAGGGCCTCGTCTTTTACTTCTGCTCTGAGTCACCCTGTCTTCTTTACTATCCAGTGCTGATGTAATTGTCTCAGAGCTCCAAATGTGCAAGGGGGTGGGGTAGGACAGAGCTCCACACAGGATTGAACTCTAGATTTATTTTTCATTGAATAACTTGTGTCTGCTCTTGTAAGTAAAATTAAAATTAAGAGACCAAGACCGCACTACTGACCCTTATAAGGGATGGGGTTATGAAGCACATATGCAAGCAATTATGTACAGTATGTATTGTATAAATTTTTTTTTTTACCCTCACACATTCTCAGCATATGTTTACCAGGGACATGCAGGCTTTGAAATATTTAGACCTTTGGCCGTATTTCATTTTGTTATGAAAGTTCTATGATAGAATATCCCAATAGAAGGGGTTAATTTTAGGTGACGCTATAATAACGTGATGTCACCACAGTGATTAAACAGTTAAATTCAACTGTATTTGGCAATCCAACATTACACTGTTAGATCATACAATGATACAATGGTTCACTTATTTATTTTGAGAAAACTAACCATTGTACAATATAGGAATAGTAAGTGGCTTTATATTTGTAGCTGTGATTAAACAGCTCCTTTAATCAAACATTAGGATTGATTTTTCTGATCGTTCCCCATGTTAATCTAAACCTGTCCGATTGGTCTTACAACACATAAATTACACACTGAGCAGAGATTCAAGCTAAGCATCAGGATCCTGGTATCCTGAAGAACAGGTTAGGAAAGTGGCAAGCTTTTTTATCTCTTAGTGAATGTACTGTATATAAAGTACAATCATATTACAGATACACAGACTGTTCAAACTGGCCAGAAACTGATTATGGTGGAAACAGGATTGTTGTGTTTGCTCTTACACATCTAGGGGTCCGAGGGTTATCCATATTAGAGTATATGGTATAAGGGGTGGGCTTTTGCGAGAAATTGTGAGTGATTCTTTTTATAAATCACTTTTAAAGACCTTATAGGAGTATATTTGGTCTATATAAACACTCAAGCACCTTACTGGAATTAAAATGTTTCACTCTGCTTTTTGTCTCTAATCACAATTCATGAGCATCTTCTCTATTTATCATCCATTCTGGGTGATGAGAAAGAAGCATAAAAATAGCACACATTATTCTTTGTTAGTGGGCGTCTAGACAGTTCAGCTTCCAAAACACAAATGTTAGCGAAGTGGTATCTGGTGTAGTTTGAGTTATAATAGGTGTGTGTGTGTGTGTGTGTGTGTGTGTGTGTGTGTGTGTGTGTGTGTGTGTGTGTGTGTGTGTGTGTGTGTG
>JAQMYL010000011.1:14843308-14865747 GCA_030014365.1 Clarias pachynema | reverse complement strand
ATACATCTTAGATGGAATATTAGCGAGAACTTAGTGAGTGCTTTCTGCTTCCATTTATCTATTAGAAGAAAAAAAAATCTGACCATGGTAGATGTTATATACTGTAACTCAGGCATCCACTGGTTTTCTCTTAAGGTCTTGAAAAAAGGTATACTTCCTTTTCTTTAGTGACTATATGTGTGATTGTTTAATGGCAATGTCCTTTTTTTATTAAAAGATAATTATTAGGACCTTGAATTATGTCCTCACTGTGGTCTGTTCAATTTAAAATAGTTTTTCATCCATACACACAATGTGTGGGAGGCTGCTTAGATTTCTGTTCTTCGGTAATTGAAAGGGTTCAAAAGATAGGAAGACAAACAGAGAAAAGGGAAAATAAAGGGAACCAGTGACAGTGACACAGAGATTGTGCATGCATGTGTAAAGCAAGGAGGAAGGAGGGGAAGAGTAGGATTGGAGGACAGAAATAGCTCAGCCAATCAGAGGGACAACAGGCAAATAACAGGTTCGGGGAGAAGAGAGGGAAGGGAATAGCACTGAGAGGCAGAGCAGGACGTAGACAACAGCAGAGCAATTTAAACAGAACGATAAAGAATGAGGATAGGTTAGATTCCTGAACACAGCCAGTGATGGGTAGACTATCAAGGGGCAGGTTTCCTGGATTATATTATTTGCTGATGTTTGGAACAACAGGATCAGTCTCTGAGGCAATCATGCTCTGAAGGCCTTCAGCACCAAGGCTGCACACAACGGCCAAGGCACAGATAGAAGCACAGGGGCGGAGGCTGGGAAACAGGGCCTGAGGATTTAGACACTGATTAAAGACAGCATGAGAACATCCAGGAAGGGAAGCGTAGAAATGCCAGCGTTTGTCAGGCAGCTGGTGAAGGAGACAGAGAAACGGGTCACCTCTTTTTTTAAGGGGGGGCGTGGGGGAGGAGGGGGTGAGCCAGCTGAAGGCGAGGAGGCTGGAGAGGAGGAAGGGGTCATCCCCAGTCCTTACCTTGAACGTCCTGTGCTGGACAAGTATTTTGAAGAGGGCTGTGCCTCCTGGGGTCTCACCTATGCTCTGGGCAGCATGCAGGGTTGGAGGGCCCACATGGAGGACTTCCATAACTGCTTCCCTCAGCTTGGTGGAGAGCTCTCTCACTGGGGCTTCTTTGCAGTGTATGATGGTCATGCTGGTAGCACAGTGGCTCAACACTGCTCACGAAACCTGCTGGAGCACATACTAGGTACAGGTGAGTTAAAAGCTTTCTTAAAACCCATTAGATCGCTTCATTTCTTTTTGCCAGGGCGGATAGTTATGAAGTATGGCGTCAAACCTGTTGTGTGGCTTTTGATATGACTCATTGTGAACATCAGCATTATTTTAGTGCACTTGCCATGTATAATTACAGTGAATTACATCACTCCTAGCGGAGGATACTTGCTGCATATGCATGGATGCGCTCAGAATATTAAGAAAAAAGGACACAACTGGCACAAATGTAACAACTCAAATGCAGTTTAGTAACTTTAAGTCAATAATAAGTGACTGATGCTTTTATACAAAGCAACCTACAGTGGAAACAGGATACATTTAAGAAGTCGAAGGTTAAATGACTTGCTTAAGGACCTGGCAGAGTTTAACATCTCCTCATCTGACCAGTAGGTCAAAGTTTTAATCACTGAGCTACCACTATCTATGCTACTGTATTGAAGCCACCCCTAACCTTAACCTGTGTAACGTTTATATAAATAGAGTGGAGGCAAATTTCTACAAACTCACAAGGTTGTGTTGTCATAATTTGAATAGCCAAAATGTCACTTTCAAATTCACTTCTATCTTCTATATGGTGGATAACAGATAGGATATATATCATGTTTCTTATGGATGCAATTCTATCAAATTTGTATCTATTACAATTTCTGTTATTGCACTGGTAAATGTATCCTGACTTCCTCTCACAGGTAAGATCCGGGCGGAGGAAGATATGGAGCATGTAACTGAAGGCATAAGGGAAGGGTTTTTCCTCATGGACAAACATCTCCATGCAATGGCATGCCGTGAGGGCTGGGAGCGTGGTGGCACCACTGTGGTCTCCACTGTGATCACTCCACACCATATCTACTTTGCAAACTGTGGAGACTCACGGGCAGTTTTGTGCCGTGCCGGTCACGTGGCCTTTTCGACAGAAGACCACAAGCCTTTCAGTCCGGGGGAGAAGGAGCGCATCGAGAATGCTGGTGGTTCAGTCACTTTGCAGCGTGTTAATGGTTCCCTAGCTGTATCCAGAGCTCTTGGTGACTTCAGCTACAAGTCAGTCGAGTGGCGCCCAGCTACAGAGCAAATGGTCTCTCCAGAACCAGAGATCTCAGTCGTGGAGCGCTCACCAGCGGATGAATTTATAGTTCTGGCATGTGACGGTGTTTGGGACACAGTCAGCAATGAGGAACTCTGTGCATTTGTTCGCAGCCGACTGCGAGTTTGTACAGACTTGCGAGAGGTCTGCTCCCAGGTCATCGACCTTTGCCTCTATAAGGTAGGCCTGTACTGAATAAATCACAGTAGACAGCAAAGGAAGGAAGTTCATCTATTAGACCTAATTTAAAGTTATAATTGGTTAACAGTTTCTCTCTCTAAATAATCTATGACTCCCACAAGGCTTCTGTTTCACGCTTCAGGACTGCAAGGTGGGATTTTGCCAATGGATGCATTTAGAAACCAGCAACACCAATGCTTCATATTTTGTTGGCATGACTGTATTTAGAGAACCACAGAAGTCTGAACACCCACACATACTCTTTCACAACTCTACAGTGTCTTAGTCTGATTTGAGCTGGGGGATTATGTAAGAAAAAGGATGACCTACTGGCAATGAGAGGCTTTAGAGGGGGTGGTGGGGGGGTCAGTAAGCTCTATTCTGTGACGACATTTCCACAGATTCAAAGCAATTCTCTAAGCCACAAATGGATGTCCTACTTTCAGCCACAGGGCAAAATTAGGACATTTAATGTATCAAAGAGTAATGATAGGACACATGGCCAACAGTAAGCCTCACAAACTCTGGGCACAACCTGCATGTGAGTCACAGCATAATGAATGATCAGAGAAGTGGTGTTTTTTTGGCCAAATGGTATAATGAAGTCATCTTAATGTCAAACATTAAACCCATATACTCACAGTATTTGTCAGATTGCCCCATATGTGTATAATTATTCCAAATTCAGACTGCATCACAAGGACATAAATGCTCCCTTCCACTTTGTTAGGACACTCGGGCACATACAGTACAGTACATGCAGTTATCTAATCAGTTAGCCAGATTGTTACAGGGTGTCACATTACAGTGAGTACCAATGTCTCCTCACAGTTTTAGGTACCCCAGTTTGTACCTGAGTTTAGGTTTAGTTTATTTCCATCATGCAAAAACATACCAGTAGATGGACTGGCTATGGTAAATTACTCCTGGTAAGGGGATGTTCCTACAGTAAGTTCCTTCTCTTTTGTTGCTCCCCAGGGAAGTCTTGACAATATCAGCGTTATAGTGGTGTGCTTCCCTGGCGCCCCCCAGCTTTCTCCTGAGGCAATACATCAGGAGGCTGAGGTAGAAGACTACTTGGAGGCGAAAGTTGCTGGTTTGTAAAAAATTATATAATTATTCTTTTTCTAATTATTAAAGTAATAAATGTCTTATCTTTACCTTATCTAGCAAGCGCTAACATAACAATATTTAAAAACAAAGGAACCAAACTGCAAATGCAGGGATTTGTGTGTAATATTTGTCATATCTAAAGTCTTTTTTTTTTTAAATCAATTTTTACAAAGTGCGCATCCACTAGCAAGTTGTAGTTTCATTAGTTATACAAAACCACTGGACAAAAAGACTTTTGTGTAGTGATATTTCCCAGACAAGAATTTTCTGTATTAATGAACGCCAAAAAGCTTTTTTGACTTAAAGCAATGAGAGGTTATGAAACCTTAGCAATGAGAGGTTATGAAACCTTAGCAATGAGAGGTTATGAATCCTTAACCATTAACTCTATCACCACAGACATCGACAAGGTGTGCCATGTAAATATGGTGCCAAAGGTCACATTATCCATTCACTCACTGGGTGTGGCTCAGCTGTATTATGTATAAGCTCCTAACCTCAGAAGGAGCAACAGCACACTTTTAATTTGTTTTAGCAACAGATCTTAGAAAAGAAATGCAAATTTCTGACTTTTTGTTTGTTTGTTTCGTAAGTGACTGTGACTAAACGTCAAATTCAAAAACTACCACTCACCAATCGCCAGGCCCCTTCTAAGCCATACTGAGCAAACTCACATGATTCATTAATTACCTGTTCCTCATTTTGATGTAAATAATGTAAAGCAAATGTAAAGTAAAAATAAGCCAAAAGGAAAAGCCCACATACTGTAGCTGTACCAGCTGTAATTACAAGAAAATTCACCTAAAACATTTTATTTTTTTGTGATCAAGCCTTTTTTTTCTACTGATGTTTAAAAAAATGTTTTATTATAGGAAGAGATTGACATGCCAAAATACAGTTTATCCTATCACATGGGGCATATAGTTTTATGAAGTTTCGATAAACAAATGCAAAACTAAATAAGAACTATTATGAAAACTTTATTTTCATATTTTAATGTGAAATTAAAATTTTTATATTTATAAAAAAAAAAACAAGTAAAAGAAGAAAAAAATGAAGAAGCCAGATTTGATGTCTACCCCAATAATTATTATAATGAGTAAGAATGAAATCTTTAAAATACTGCATTTTAGTTTCAGCAGCATGTCATCTGAGCACAATAGATTAAATTAGATTTATTGCCATTGTGCAAAGTACATGTACAAAGCCAATGAACTGCAGTTAGCATGTAGCCAGAACTGCATAATATGTAGTGAAATATGGATTTCACTACAAATGTAGTGAAATATGGTCATATGTATAGGGGTGTGGGTGTATTACAGTATGTACAGAAGGTGCAGTAGATATTTGATATATAAGGTAATATCTGTGCAATCAATGATGTGAAGTGGTGAAGATATGTCAAGAAGATAAAATGTTAAGCAGAATATACATACTGTATGTACATAAATGGATGTCTGTATAGTACAGTGTATACAGAATAATTATGAGTTAAATATACAGTAGCACAATCATTATAAATTTTTGAATGATGCAAAGATGAATAGTGGATAAAGTGGTGCAATCTAAAGTGAAAGAGATAGTAGTCTCAGACAAGAGTAGTGTACTAGTTGTTATGCCATGATCAGCTGTTCTCTATGGCAATAGCCAGAGGGCAAAAGTTATATTTCAGTCTGTTTATGTAAGCACTGAGGCACCTGTAGTCCCTGCTCAATAAAAGAAGGGTAAATAGTGCATGATTAGGGTGAGAAGCATCTTTGATAATGCCTATTACCTTTTGCAGACAGCATTTATGTAAATGTTCCCCTGGTGGATAGCTGAATGTTGATGATTCTTTGGGCAGTTTTCACATGCTTTGGGGTGAGGAAAAAGCAGTTAACATGGACAGTAACACGCAAATAGAGGATCTGGAAAATAGTGATTATTAAATATATATCAAGATACTGAAATTTGTACTTTATTCGGTTTAATTAATAACTTCCAACTTTTTATTGAAAAACAAATGAAATCCCAGATTTTAAATGTGGTCTTAGACTTTTGGACTCACCAAAATAAATATGTTTATATTGAATAAATATGTTGTTCTTTTACCACACATCAACAATTATTATTTAAGTACAAAGCAGTTAATTCACAGGTTATTCTTCCAGACGAACAGACAGAACTAAAGGAAGAAATAAAACAACAAATAAAAAGAGATCACAAATAAACCTGTATATTCAAGCACTAAATGTGACATACTGTATATTGCACCACTGCCCATCATATTAACAATGATATACATTCACAACCTGTAGAATCTTTATATACGATAGACTCAAAATCCAGCCTCACTGAAAACTGATACTTTGCATGAATTCCTTCTGGACAGAAATCTTCGAGGAACTGAGTGGAAGAGGAGACGAGCCTGACCTCTTGTCAGTTCTTACTGTTCTGGCTTCAACAGAGATCCCTGGGCTACCACCAGGGGGCGGCCTTCAGAGCAAGTAAGACACATTGCACTTTGCCTACCTTCAAAATGTTACCAAAGAAGCAAAATGTTTGTTGTTTAATGCTGCTTCTTTAATTTTGTCACAAAAAGCTGTAAAGTTAATATAAATGCAAGTAACAGAAGTCCAAACTAAACTAGTAAATCAGTGATGCTGATGAGGTTTAGAACACAGAGGATTTATTTTGACTTAAACTCACCTGTGTAGTACTCAATAATTTTCAAACATAAACTGTTTTCATGCTTTTATTTTATTTGAGCACAAGATACTACAGTTAACATTAATGACATTTTTAGCATGAATGCCCAACTAATCAATATCTACACCAGAAAATGCTTTTCACCCAGTTAGTCTATTTATTTTAGTATTTTTGTATCACTCTGCCTCCCCGGCCCTCCTCACCTCTCAAATGCAATTCATCCTAAAACTAATTCTGGTTATAATTATTTCCAGTTAAATTAGTTATAAATGTAAACGTGGACTGTCAGTGATGTATAACTGAATAATAAAAGTAATTCTATGATGTTGTTTAAAGCAGTTAATGCATTTATGGAAATAGTTTGGACTGAGATACATGTTAGCAATACAGTACTAGAATTGTACTGTGTAAAAACTTCACAAATCAAACCTGCTTTTTTTTAACCTTTAGTTGAAATAACAGCATGCATGCACCCTCAATGATTCTTTTCATGTGTAGATTATATAATAATAATAATAATAATAATAATAATAATAATAATAATAATAAATATTATTATTATTATTATTGTTGTTTTACCATCATGCTTTTTATGTATGTTATAATATTTTGACTAATATCTTTTTTTTTTTCTTGAATTTTCCAGACGAAACTGCATCATTTCTGCTTACTATCAACAAAAGGAGATTCGTAAAGCCAGATTAGCCCAGGTGACATTTTCCGCATTTTAACATAAAAAAATAAACATTGAATAACATGGTCAGTATAAACCTATTAGATCATTATTATATCATTTAATTATATTGTTGTGAATTATTCCACTGATTAATCAATTTGCTGCTACCAAGATTGAATATGTATAGAAATATGTTAATAAATTATCATATATACTAGAAAATAAATACAAGATTTAAAAAACTGAATATTAATGTTAATTATCTGATTAAGATAATTAATCAGATTAAGATAAATTTTGCATTGAATACTGTATTGCAGTGTACATTATTGAGATTATATACTCACCGGCCATTTCATTAGGTACATCTTAGTTGCTATATTGAACCTCCAGCCACCTAACACACAGCATGACTGCAGATCAATCCCTGCTACCTGTTATCATCCAAATGAGGATTGGTTCCCTTTTGAGTCTGGTTCCTCTCAAGAACTGCCTTAATTCTTCATAGCATAGATTCAACAAAGTGCTGGAAACTTTCCTTAGAGATTTGGGTCTATATTAACATGACAGTATCATGCAGTTGCTGCAGTTTTGTCGGATGCAAGTCTATGATGCAAACGTTCTGCTCTACCACATCCCAAAGGTACTCTATTGGTAACTGTGGAGGCCATTTGAGTACAGTGAAATCATTGTCATGCTCAAGAATAGAGTGGGAGCTGATTTTAGATTAGTTTAATGACTATATCCTGGGTGGACATGCAAAAATATATTCACAGGCTGTGGCATTTAAATGGTGTCAACTGGTACTTACCATCACCACACAGCCACACCATTACACCACTACTACCAGCCCAAAAAGTTGATACAAGGCAGGATGGTACTCACCATGCTTTCTTGTTATTTACATGTTTTTCCAGTCTGCTATTGTCCAGTTTTGGTGAGCACCAACAACAGAGCCACGTCACCTAAATCATATTTCTTCTCCATTCTGATGTTCAGTTTGAACTTTAGCAGCTCGTCTTGATGCCTAAATGTATTGAGTTGCTGCCAAATGGTTGGCTGATTAGATATTTGCATTAAAAAGAAGTTGGACAGGTCTACCTAATGCATTGGCTGGTTATGTTTAAATGTATGTGCATGTGCTTTCTGCTCACATAAATGATAACCATATTTTCACTTATGTTTTCAGGAACTTGGTTCTGCAGATTCCACATAGTCGCCTCCTAAACCCCTACTATAGACAGACTGACACCTATATACTCTGTCATGTAAAAGAAAAATCTTTTTATTATGAGAATCTTTCTATTATTCTATTATGTGAGAAATGAGAATTATAAGTTTTATCTGACTGCAGTCAATAAACTTGGCTTTGCCTTGTTATTTTAGGGAGTGGGGGAGAATCTCTCAGTTAGAGGTAGCTAGAAGGATTATTTCAAACCACTCACTTCCCAAGATAACAATTATTGATTGTTATCTACAGTATATGTACTTAGGTTTTTGGCATATTTCCCAAATGTTTTCTTATATATGAAAAATATATTCAATTTAAAAATGGCAACACTCAGGTAATTTGTAAAAACTATAAAAACAAAGAATTTTAATCAAAGGTTTTAAAGAAATATTCTGGTGTTACAGAGACAGTTTTTTGTAGCATTGAGTCTCACTGAGCGGGTTAGGATGACAGTGGTGTTTCTGATTAGCCATATTCTACAGCTCAGCACAGTACAAATATCACATGCAGCCGCAGACACTCATGAAGATCTTCAAATGTCTTTTCCTGTAATTTGATCTGATGTTTGCATGATCTGTAATGTGCTGTCTTACTGGCCACCTATAATATCAATTAGATGGACATAATTAATATTATTCATAGATTTCCTAGTGTCTATTCAACAAAATTTTATTCCTGATTGTATGATGTTATGTGACATGACCTTTGTGCATATTTCACACATCTATATGGACAATGTTTGTGGTATTTAAAGGTCAAATCCTCAAAAATAAAGGAATAAAACAGAAGAGCTGGGTAATAAAATCCAGGTTTATTTGTAGCAGCCTTGGCCTTATAGTATGAAGTATTGCCTAGTCTACATGTCTAAAGTTTAAGCCGTTGAAACGGGGGTTTCTAAACATTTAAGATGCATCTAGTCATTAACACCTTTATAAAGCAGAAGTATGTAACTTTTAGGGGTTCAGGGATTTGGTGACTCCTCTAGTAGTAATGTGTTATTTCAAGCTATTCATGGTGGAACATTTTGCAATGTCAGTGGTGCTATGAGTCAAGACACATTACATAATACGTTTTTAAATAGTGTGTAAGGTTGTGGTGTCGCTCTACAGTGATTAGTTTTAAAATAATCCGTCCAAAATTTCCAGTGCTGAATTAATATTTTTAGGCCTTTCACGGCAACCCACAGCAGTATAATCATTTGGCATGCCTCAAAATATTTTTTCTTAAATAGTCAAACTCTATTTTCAACAAAGTAAGACAAGTTCCATACTGCTATTTAAACTTTGTAATTTCCAACCATCAACCATTCCCAAAACAATAAGTCACGAGAGTTAGTCACATGTAGCATCCTAGACCCTTTTTTTCCTTCAGCCCAGTCATCAGCCAGGAGTATCCAATCCAAGCCCAGTGTTTAGAGCTTTTACTCCACTAGACATAAAAATGGAGGACTTCCATTTGAGAAACCCTTTTCCTTGGGTATCTCTGCTTTCAATCAAATACAGGATTTGTATACTTTGCCCACCACTGATGATGTACCAGTAAACCGATGACAAGATCATGGGAACCCAAAGCTCATCTATGGGACCAAAGGCTAACCTGAAAGATATCAGAACACCCAGTGCATCACAGCCTGCCGCATACGTGGCTTAGCAGGCAAAGAGTTCAAGATTGAAGTCTCAATCTGACCCATCATCTACCAGACAAACAAGCCTGACCCATGGAGGCCTCACCCTGCAAACCCACAGGACCCAAAGGAACCACTGCTACCGTCACAGTGACAGACACCACAGCACACTGCCAGAGGTCTTGTGGAGTCATGCCTCAAGAGGCCACAGCTGCCGAGTGGCACATGGGAAAACTACACAATATTGGCCTTAATGTTTTTGGTTTTAATGTTATGGATGATCAGTGTATATTTGCCTAAAAATGACATATCATGCTTTTTTATGTATTTACCTACATATATAAAACAATACATTTAATGTTATGAACAGGGAGCATCTGTGCTACCCTGTTACCATTTACGTTTTAGCATTTTAACTTCTAATATGAAAAAAACTATTCTTATCCTGCTACTGAGAAAATACAAAATATACACCACTTGGTTTTAAAGATCTTCAGGTGTGTGGAAACTTAAAGTTACACCTTTACCTGTGAATGTTACAAAACAGTGACACTAGACAGTACTTGCATAAATGTTAAATAAAATTCTCCTTACAGAAAGGTGCTGTATAAGTGGATACTACAGAAAAAAATATAATAAATTAGAGTACATTAAAAAAAGCTTCAGTTATAGAAATTTATTCAAAACCTTCTGAGCAATATGTTTTAAGATTTCAACAGTGCTGTGGTCTTTATAACATAAACAACCAGTCAGGATTCGCGCACTGCTGGAGGCTGAACGAGAAGTTAAGACCAAATTTTCCACACTAGAAGAAAACATGCACAAACTTAATCCAATCTTGGCATTTAATGGAAGATTTTGAACAAAATGTTGGAACTGGTGCTAATACTACATCTTAGGTATTTATTACGAGATTAAGGCTCACTTTTCTTATATCTTTCATTATTATAAAGTGAGGAACATGGTTCCAACCCATCCAAACCTTCAGCCTCGTGGGGGCACCAGAGTGTAACTCCTCAGCTTACACTCCTGAATACGTCATGAGAATACTCTATGTTTGGTAACATCATCCTGTTGATGCTGTTTTAACAATGGGGCCACCAGTGTTCCTCAGAATGAAACAACAAACAAGAAAGGGAAGATGTGGAAGTAGCACACAGGCTACGGAAGAAATGTGGCATGCAAGATGCCCGTGAATCAGTTTTCTGCCTTTTAAAGTGTCTATTCTGCAGATATACAGTACTAGTAATTGAATAAGGAGCTATTTACAACATAATACAACATAATACATAAATATCTGCATGTTTTACATTCTGTCTCTAAATATAGTACAGGTCAATACACAGTTTAATCATAGACATAAATAATGTGTATGTGTGTTTTTAAATGGGTCTTTTCTGAGAGTGACATGATGGCAGCTGCACAGCTCTCATAAATCAGACTATATCTCAGAAGGGTTGCTGAAGGAGCTCTCCAGAGGCCAGTCTGATTGCTCACAGTATAAACCAATCACTTCAGCCAGTCAAAGTGACTCTCGGATGAGTTGATACAATTGCACCGCTCCGGTGTTTAACATTTCCTCTCGGATTAGATGTGAAATTTTGATACAAGTCTTTCTTTAAGTAGAGGAAAATTGTTCATGTATAAACCGTCCTTATGATCATGTAACCTTGCGTATATATGTGACGTGTTATGAATGAATTATTTACCTAATCATGCAGTGTTTCTAACTTACAGTAGTCTTGGTCTATACCTTAATACACACCCCAAGATGCCGACATCACAATACACAAAGTGCCAAATTGAGTCAATCAGCCTTGTTGATTTTTAATTTTGCACAGGAGCTACATGGCAAATGTAGGTAAAGCAATTCTTTCCCAGTCTATTCATTTCTACAATTTATTGAAATGGTTTATTCCAAAATATTCACAAAAACAGGTTTACGGGATGCCTTTAACTGTAAAATAAGGTCCACGCACCCCCCCAGTACAGATTTATTTCCTGAAAATTATTTATATGACTACAATAATATTTATGCTGCAATAATAATATTGCAACTATAGAGCTTTTTTATTCCTATATAGAACACATTACGTTTAGCTTACTTATAACCATAATTGCATTAAAGTTGCATTGACCAGTAAAATACCCTAAACTAATTTTTAATACTTTTTGTATTTGTTACATTCGCCTAGCACCAGTGCAAGACTAAGGATATTTAAAGAAAAATATTTTGGATGATTGCTATGAGAGGAAATAGGTTATGTTTCACTCACTCACTCATCTTCTATACTGCTTTATCCTGTATTCAGGGTCGCAGGGGCCTGGAGCCTATCCCAGGAGGCTTAGGGCACAAGGCAGGGTACACCCTGGACAGGGTGCCAATCCATCGCAGGGCACACACACACTCACACGCTCATTCACACACTACGGGCAATTTGGGAACACAAATTAACCTAACCTACATGTCTTTGGACTGTGGAAGAAAACCCCGGAGGAAACCCCCAAGCACGGGGAGAACATGCAAACTCCATGCACACAGAGAGGGGAATCGAACCCGGACCCTGGAGGTGCAAGATGACAGTGTTAACCACTACACCATCGTGCCGCCTAATCTATGTTTAATTTTTCTTTCATATAAGTAATGCAGTAATGCTACTGTAATGATTAATTATTAGTATATGGAGCAAGTGAACTTTTAACACACTAAATCTTGACTGAGTAAAACTGTCCAAATTTCCTCACTCTCTAACATCTAGGAGTTTTTAAATCTTTCTCTTTCCTATTTTGCTCATTAAAAAAAATAATAATAAAAATGCTATGATCCACTGTGACTGAGCTACCTGTCAACACTCGTCTCTTGTAGGCGGTTATTCATGATGGCGAAGGCTCCTACTCCAACAGAAAAGCCGTTCTGCCGAACATGGCTCTGTCTTGGGTTTCCATGGGCGGTCTCTGAGAGCTGCTTCTGCAGAATGGCCAGAGAAACCTTGTTGGCCATAAAGTCATTGACAGAGATCATTTCTCCTGAGAGTCTGTGCCCTGTGAGATAACCTCCATCTGGCCCGGCGCCAGGATCAGTCTCACTATCACATACTGTTTCCACTGATGCATTAGTGAAGCGCTGCTTCCGCGCAGCCTCATTGGCAGGGGCTGGGTGTACAGCATTGCGTTTCTGTGCCCTCTGTCGGGGGTTTCCGGTTATGGGGTGCTGGCTGTGCCGCTGGCTGGGAAGGCAGCAACAGCAGCATGCTGAGCCTTGCCTTCTGTAGGTCCGTCCTCGACAGGGACACTGCAACCTGCTGCAGTCCAGCTTGGTCAGGATCCAGTTTAGGGTCTGCTTGATGATGATGGAAATGACATTGAAAAGTGAGTAGATGCAGCAAACACCCATGAGGATAAAAAGACAGTTTCCTAGTCTGTAAGCCTCCTGTGCCTTGTAGCTCTCCCTTTGGCTACTCACTAAGTCTCCGAAGCCAATGGTGCTGAAGGCCACGAAGCAGAAATAGAGTGAGTCAAAGTAATCCCAGTCTTCCATAGACGAGTACAGTGCTGAGGCGCAGCAGGCAATCAGCAGTGCTGCCACCCCCAGGATGAGCATCACATAGTAGACAGAGGGTTTCCAGCCTTCCAGGCTGTCATCCTCACTGTGAGCCTCCTCTCCTCCCACACCAGCACGCCGCAGCTGCCTCTCGTGACACCAGCGCATGATGTACGCCAACATGGTGATGATGCGCTCCAGGAAGAGGTTGAAAAACAAGATGGTTGCGGCACAACCAATGAGTCCATAGAATATTAAAAACACTTTGCCACCTATCGTCACAGGTGTAGTCATGCCGAAACCTGCAAATAAGCAACAGTTAAGCATAATGAATATATTTGGCTTTTTTAAAGTATCAATATGTTAATCTATAATGCTCCCTGCGGCTTATAAGGGAATTTTAATTGAACTAAAAAACATCTCAACAGTGTCAACCAAAAGTTGTCCCACTAACACTTAACCAGCATCACTCTTTTTTCATGATCTCTTATGGCATATTAGTTTCCGTTTTCATTCAAGTTAATTTCAGGACACAGAAGCTAAATGGCGGCCAGAAATAAAGAAACCCTGCAGATGCATTGTATACTAATATTGCAAATCACATCTTTTTTAAGATACATTAGACATTTAATAATTACTACTGTATGTAAGAAGAGTCTACGTGCACCTCAAAATTTCTGTTTGGCTTTGGGTTGATTTTTACTGTCTGGGAAAAAGCCTTAAAATGTTGAAAATGAAGGTGTATGAATGTCATGAGACTCAAAACAAAACTGACCTATTGTGGAAACTACGGTACCGACAAAGTAGAAAGCTCCAGAGAAGTCCCAGCGAGGTCTCAGAGTGTCCACACGGATGCCTGTGACGAAGGCCTCCTCATAGTGCCTCAGCAAAGCCTGCAGGCTCTCCAAGTTCAGCCTGTGCTGCCGGGTGAAGTTAGCCAGCTGTTCCTCCCAGCGCTGGTGCGCCCGCAGCTCAGATGGACGCTCAAGGGCGGAGAACACCAGGGCCCCACAGAACAGGTAGAGCAGGATGAACGCCGCCAACAGGCCAAAACGAGCATTGTCCTCATTCAAGTGCAGTGGAAAGCAACAGCTGCTCCTGGCATCCGTTCTGCGAGGCATGACTTAAGCACCAGCAGGAAACGACACAGCCAGACAAGCATACACACACAGACACAAAGTAAGCATACATATGCACACCCACGCATCTAAAGAAGACACATAAAAGATTTGTCTACATGAATGAATTGAAAATAAGGATGGAGTTAGTGGGCCTCTGAAGTCTTTGTTCCTCCTCTTCAGTGAAGCAGTAACAGAGTGCGATCAGTTCCTGAGGCTTCACGAGATGCCATTCTGCAAAGTGTGAAACATTAAGCTGCACACCAAATCCTGATCGCTATCTCCTGCCATGGCAGTGTCCAGTTTTGAGGCATTCCACATAAGCAAACTGTAATGGGTTGTTAATGAACTGTCCACCTCCTGCACCATCACTTCTGCAAGAAAAAACACCAGTGACAGGGCTCTCAGTGTACAGGACTGTTATGTACTGATGTCATGAAGAAGGACACTTAAAAAAAATTTTTTATTTTTTTTTTACTTTTTTATATTTAAGATCCTGTTAAGTCTAATTATTATGAGATTATAATATTACTCTACACTTGTAGTAATGACAAAAAAGCAGGTCTTAGTGCAGAGACTATAAACTAGTGTACACACTGATTAGAATAAAGAGTAATAACTGAAAGTGTGAGTAAGTTTTATATTTATAAGTAGAAATACTCCCTTTTGATGAATTATAAACATATTTTAATTCTAAACTTTCCATCAGCGTTATTAAAGGCGAAAGCAGCAGTATTACACCCACCTGATCACCGATTTGTTCTCGGACTGTGTGGATCTTCGCAGGAAAAATCATCCTGACGTCATTCCGCGCATTTCATCTGTCAGTTTTAAAATAATACAAATATTATCTCCGCTGTAATGCCGGTCTGCATGAGTCGTGACAGCTCTGGAGCTTCTCAATAAACCGGACTGAAGTGAAGGACAGTGAAGACACAAGTGCGCTCCAAGACAGGGTTGCCAAGTAGGTTCGCGGTTCTCAGACAAATAGTAAAAATAATCCCCGAAATGTTTTGACGCAAAAGAGCTAAATGTTAGATGTGTTTTCCTTCTGATAAATAAAAAAGAAAAATGATTTTTTGTTGTTGTTGTTGTTGTTGTTGTTCTTGTTTAAATTATTTACATAACTCAGACTCGTTCAGGTTAAGTTTCATGATGAATCATTAACAAATATAAATGTCATATATTTATTTGTATATCTTCTAATTATCTCTGAACTCATTATCAGACCCGCTCTGAGCCGCCTGAACGAAACTTTCTTTGCCGCATCCCAGCTATGTGTTGGTCATTTCATCAGCAAAAACAAAATGGACAATCGTTGATCTGGCAACCCGGCTCGAGTTTACGGGGGGGGGGGGGAGGGGGGGGGTTTGTGCTGTACTGCAACTGGCAAAGATTTTAGAAACCACCCTATTATATTCAGAATTCAGCTACACTACAGTACTGCAACAAACAATAGCACATGAACATCTAAAACGAATAACTAAAATAAACAGTATATTGACTATATACATTTTGATTATACTGGATATTCACACTAAAAGTCACTTTTTTCACACTTAATGATTAAATTTCTATTAGAGCTCCAGTGATTAATTTTCTGGCTGCAATTCAAATTAACAGGATTATATTACTGCAACATTACTGCCCTTGTAATAAGAACTCATCTAAGACTTGTAAAATAGATGATCAATATAAATTAAGGTTAATAAAAACAAATTAATAAAGTACTGTATTGGTAAAGTAACTGTTAAGAAACTTCTCAGGACAGATAAGTTTGACAGATTAATTCATTAATTCGAAAAAAAAAAAAAAAGAATAATTGAGAGGCTGGTGAGGGAATGATTGTATAACGACCTTGTATAACGTAAGTACTGTAAGAACAGTAACTAACTTCTTTCATGGACATTCCGCAACATTAAATGTATCAGCCCAGATCAAAGTACGTTAATCCTTATTTACAGTATATACACCTTATACACATCTCCACTTACATGCAGTCACAGTTATAGATTTATTCTGTAATCATATCATTGTAGATTAAACATAAAACACTTTTAAATAAACTGCAGTTGAAACAACCACCAGATTGTAATAAGCAACATCCTCCAACATTTAAATTTAATTCAGATTTAATTGGTCATTGCCGCAAAGAAATATGTCTAAATCATAAAATTCAGTTTGTCCCTGATAAGCAAGTCAAAGGCGACGATGGACAGGAAAACAGAGGAACCAAACTCAACAGGGAGCTCATTCTCATTTGGGTGATATCAGATAGCAGGGGTTGTTATACTGTGTTAGGAGGCTGGAAGTTCAGTATAACAGGAGAAGTGTTTAAGTTAATATGGAGTTCATTTTCATTATTGGAGGCTCACTGTTTGTGGGAATTCTAGTTCTAAACTATTGAGGGACTGCAGTACATTAGAGGCATTAGAGAACAGCTGTCTGCATCAGCGGAGTCTAAGACCATCTTCATGGTCAAGTGGAACCAAGTGTAGCTCAATAAAGAGAGAGAGAGAGAGAGAGAGAGACAGTAAGGTATGTTTACAGTCACATAATGTATAAAATAAATGTATACTTAGTGAGGAGTACAAGCAGGGACTCTGACAGGACTAACTATGACAGCATAACTCAAAAGGAAGAGCCAGATACAAACACAGACATGAGGGTTCCCTGAGAATTAACAAAACCAGTCACTCCAACAAGGCTTGACTAAATAAACACATTTTCAGTCTAGAACATTAAACATTTGACCTTGATATTTGACAAAAACATTTGATCTTTTTTAAATGACGGTTAAAAAGATAACTCTTTGAGAACATTTAACATGTAGATTTAAAGGTAAAACAAACATTTAAAACACTTGGAGCTCTTTCTGAACCCGTTGTAGCACTTTACATCCCAATATTCTGTATTTGTATTGTGGACATGTGGATTTGATATTGATCATTTTATTTACCCCAACCCACCCTCCTTTTTTTCTTAATCTAATTACATTTGATTTTTTTGATTTTTTTTATTATTAAGAGAATAATTATCAGCCAGGTGCCAATTAATAAAATGCGCAAGATTAGTTCATCATCAAGGAGTGTGACTTCCTCTTTAAAAGCAGATTTCTTTTGCAGTTTGCTGTTGTGGAGCACAAAGGACATTAGCCACGACCTCAGAGAAGCAATTGGTGCTGCTTATCAATCTGCATTGCGTCATTGTCTATTGTTAAAGAGGACCTATTATGCAAAATTCACATTCAGATGGGTCTCCAGTGTACATGTAAAAACAAAACACGTGGACAAAATATTCCTTGCTTTTTGTCCTTTTTTGTACTTGCTGGGGTTTATTGTGATCTTATGTAAGATTATTGGATTATAATCTTATATGGATGATTCTATGCATGAAGGACTGCATCTCTCTCTCTCTCTCTCTCTCTCTCTCTCTCTCTCGTTACATATGTTATTTCATATTTTTGAAATCTCCAGTATAGCTCCAGAATGTGGAAAAAATCTGAAATATAAAATGTTAAATATAAAAAATATATATATAAATTGAGGCTTAGTGGTTAGTACTGTCATCTTGCATGTCCAGGTTCCGGATTTGATTCCTGCCTCAAGTATGTGTGCATGCAGTTTGCATGTTCCCGTGCTTAGTGGGTTTCCTCCGGATACTCTAGCTTCCTCCCACAGTCCAAAGACATGAAGATTAGGCTAATTGTTCGAAGTGTATGAATGAGCATGAGTGTGTATATGTTTGTGTGCCCCATCCAGGTCTTCTGGGATAGGCTCCAGGCCCCCCACTACCCTGTACACAGGATGAAGCGGTATAGACGATGAGTGAGTAAGTGGTTCTGCATGGTACTCTATGCAGATAGTGAATCACTGTTGTAGATTCTTTAGGGCCCTTTTGGGGCTCCTGTTGCAACAAAGGAATGTTAAAAAGTTTGATGGTTAAAAGTAAAATCCTTTCAATCTAAGGACCAATGAACACAACATTTATTTTTCTGAGAAAAAAGTAGTATTCAGTGGTTCTTGATTGGAATTAAATTTTACTCAAAGCAAGTAATCTTAAGCATTACTGTATGTTGGTGAATAAACCTGAAACTACAGTAACTGAAGCCTATAAAGGAGAAACCCTGACATTCTGCTGACAGCATTTCCTATCAAAAGCCAAGTACTTTATAATTTCCCTGCAAATCCCATGAATTCACCTCAATTACAGAATTGTGGATCAAACAATTACAGTAGATATTGCTTATTGTGTCTCTCTCAGCACACTGATACGAAGACATTGCTTTGTTTGACGTTTCCAGGCTAAGAAAAACCCAAAAGCGGTGGTGGGGGACTGCTGTTGCATGTCTATTGTGGTCAGATAGTAGAATGGCAAGGACTGGACTGCTTTGTTCTCTCTGACCAGTCACATGTTGCCTTTCATCTTGAGCGCCAGCAGCTCATAAGATACGATCCATCATTAGAGAACTGTCCGTTGGCTCTAAGTGCCCAGGTGCAGTTGAGACCCTATATCAAAGAGTTTACTATTCTAAGCTTATTCTTTCTATCTTGCAGGGCGTACTTATTTTATAACTCTTTGCTATTATTGTCAAGATGCAAACACATTTCCAATCACTGAAAAAGCACTGTGGCTAATCAGATGCTCGGGCCGAATGCTCAACACTGCCTTTAAAGTCATCAAGGGATCTGAGATGTGAATCTGCATAATGGGATTCATTGCAGGTGCTGTTTTGATGAACACAATGATGAAGCAAAGCTTATTACAGTCTCTCCCTGATTCTTATTTCTTTCTCTTCCTACGCCACCTGTTTTATCCTGTGCTCTTATGTAAATCTTTCATATGCATTAAATGTATATAGTGCTCCTTGCTCAAGAGTCTGATTCTCTAGTTTTTCACTGCATCTGTGAAAATGCTCTAACAGACTCCTTTGTCTCATTATCAATGTGCTGTTAAAGGAAATTAATCATCTACAAGTTGGATAAGGCACAAAGTGATATTGCTGATTTCCTACAACACCGTGGACCTGAGTGTTTTGTATGGAAGCAAAATAGTCTCATTAATAATTCACACAAAAGTATCCCAATTCACATGCGTGAAACTCAATTCACGTGCACGAAAAAAAAAATCGCAGAAAAACAATTCACGTGCACAAAATAAATATATATATTCATAATATACGTTTCACAAATGCAAAACACAATTCACAGATGTGCAACTGTGTGCAAAATTTTCTAATGTTTAAAATTCACAAGTGTATCATGGACTGTGAATGTGAAAATCGTCTTTCGTGTGTGAATCGCCCTGGATTTGTGTGTGTATTTTTTGAGACTTTGCTGGCAGCAACGTGTCACTCGTACTCTTTAGCCAATCAGATGCGACCTCACCATTCAACCAATCACAGCCCTCCAGGAGCACAGCACTCAAGTAGCTCAGCTTTACACACCTTTTGCGCAATCTGAGTTAATTACAATGGAAATGAAGCTTTACCTCCTCAAACCAAGAACAGGATGCACTTGTAATGTATTAATTTATTTCATAATGTTTCATTAATGAACTTTCATTAATGAAAATTACACAGCTAACCACTTTATCATCTTTATAAACACTTCACCCTCATTACATGTTTGTCAATCAAGACAGTCACAGTTAGAGTTTTTAATTTGAAGAATAGATGTTTCTTTGCGAAGTTCATTAATGAACTTACTCAAATAACATCTGGTTACAACCTCTGCCGAAGATCAAGTCTGAATGCCCAACAGACGGGAAACGTTGAGTCTCAGTTTGTGCTGTGCCATTTGGATGGTAGGGTCAGAATTTGGCTACGTAGGGTTTGTTTGGGTTGAATTCTGTCAAAAAAAAGGAAATTATGGATTCATCTTGCCAACTGTTCAGGATGGTGATGTAGGATGTCATGTGTGGTGGATATTTTTGCTAATTTTGGCCCCTGATTACCTGGGTATTGTTCTCATCCCTTCCCTTTTTCCGCGCCATGTAACAAAGTTAAAATAATCTCAAACTGAACATGACAATGAGGTGAACAGGACATTTGCATCATGGATGTGTGGACGACAAATCGGCAGCAACTGCTTGATGCCGTCATGTCAATATGGACCAAACTCTCTAAGGAATGTTTCCGAATGTCATGAAGAACTAAATATGCAGATAAGTGAAGATTTTTTTCTGTAAACCTAACATTTCTATAGCTTGTTTTTGTATTTGGTATAAATATAAAAATAAAAATAAATCCACATTTGCTTATACAGCTCATATTTGTCAAAGGTCACCAATACACAATGCTTTCTTCTCATTATTCTGTCAAATATATACAATACACTTGATTATAGCAGAAAAGGTTAGCAGAAACACTACCCTCTCCTTGAGCAATGCCGTTTAAGGACATGCACACACATATCCCCCAGCTGGTGACAAAATCTGAAGCAAGGGGTGTGAACAAAACTAACCTGAATTGGTTTTGTATTGATCAGAGGTGTCAGAACGGTTGGTCTTCAATTGGTTTCCGAATTTAATTTTCTTGAGGGAGAACAAATTGCATGATACACCAAACCTCCCTAGCAAAAAAAAAAAAGAAGAAGAAGAATGAAAAATACTGTCCATCTCAACAATGTAATTAGTTCATCCTATGCATGGAATGCTTGGGTTTCCTTATATTTCGAGCTCATTCAGAGGGGTTTAGACTTTGAATGGCAAGCTTGCTTGAAAATCAAGCATGACTGAAAATCCCAACTGTAGTTCCAGTGACACTTAGTGAAGCTCAGCATCTGTGTTTAGTGAGTTTGTTCTTTTCTTTCAACATTCGATTGTTATTAACTTGATGGTCCCCAGGCTCCATCTTTTGGATCTTGTTGTCTTTGTTTATTAGGAACATGATTGTGTTACCTTCTGTTTTCTATCAGTTACCAATTTGTGAAAGAACATTTGTCCCTGTTATGAGGATTTTTTTCCCCATAGTGATGGGAATTTTTTATAACCGTGCATCCTTGTGTTTATACTCCACTGAGATACTCATAGTGCCAACTAATGGTCTGTGGAGGACTGTATGTTTCCCTTGAGCAAAACAGCACATCTTGTCCATTTGACATCTTTGGTTCAGTGGATATTTGGGGTGGTTTTTACCCAAGGGGCAACCTCCAGTTCTGAAAAATGAGTCCAACAAAGTGTGCAGTTCCAGGAATGACCACAGCTGGCTTCAAAAGTGAGTCAGTCCTCAAAAGTGCTCCATGTTAAACTGTACAACTTTACCACAAAAATATAAACAGATTTAGGCCTTGATAACTAGTTTTCCCATTCATGACAACTGTAGGGGATAGAATTCTTATGTAAATTCTATGAAGCCATAAAAGTGGCTGTTTTGAGTGACGCAGGAGGACATATAGTATAGGGGATGGATGACCGAGTTCAATCAATTGCGCAGAATATTAGAGCTTTAATTAACATTAGCCACCTTAGCATTTTAACTACTGCGATTGATTGGCACCCTGTCCAGGGTATACCCCGCTTTGTGCCCTAGGCCTCCTGGGATGGGTTCCAACCAACAACCAGGTTCTGATCGTTCTGTCCATTTTCCGATTTATGGATTAACTGGGGTTTAGCCACCTTATATTTTAATGTAGGCTGTAAACAGATATCTTGAGCTTTATTGAAAATGATTTTTGGTTCATGGTATTGTAAGACACTATACTGTGTGTGTGTATATATATATATATATATATATATATATATATATATATATATACTCTCTCTCTCTCTCTTTCCCCAGCATTCTCTATTTTCTCACTCTATCCCACTCTAATTAGCCTCATATGTCAATATTATCACATTCTCTCTAACGAGTCAACCTACTTGATTTCAGAAGCATTCAATACTGTACAGCACTTCTTAACCAACACATAAGTCATTATG
>JAQMYL010000011.1:14802413-14828416 GCA_030014365.1 Clarias pachynema | reverse complement strand
CACACACACACACACACACACAAGGCCATGTGGGTTGAGTAAATATTTTAAATTGTCCCTAAATTAATAAATAAACACACTTTCCCTGAAAAATAAAGGTTTTTCTGTAAAATGTGATGGTGTGCTTGTACTTGCACAATTGATAACTAAGTAGCTCTGGAACAAAACAGCGAAATTTTTGGGCCCATGGCCAGGAAACTCTGTGTGGTCACTTCTCAAGAGGCAGGTGGACAAAAAAAACAAAAACAAAACAAATTCTGACAAACTCAGAGCATTGACTATGCAAGAATGGGCTGCCATCAGTCAGGATGTGGGCCAGAATTTGATTGACACCATGCCAGAGCGAATTGCAGAGATCTTGAAAAAAGATAGGTCAACACTGCAAATATTGACTCTTTGCGTAAACTTAATGTAATTGTCAATAAAAGCCTTTGACACTCATGAAATGCTTGTAAATATACTTCAGTATACCATAGTAACATCTTGTCAAAAACACTGAAGCAGCTGACTTTGTGAAAATGAATATTTGTGTCATTCTCAAAACCTTTGGTCGTATACGAGCTGGAGCCCATCCCAGGAGACACACAAACACAACGGGCAATTTGGGAACGCCAATTAACCTGATCTGCATGTCTTTGGACTGTGGGAGGAAACCGGAGTACCTGGTTGAAACCCACCAAGCACGGGAAGAACATGCGAACTCCATGCACACAGACCCGAGGTGGGAATCAAACCCTCGACCGTGGAGGCGCAGGGCTATTAAGCCACCGTGCCACCTTCTTCTTTTAATACCACAAAGCCAATTTACAATTTTTAAATTATGTCTTAATAAATAACACATCACATCTTAAATCAGTTCTCATTTAGCACATTTAAAACTGAGGCATGTCCATGGGGGAAATTAGTTCACAGTCTTATTTATTTTACAGCAGCTATAAACAATTGTTTCTCATTAAAGTATTTAAACAATAAAGTATTTTCAGGTATGTGTTACTGAGATACCACAAAGTGACAATACAGTCTTATGTTGGGGGGGAAGGTTGCTTAAGGTGACCTTAACTCTGACTGACACCAGAGACTCCTTACAGTATATGATGGATGGAGTGTCCTCTATACAAGTGCCTGTAACTGAGCTGTTACTACAGAAACGACGTGACAAACTGTCGGTTCTATTAAACTGCACTTAATTATCCAGTAGAGAAGGTAAGATTCACACACTGCAATGATACTTTACCTGCTGTGTCACTGAGGCATCAGTACTTGTTAGTAGAAATTATTTTACTCGTGTTTATTAAATCTCCCAGCTCACTATTTAAAGCTCCTGCTAGCTATTTAGCAGACTAGCAGCTACAGTACTGATGCATGACCTTTGTTTTTGCTCGCCGCTATGATGCGTTAATGCGATGACCGTACAACAGCGCCATCTTGTGTTCTGAATGTATTGGCGCGGTAACTACTTGTCATATAAAGTAGTTACGTAGAGTTATTGTCATAAATACTGTATGTTTTATACTGTATATGAACCATACTCGGACTGTAGTCTAATATAATATAATATAATATAATATAATATAATATAATTATACAGTGTAGCATAACTGCTAATGCCACTTGGCGCTATTATCTTATCTGTCATTTTGCTACCTAACAATGCTAACTGTTTTTTTTATGTGACAGAAAACTGTATGTATGTATGTATGTATGTATGTTCAGCAGCTCTCAACTTCTTTGTCCATAAAGCAAAATGTGAATCAGACCAGACTTGGTCTGATTCTCCATTTTACAGGAGCCTGAGTTAACATGTCTTCAATACACATAAAAATGGTGTTTTCATGTGAAATCAGTGTGAAAACACCCCAGTTACTCATTTAAAAGTAAAATGCAATATTTTCCATAGCAAAATTTGTAAAACTCTAAAGCAGTCATTTATTTTCATTAATATTATGATTTCACTGAAAGGTTTTCTATATGTTAACATTTTAACTCACCTTTATGTTATTCAAAGTGGTGTAATTGGTCACACTGGCCAGAAAAGTATCACAACAAAGTATCACAACTTACTGCATAGTAATGAAGGAAAAAGCAAAATGCTAAAATGTTTTCTTTAATTTAGAAATTACACACAAGAGTATCATTTGCAATCATGTGTGTATACCTAAACAGTTTTGAGAAGTGCAACAGTGCAAATGCCGGACCTTAATATAGTGTACAGTAATTGAACAGACCTGTAATGCATCACTATACTACTGAAGAGAGATTCCTGAAAGACAACCCTATTTTATCCAGAAGTATTAATGTTATTCCTGTTTCTTGTTATAATACAACAGCATTTCATTACATTATACTGTATAAGTGCATTATATACTGTAAATGCATGTAAATACAAGTTAACAGACATTATTGGGTGTGTATATATTGCTGCACAGGTTCAATACTGATTGTTATTGCACTCTTTAGAGAGGCAGTGTAAACTCCTCAGGAAAATAAAGCTAATGTACATTCATTCTCTGCTTATACACACAGACTAAGGCTATTGAAATGTAGCTTGAGCTTATTGCATATATTATTTGGTGTAACTCAATTACCAAAAAATATCAGCTAAGCTGTATTTTTTAATTAACAGTGCAATAAGGCCGCTATACAGATTTTGCTTTTGGTTCTGAGAGGTATATGGAAGTCTCATGATAGATTAATTTTAACTCTACAACCCGAGATATTCAGCTAAAAAGACCACCAGTACTTTGGTGAGGTTTTCCACTGTATCACTGTGAACCTTGTCTGCATTGTCCTCCACTGAATGCCGATATGATGGAAATGGTGTAGCAATTATGTGTAGCACTGGAACCCCTGCAATCAAGCAGAAAGAATAAGAAACAAGCAAATATTAAGATTTAAAATAAAATAAAAAATTGAAAATAAAAAGGAGTGGAATGTTCAAGGAAAATTGATTTAAGCTAAGGTTCTTGTACTTACCTCGCTGAAGGAAAGGTGTATGGTCATCATCTACCGGCCCCATAGATATATCTTTTCTAAAGTATGTCTGCTCACTGGGGTGGGACGACAGCAGTCCCAGACCATGGAGTCTCTTTTCTTCAAAGAAACAGAGTTAATTTAGAACAAAATCACAATTTTATTCATAACAAAAGTATTTCAGTATAAAATACATGATCCTGAGGACTGTTATATGCTTGGATATACACCAATCAGCCATAACATTATGACCACCTGCTAATATTGCGTAGGTCCCTATTGTGTAGGATGTAAAAAAAATAAAATAAAATAAAATAAATGTGCAAGCATAAGGATTTGACTTTGACAAATGCAAGATTGGGATGGCTATACAGCTAGGTCAGAGAACTCCAAAACTGCTGCTGTTGTAGGATGTTCCTGAACTGCAGTGGTCAGGACCCAATAGTGATCCAAGGAAGGAAAACCAGTGAACTGGCAACAGGGTCATAGGTGGCCAAGGCTTACTGATGCACATAAGTCTGGCACGTCAGATCCAATAGAATAGCTACTGTAGCTCAAATTGATGAAATGGTTAATGCTGGTTGTGATAGAAATGTGTCAGAACACACAGTGCATCACTGTTATTATTATTATGAGTAGTAGTAGTAGGAGGAGGAGTCAAAGCAGCAGGATTAGGTAGAGTAGAAGGAGGAGTATTAGTAGTAGTATTAATAGTATTAGTAGTAGTAACAGTTCAGTAAACCTTTATGTTTTATTACAGACTCATTAATGAGTGAGCCGAGCTGTTGTTATAAATATTGAAACAGTTCAACTGTGCCTGCATTTAAAAGCATCTCTGTTCAGACCTAAAATTTCATCTTTCATTACCTGCCAGTACAAGTTGATCAAACCAGCGAGCACTGTTCGCAAAATGATTCACAAATGTTGGACTTGGGCCACCGATCAGTGCCAAGAGAATGAAGAGATCCTGTGATAGCAATAGAATTTTGTGATTATCAGTATAGTTGATTTCAGAAACAATTTTATAGAAATAGAAAAAAAAAAAGAAAAAAAAACTACACACTCTTACCACGGCATGCAACAGTGTTGTGTGTTCAGAGCCAGGAGGATGTGGAACATGAGACATGTGTTCAGCAAGATGGCGGGAACCATACAGGGAGTCGGAGGAAGTCCACTCCTCAAAAGCTTCTGCTCCATCAAAAAAAACCAGCTGCAGTGTCACCTGAGCCATCTACACAAAGAGCAGACACAGGAACACTGCTCAGATGTACTCAGTGCTGCTCACCATGTTCTTACGATCTTAATGATCTCTCTCTCTCTCTGGTCTCCCCCTCCCCGTACCATACAGCCATTCCGAGCCATTTGAGAGGCTATTTAAAAGAGAATTGTTGCTGAGAATGTGCATTGTTTCATGGGCACAATATTCCCATCTTCTGATCATTACTTCCAGCATGATAATGTACAGTACCATGTCAGAAAGCGAAAGTCCTAATCTTAACGTATCCAAATGCGTGGCAAAAGTTTGGTGAAGCCCCACATATACAGTATCTGTCCACATCCTGCCTGCTATACAATGCTGTTCATGTTCTCACTTATGTTACTGCTACTATAAAAAGATGTTTCTTTAGCAAATACGTTGATTAGGCTCTCTTAAATGTTATTATTGCTCCTCTGTCCCAAACATTTTCCTACAGTATATGTTCAACACTAAAGTTCCTTCTGTCGGTGAATTTATTTTGTTAACCAGGAATCTAAAGCAAACCTGGTTACTTTACCGTTAGGGAACTGTCTTTCTCCTATAAAGAAATTAAAAGGATTTCTGTGACAGCCGGAGGTGACTTTGGACTTTTTGTCTTTCTGTATATTGGAGAAAGTCATCAATTATTCATTTGAATGATCCCTATACACCATTTAGTACAGAAACTCAATTCCACTGGGAAGAAGCTAAATATATAAATGAACATTGCCTTTATTAAAAAAGTCACCATTATCAACCTTTATCAATCTAATCAAGGTTACGCTATATACTATGCAGAAGAACAGGATACTGAGGCTATCATGGACATAGGCTCACACAAACTGGACAGATGAAGATTCTTGAAGTGGAACCCAAGGTGGTCTTCTGCTGTCGTAGCCCATCCACATGACTGGATAACCTCCTAAATGAGCAGGTGTACAGGTGTTCAGGGCACGCAGGGAATGTAGATGATTACAGACAGGGACGGCTAACAAAACGTACCTGCTGTTTGAACATTTTTAGATGGCTGTCCAGCGCAGTGACCAGCTCTAGCATCATAGCACATGGAACTGCTGAGTCACTCGCCCCCACAAACACCTGCTTTGGCTCCTGATTCCCTAAAGGTATGTTCTTTGTGTCATAATGGCAAGCTAAAAGCAGACGCCGCGGAGCCAAGGGGTCCAACACTGCCAGGATGTTAGAGAAGTTGACCGGGCCACGGGGGGTTTCGGAGTTGAAGGAATCGATCTGCACTGACCACCCGGCAGATAGAGAGTCCAACACAGAGGACACATGCTGCATTAAAACACAGGAAAGGGGAAATTAAACAATTCAAAAACAAATAACCACTGTTATAGTTGTTAAACCTAATCTTTGTACACCATATCTACAGATTGTGTATGTGTGGTTACCAAAAACATGAATTGTGGTATTACTCTCTCAGAACTTTACCCTTCGAACATTACGGCTACCACGGGAGCCTGGATGTCGCTCTATGAGGATAGGCTGGAGATGGGCATACCATAACCGAGCCCAGTTCACTTCAGAGACCAGTCGCTTCACCTGGGCTGCAGTGGCTTTACTTGGTTTGTGGGTCAGCTAAGAAAAAATAAATACAAGGTCTTGAAAGCACTGTTATTTAGAATTAAAATATCTATAATGCAGTGAACAAGGCAAGAGGAAACAGCCTAAGATAAAGCTAAAAATGAAGTAGCCAACACTGCCCTGACAGTCTCGTAGGGTAGGAACTGGGCATGACGGCGGTATCTCTTCATCCTCCTCTCTTCTTGCTCTGATGTGCCCATCACTCTGCAACAGGGTAAATCTGGACTTCCCGACCTTTTCCCATTGCTCCACAGTCCATTCTTTATGCTTGCTAACAAAATTGCAAATTGAAGCCTTTTTTCTCTAATTAGCCTCACTGACAAGTTGTTTTCTTAAGGCTACACAGCTGTTTAGTCCCAGTTCCTTGAGTTCTCTTTGCTTTGTGCATGTGGGAAAAAACAATGCATTTGGTAGTAGCATTTAGTAGTTTCAGCAGTTTTTTCCCCCAGGCAGTGTAGTATAATATACAAGGGGTGTTCAATTCAAACCAGAACTATTGATTGTGCAAAATAACAGAACACACTTATGAGAGTAAAAAATACCATTATTTTTGTATGTAATGCCCTGCTACATTATGCAAAAACAAATACATGCTGGAATAAATCTGCTTATCCCAGCATCTCACTAGTTTGACTTGAACACCTTATGAGAGTGAATAAATGTTTTTAAAATCCACTCAGGTTAACATTAGCAAAAAATTTATTAATAATTAATTATAAAATATAATAATTAATTATAAAAAATGCATATTAAATTATTAAAAAATCTCGGGTTATATGAGCATTGAGGAATACAGTGACAGATCTGTGTGTCTGTCTTCTTGACTTACATCAAAGCTACGGTACACCCATATTTCCATTAAGCATTCAAGCCCTCATGCTTTTAAGACATGCCCACTTACACCTGTTTTTATTTCATAAGAATTCATCACAAGGTCTCTGTTTCTGACAGGTCTGTAACTTCTCAATGAAACACTCAAAACAGAGAGAGAGAGAGAGAGAGAGAGAGAGAGAGAGATGCATGATACAAACTTTATCTTTTTTCAGGTCTGGAACTCTGGCTGATAAATCTTCAGAATTTCTTGAATCATGATCAGACAGCATTAATCCAAGACTCAGAGTCACTGCCAGCAGCACACATAAGCAGAGCAGCAACAATCTCATTCGGCAAATTGGCGGCTGACTGCACAAGCCAAAAATACAGCTCAGCTGAGTGGGCTTGGATCTTCTGCGCTTCATCTCAAAACCGCTGAAAGCAACACAATCTATGAAAAGACACATGAAGAGTTAAAATAGTTTCATTCACACTCCAGTTTCTGCTTACAGTCCAAAGACATACAGATTGGGCTAATTGGCATAGCCCAAAGTGTATAAGTGTGTGTGCATGCTTGTGCCCTGCAATGGATTGGCACACTGTCCAGGATGTACCGTGCCTCGTGCCCTGAGTCCCCTGGGATAGGCTCCAGGCCTCCCATGACCAACAGAGAATGCGTGAGGGTCATTTACACTGCCAGTTTCTACATCAACCACAAATTCTATTGGAATAATTCTGCAAAGAAATGTTAGTCTTAATCCAAATTAAGTGGATCAGCCAATTTAAGTTTGTGTCAGCAACTAACCGTTTATCATTGTGCAAAGTGCATATCTAAATAATCACGTGATTTCTGACACTCGGATTTTAAACAGTTGTAAAGTTGTTGTGGACGTGTTCTGGTTATTCAGGCTATTTTCCTGCTACAGGATTCCATTTCATTTCAACTTCAGATCAGGGACTAATGACCACATATTTTCCATCTTTATAATGATGAAATAATGAATTCTGACCTTACTGGAGGCAAGTGACTTCTGCAGTTCTTTAGATGTTCATTTAGAGGCTTTTAAAATGAAGTCGTGGATGAGTCATCAATGGGAATTTTTGTAGGTCATTTGTGAGAAGCTTCACCACTATTTGAAGTTTTCCTCATTTGGAGTTAATGACACTTCCTGTGGTTTGTTGGTGTTCTTGAGCATTAGAAATGGCTTGAAATCCTTTCCTGATCTATTTTAACAAATTACTGCAAATGTGACATGAGGTTAAAATATCCCTTTTATGCACAAACTCACACTGCAGATGTACAGTAAGCCATATACACGTTTTGAGCCTATATCTCTGGTGGTCTGGGAAAACCTTGTAGATGTCATTAGACCCACATAGTTTACTGACAAGGTTTGTACTGTAAATATGCTCAACTATGAAATTTGGGATATTTTTTTGAATGAAAGAGTTGTCCTTCAAGTTGCTTCTATATTGCAAACTTGATGGAGACATGTGACTACACATATGGTAATATGTTTTTAAGGAGACATACAGTGGGGAAAGTATTAACACATACTGTATATTTTTAAGTATTAACAGAAAAAAGAAAAGAAATGATTGCCATGGGCAAAATTATGTTATTCATAGATTATGAATGTCAGTTCCGATTTATTTTCAATTAATTGCCCTGCTATATGGCCAAACATATATGTATATGTACTGTATATGTACTAGGGATGGGAATCACCACTGACAACCCGATACGATATTATCATGATACCTATGTGCTGATTCGATTCGTATAGCAATTCAGTAAGTATCACGATTTTATATTAAATTTGTACACATTTTGTTACAATTCTGAACAAATCTAGCAAAATAACAATAATGGTAACAATAATCAGTTACATTAAACATGGCACTGTTTTAGGATATCACATTTGCCACTTGACAGTTCTTGAAATTTCAGCATTCAGCACATTTCACCTTTGCCACTTTGTCAGTTCTTTAAATTAGCAACACCAGAACTGTGCATCACAAGCTTAAAGACATGGGTTTCTATAGGTGGGTTTATAGCAGTGTATGATAATGAAACACATTTGAGACAGTTGTATGCCTCCTTTTACAGTGCCAGTTTGGGGAAGGCCCTTTCCTGTTCCAACAAGACTGTGCCCCTGCACAAAACAAGGCTCGTGAAGACGTGGTTTGACAAGTGGCCTGACTGGTGCCCTGACCTCAACCCCTCTAGACACATTTGGAATTAATTTAATTGATTGTGAGCCAGGTCTTCTTGTCCAAAACCAGCGACCGAACTCACAACTGCTCTTTAGCACAGTCTCGAACATACACACTACAAAATCTTGTTGAAAGCCTTCCCAAAGGAATAGTGGCAAAAGCAGGGCAACTTCTTATTAATACCCATGGTTATGGGATGTGGGTGGTTTAGTGGTTAGCACTGTTTCTGTACCTTGCACCTCAAAGGTCCGGGTTTGAGTCCCACCTCGGACCTGTGTGCATGGAGTTTGCATGTTCTCCCACGGTCCAAAGACGTACGGATTAGGCTAATTAGCAGTCCCAAATTGTCTTTAGTGTGTGAGTGTGTGTACTGTATGTGCGTGTATGTCCTACGTATAATGATTTGACACCCCATCCAGGGTGTACCCTGCGTCATGCCATAAGTCTCCTGGGATAGCTCCAGGCCCCTGCCACCGTGTATACAGGATAAAGCGGTATTGTTAGTGAGTGAATGGTTTAGAAATGGGTTTTGCAACCAGATCAGATTGGTGTGATGGTCGGGTGTCCACATACTTTTGGCCATATAGTGTACTCTGACAGCAATATTTTATGAACCCAGGAGTCAAACCAATTATGAATTAAATCCCACTAGAATTACGCTGCAGCACTGAACATAATTCAATGTCAAACAACAGAATGGATGGGCCTAGCACTTTGACAGATAATACAATAATTACAGACAAACAGATTATATATTACTTCTAAGCACCAATGATATTGAGTACTCAGTTAACAATCTGATCTTAAAGTTAATGTATTACGAGTATAATTATCCACAGACCATTTAAAATAAACATTTTGGTCGATGTATATTTGTAAAAGACACCAGACTTTAACAATGACGAGGACAAGTGCGCAGTGTCCCTGTAGCAGTTACAGCAATACTAGGCTACTGTACTGTACATACGGATCCAGTACTGTATATATACCGTGGAGCAGTGAGTGCACTTACCTGCAGAGGCACTGAGAGTTCAGCCAGTTTGCTGGGATAAAAGCGGCACACAAAAATCAACCTTAATGCAGTCACCTAGTTTTAGGAAAGGACGGTAAACTGCACCGTCCCTGCCATTCTACATGACAATTCCCAAATGCGGTTCCTCACATACAGTCCGCAGCTCTTTGTCTCGGACAGTACACAGCGCGCGCGTCTCTCTCCGCTCGAGCACCGTGTGACAGCGATGGACCAGAGACTCACTGTACCGCATGCAAAAGATTCAGTGAGCCAACTCTGCAAACGATTCCGTTATTCTCCTTCGCAGAAAGAAAGGCAGCACAAGAACGTACGCAAAATTGCAGCAACAAAAAAAACTTGATGGTTATTCAAAAACAACTAGTTTTTCCATAAAATGTTTTTAAAGATTTATTTCATAACAGCATACACCAGTAATATAAAGCTGCGATTTACACTGTGAACTACATGAAATATACTATGCACAATTAACAATAAATTCAATCAAGTCAATATTAGTAATATAATAATAATAATAATAATAATAATAATAATAAGTCGATTGAATTAGAATTTGAATATTTGAGAGAAATGTTAATATGTTGTGGTTATGTGACTAATATTAAGTAAGATTCCTTCCTTTGATAGGATTTATTAAACAGACTGTAAAATTCCTTATAATAGCTTACGCTAGTCACTTAAAACAAAAGTTGTAATCATCTTTGTTTTATGTGAACCAAAAAATTAGTGAGTAAAAAAATTCGAATCGGTTGATGTACCGAACTAAATGAATCGAGTCACTAAAATGAGTCAGTTTCACCTCGCTGTTGTGTGGTAATTTGCTGTATATATCGTTAACTTGTCAGTAACACAAGTAAGTATAACAAGCGAATTACAAGCATGTATGTCCAGTAAAGAAATTATTCATTATTTTTGGTGAGTTTGTGAGTTACTTATTACTGACAAATTACTTTATTAGAACTGTACAAGATTTTCCGCTTAGTAACAGCATAGCAACCGTGCTGTACCAAGAACTGGAATGCTGGAATACTTATTTTCTGATACATAGCTGGTTGGTTGATTGGTTGTGCGCTGGCCAATCAAAGCGAACGAGGAAAATAACTGGCTCTAAATATTTTCACCGCAGCCAATGGCAGCTAAGCAGGACTGAGAGGAGAAATGCACTGATTCTGACAAGTTATTGTAGGTGTTAATACAGGTAAGAAAATGACCTGAAATATTATCTGAAATCATAACGTTATGTTATATACTGTATGTACAAACTTTTTTTTTTTTTACACTAAGCTGTCAATCTGATGCTTTATGTATTCTTTATGTTTAGTAGAAAACAAACTAATGTTTAATGTGTATCTGTGGTAGTCACGTGACTTACCTCAAAGTGGAGAAGTAATTAATAAATTGCAGTTGATTTATTCTTGGTTTTTAGTTTTCTCTCTAACTGTGTATAAAGGTCTTGGGTATTGGTGAAGCCATGCCTTCAGAAGGTATAAATCTGAAAGACAACTCCTGCAAGAAGAGGTAATTAGACAATATGGTAGGCTTAATGTGCTGGTTCTTGTCAGTTTTCATAAAATATAAGACATAAAATACACCTTGGAAATGTGACAAGAGTAAAATGTATATTCAAAATACAATATTTGTGAAGTCCCAAAAAAGTTGGGTTGGAAAAGTTCCAATAGACATTATGGTGGTGTGATAAAGCAGACTTTCAGTCAGCAGCCTAAAGCTGATTTAACAGCATTTGTCTAGGTGTTTTATTCATGTAGTGCAGGCACAAGCCATTACACTAACTCCACCGTGCGAGTCAGCACCCAGCGAGCTCATGTTTTGTATCATGAGTAGATCCTTTCTTTTTCCACACAATAATTTCTGCGATGAGATCAAAGCTATAAATTCAAAATATTAATCAAAACATTTCATTTTGAGACATTTTGAGACAGACTAATGTAATATAAATAAAACAATTGTCAACTGGTAAAAGATCATTGGGTCATTTTAGGGATCACTGTGACTGGAACACAAGCTGGAGTAATAGCTTGAAAGAGATCCGCTGCCTTCTACCGGTTTCTGAGCCAGCGAGTGGGAGAGCACTTTCCAAAGTAACCATGCCACTATAATCCTTACAACACATGCATCACCTACAGCTATAAAAACATCTTCTTTATGTATATGTTTTTGCCAACAGAAAGAGACGTTAATCCACATGCTGCAATACTTTGATTTTCTCCAGACTCATATTCAGAGATTACACAACAGCCTCCCTCCTTACTGCCTCCCACAAACCACTGATAGAGGTGCAATTCATTCTTCTTAAGTGCTTTTATAAGTGAAGTTATTTTACTGTAAATAAGCTGATTATGTAAGTGTACTGATAAAGTTTCTTGTCTTTCTTTGTGTATATGTGCGTGTTTGTGAGAGAAGAGACTGATTCAGAGAGTGAAGACACGGCTCACTCGGAGCCCAGCACACCTCCGTGCATATTAAAAGCCAAACGCAAATATAGCTCTGGTCGCCCCCGCAAGGAAGACGCACTGAAGTCAGGTGGGCAGTGCACCTGAACCTAGTGTTTTTCTATAATGTGCAATAATCGTCACTCACTCATCATCTATAGCGCTTTGTCCTGTATTAAGGGTCGCGGGGGGCCTGGAGCCTATCCTAGGAGACTTGCAGATGTGCAATAATAATAATAATTATTATTATTATAATAAATAATAATAATAATGTTTTTATGATTCACACAGGAAAATAAACATAAGACAGAAATCAGAAATTAAGATACATTAATATGCACGAAGAATATTCATGTCAGGCGCTCTAATTATATTAAAGATCATGTGAGAATATATGCCTGTGTATAAAAGTTGTGTTTTTTCCCAGGTCATCATATTTTTTTTAGTCATTTTGATCTTGGCATCAGCCAATAGACAAGTTGATTTCTATATTTATTTGGCAGCGAATGAAACCTGTAATTAAAATGAAACGATTAAACTTGGTTAACTTAAAAGACAATTCTTGCCAATTTCAAATTGACCCGGACAGCTTCATGGAATGGTAGAATGGATAATGCAAGATGAGGAAACAAATCGCATTGGATTAGAAAGACGTTCATGCACAGATGTGCCTCTGGAGACAAAAAAAAATGTCTACAATAAACTTAAAATAAGAAATAAATGGATGAGGTGCATGCAAAAAGTCTGGTCTCTGATAAGAAAAAGGGTATAAACTCCTCTGTCTATATCAAGAGTAATCAGAAATGCAGAGATGGTCGACTTTCTGCCAAGTAAACGACATACTGGGTTTAAGGAGTGAGCAGTAAAGGCCTTGCTTTACTAATGTTTGTGGGAGAAACTTTGAGATCATTTAAACAATTACAAGATAAATTTGGTCTTACATCTAAGGACTTCTACAGATACTTACAGTCCAACTGTTATTTGATGACGCACAAGGAAGGGGTACATGCTCCTATAAAACTTTTTTTTACTGGTAACCAGAGAGATGATAATGCAATCAAGTACTGCCACCTACAGTATTATAAATCAGTGGCGTGCTGGTCCAGTGTTGAAATATACTTGCGGTAGTAGCCAGCGGAACGGGCCGGCATTACTTGCTAGAATGATATATATATATATATTATACATTAAACTTTATATACATAAACTGCAAATATTCCCAATATTTTGATTTATTTTAAATGTCTAGTAATTTTACATTTTAGAGATCCAACCAAAATAAACGCACCTCTATATATACATAGGGGCCATTTTATTTTAATTGATTAAAAATCAATAGGTCACATAGGCAACATAGTTGTGTAAGTTGTTTCTGTGATTGAAAATAATAATAATATGTGCATTTTAGATAAAGATCTATTCTATTTCGATAGATAGATAGATAGATAAATAGATAGATACTTACACTGGGTTACTAACTAAGTGGCATCAGTCAAAGACAGTTGGGAGGGGATTATTATTATTTTTATAATTGGGAGGAGATAATTAGTCCAAGTACTGAAGAAACAAATACGTCTTGAGTCACAAAAGACATCGTTTAAAGATAGTCAAAGTGAAAGAACAGAAAAGAGTCTGGATGAATGTCTTCCTCGATCCCTAAGAGATGGTGTGACCAGGCGAGCAGTGCTGCAGGATCGGAGGGAACGTGGTGTGGTGCATGGTCATTGTTTTTTATGGCAGCTGGCATCCGCTGCATTTACTGCCACACAGTTCACTGTTCTTGTGATGGCATAATAAACAGTTACAGGAGCGGTAGCACGAGAACCATGAACTGTCTGCCATTAGTTAATCGATGGCAGATGGCATTGTTCTCCCACACAGATTTTTTTAAAGGGTGGGCAAATATACTTGGACGGCAGTCAATGTACTTGGGCGTCCAGGCCGAGGATAGTCAATGTGTAAGAAACACTGTAGTCTAATGAAAGAGCTTGCAATGGAAAAGATAACAGGGAGACTCCCGGTTGGACAGATTTCTAATCAGATGGGCCGCTGTGATAATTTATTTTGGATTACTAGTGTGATGTAGTATTATACTTATGTACTGTAATTCCTCTATATGTGGGAGTACAAAAATCTGTATTTTTTTTTTTTTTGCCAATTTATAAATAGTTCTTGCTGTCTACTGTTGATTAGTTTTTTTCTTATTTTTGTGTCAGTTTCTTTTCTTGAATAACAAAAACAGATATGTACTGTAAATGTATAATTTGAAAGTGCACAATGAATATTAAGTTTAAAAAAGTAGTGGTTTTGCACTACAGTATATACAGTAGTAAACTGATGATAGTGGGTTTGTCCCATTAAACTGCATTATTAGTGATATAAAAGAGAAATGTTTAATTTCATAACCATAATATGTAATTGAAATGTATGCAGAGCTGTTTTATGACAAGAGTGTTCAGAAAGTAGATGCTGATAGAAATGAAACGAAAATCATAAAAGGAGAGATTTCCTGTACACGGGCTGCTGATGAAACACTGTGGTCTTCTGAGGACAACAACTCGCTTCCCTGTTCTTCTGATTCCAACTACAGCAGCGGTGCACTTCTGCCCACAACCTCCTCCTCCACTGCAGGTCAGATAGTTTAGCTTTAGTTTGAAGGTTTGCTGTTGAACTGGATCGTGTATTTTCTTAGTCGGAAAAAAAAAGGAAATGAAAAATACTTTAAAATGTTGATATAGCAAAAAAATGTGATGTTTAATAAGTGCACCCCTCTGTAAACATCACTTGTAATGGAACGATATTGAAAATTTCAAATATTAGGAGCAATTCGTTTTAGCTATAAGTATACACTCACCAGCCACTTCATTAGGTCCACCTGTTCAACTGCTCATTATTATTAACGACTCAGCCAATCGAATGTCAGCAACTCAGAGCATAGATATGTACACATGGTCAAGATGATTTGCTGAAGGTAACATTGAGCATGTGAGTGGGGAAGAAAGATGATTTAAGTGAATTTAAACTTAGCATGGTTGTTGGTACCAGATGCATTTCTGAAACTGCTGAAATAGCTGTCTTTAGGGTTTATAGAGAATGATGTGAAAAAGATAAAATATCCAGTGGGTGGCAGTACGCTGTGCAAATATGCCTTACGACCCACATGAAGGTTTGATGTGTTGTGCGTTTCGAGATGCTTGTCTGCTCACTGTGGTTGTGGTTATTTGAGTTTCCAGTCTGTCTGTTCTCCTTAAACCTCTTTTCTACATTTAGGCTGTTTAAACTTGCAGAACTGAAGCCTTTGACGTGTATGTGACGTCTATATGCTTTGTACTGCTGCTGTATAATTGCTTCAGTATGTTGGTGTACTGCACACACGTTCCTATTAAGGTAGTTTGTAATTTCCCATACGGTCAGATACACCTTTCTTGCATGCTGGAAGGTTATGAATATTCCTAAATGGATTAAACTATCACACTAGCTAAGCCTGTAAGTACACTGGTTTCTGTGCATTATTATTAATCATGTATATCTGTATGCAGGAAGCAGTGTGGATCTGGAATCACCTTTTCAAGGACATGGAAGTCAGTGCTCCATCTGTGATGACAGGACAGGAAGTGAAGATGGGAGTCAAGGAAGCAAGGAGCTCGCTTCCCCTCCTTCAGGGTATACATTCACTTTTTAGGCTATTTAATAAGACATTTACAAAAGACTATTCAAGTTGTACAAGTGTGTTTTGCGACATGACCAATTTCTTCAAAAATCGTTGTTGTTAAATATGTCAGGGTTAACCCCTAGAGGGCGCCTAGCGCCCCTTTAGTTTGTTTTGTAGTTTCTTTTGTTTTGTGTTAAAACCTCATTTCCCAGGTTGCACCTCGGTCAGGTGACATAGAAGTTCACCTGCACCGAGGGAAGATAATTAAGTTAATTAGTTTTAGTTTTGCATAAATAGCCTGACTGAAACCCAGTCAGGCGTCTAGCTTTTGTTGTGGTTAATATGTTTGTGTTGTGTATTTTATTTAATTAAAATAAGGACGAAATAGAGCTCAGAAAGAGCCGGTTTACTTTTGGTTTATTAACAAGTAAATAAAAGTCTTTATTTTGAACTGCCAGCTCGCCTCCGCGTTCATGCCTCGCTCACGCACACCGCGAATACATGACAAAATACCTTATCTTCCTGATCCTTCAACAGAATTGAGAACGTTTTAGTCCTAGACATTGCTTTAAAACACTAATGAATCTATCCAATATCTTTACTTTGTTTGTGATAGAAAAACCTGCATTTAAAACTGTACTGCTGGTGATGTTATGTTCAGGAGTAGCAGGGAAATCCTGGTGTCAAAATGATGCTATAGGTTCCCTCTTTCATTCTCTGTCACACAATGTTCATTTAACTCTTAAAACCCAAGAGGCACAGATCTGTGCAGGAAACACAGCATACTGTAGGTCAATGACGATAAAATAAAATAAAAAAGTGCTTATATGAACTATGTGCTTATATGTCTGTGTATGTTAACGGGGAGGCTTTAGGCATCCAACTGTGCATTTGGGTTTTCGGATATGTCTGGTAGAACGGAAATGATCATTCTAACACTACCGGAATATAGGAATGACGTTGCAAACATGTAGAACTTTCAAAATGAGATGATTATATTATTATATATTTTTTTGGTCATAGAAACAACCAAAAACAAACAGAAAAACATGTGATCATGTATCTGTGCTATTGTTTTGCTTATGTAACCGCCCACCCCCCCACACCCCCAGTATAGATATGTCTCTCTATACTGCACAATCCTGAGCCCTACATATGTTTATTAAAAGGGCAAAACAAAAAATGCCTAAAATGTTCAGAGTTGTAAGGGTTACATGCTCTAAAGTAGTTCCTCCTCTTAAACAAACACACACCGGCCATATCTCAGCCACCGGACATGATATAGTGATAAACCTGGTGTGATAATGGAGCTTATCAAACCAGGAATCTAAAAATACATATAACTCCAGTCAGCCAACATGCCACTCAATATCAGAATTGATGTGGTTAGTCACATACTGTATATACAGCACAATTGTGTAACTGTTGTTTAAATGCTCTATTAAATGCTATACTATAAATGGATGAAAGGTGTGATGTGTTATTCCACAATAAATGTTGGCAAATTGCTGTGTTATAAGTTAAATAAAACTCTTAGTGAAAAGCCCTGATGTGCTGTTTAAAGATCAGGGTAATAAGAGTTATGCTACCTTATCACTCCCGTGTCAAATAATCTATTAATCATTACCGAAGCTGCCTTTGACTTACCCTTGTTTACATTTTTCCTGTATTAAGATCATTTATTTTGAAAGACAAGATGTTAGGAGTTCTTCCACCTCTGGACAAAAACGAGCTGGATGATAGTCCTAGCCTTCCACACACACCTTTGCTCCCTTTTCTGCCCCTGCTGGGATTTCAAGAAGGTCTGAATCTCAGTCCCTCTCTACTTACATCACCGGCTCGAGGCCTCAGTCACAGACTGCTTCCAGAGGGACACGAGGGACTTCAGAGTAAGGCCTTGAAGCTATACGTCACACTATGTCTTTTTCCAATTGTGATTCTTATTCTTCTTTCCATCGCACATACAGTATGTACAAACAAATAATGATCACTATAATATTGATCATGATAATAATTATAATAATAATAATAATAATGATCATATCGCAAATAAGTAATTATATCAATTATGACAGACATTAAAATTGTAAAACAGTATTCCTGATAATAAGAAGAACTACACGATTAAAGAAAACAGTATGCATATAAAAAAAATGTAAGAAATATTTTTAACAAATGCATATTTGTCCTAATTATTGCCACCCCTATTAATTCTGAAAAAAAAATTCTGAAGCCTGTCCTCAGTTTTTTCCAGCTCACTTGCATGTTTACTTTGGTCTTGAAGTGGTCGAGAAGAGAAGATTAGAGGATATAAATAAAAAAACTCTTAACAAAGTATAACATATAAGAACTCATTGTAATTACCTTAAAAAACAAACACACAGACAGACAGACTGATTGATTAGGTAACGGATTGAGTGATTTATATTTTTTATGTGTATACAAAAAAATACACTGGATGATTTTATTTTGCATATTTTTTCTCCTACATCTAACAACACTTTACAGACCATTACTTGTAAAGTCTAGTTCAGTGTTTGTCTTATAAGTGTTGCTTTAGTGCAGCACTGTAATGTTTGCAAAACTTAAAAATCGTAGTGTAAAAATAGTAATAATCATTAGGCCAGTTCAATCCATATACTGTAGCTATAACTTGTTAGAAGAGAAGCAAATTGGTATTTACAATTCATTAGAACATGTTAAAGGTTGGAGAATACAGTTAGAGAGTTAACTCGTTATCTAGGTAACAACAAGTAATTAAAGAAAATAAGTTTTGGTCCCTGTATTTTGAATCTCTCTTTATTTTTTTACAGCATTATTTGAAGATGTGTGGGTCAGTCCTAAACCTGCTGCTCCCAAGGTACTTCATTTGTCATGCAATTTTCTAAAAGGACCAAAAGGTTTTTAACCTGGTTTATCTTAAAAGTGTCTGAATATGTTTCGAGGTGTTGTCATGCTGGAACAGGTTCGAGTCGCTTAGTCCCAGGTAACAGTAATGTTACAGCATACGAAGAAATAAGAATAAAAAAGATGTACCTCTGACTCCTGACAATGTATACTCCCTCCATAAATATAAAAAATATATTTACGAGTACAAATGTTATACACTATTTATTATTGTAGGTTATTACAGGTTCTACATTTTCATTTGTTAAATAACAACAGTGGAGTATTGTCCTATGAATAAACTCTTACGTTAGAAATGTTGTATACAAACCAGTGCATGAATATAAGCCTGAGATTTAGAGGAGTAGTAAAGCAGCTGTTATTAAAAAATAATGAACACCATATGACCAATCAGAATGCAGAAATCTGTGCATGTGGTTTTAATGTGAATAAATCAGGAGCACTAAATTTACCAGTTGGAAATATTGTGAAATTAATTATGTCCATCAGATGGATGAAATAATTAAATATCCAGTTGTGATTATATATTATGCAGATAAACCATAAATTACAAGTAAGGAAGCATGATTTAGACCGATTCCACAACATTATTCATCATTTCTGTACTTGTACATTGCTCATGGATCACTTCCTGTATAACTGAAATTATATTATGTATACAGTACATTTTGTACAGTATAATTTATACTGAAATAATCAGAATTTTAATTATCATCCTTGAGAAAGTGCCCTAGAACAAAACTTGTTTGTCTTTAATTAATTTAAAGACCTTATGCAGTATTCATTATATAAAGTGGATCAAAGTAAGCAAAAACACTTGCCTGTACAGTATATTTAATTATAGAACATTAATTAAAATTGAAAATTGAAATGTGCTGTGGTAGAAATAGAAGTAATGAATATTTTCCATTGCTTTGGTACAAGCAGCCTTAACAAAGCTATGTGTAGCTTAACTGCATTTTTTTATCTTAGCGCTACAGGGGTGGTGATGATGGCCATGGCCTCTCTCAGAGCGAGGAGGAGGAGGAGGAAGACAGGTGTTCAGATGACATTACCTGGACTCCAAATCAGTGCATCCATAAGAAGAAATGCGGCAAAGGTTGCCGCAAGAGGGCCTCCTCAAAAAGCCGGGCTGTTTCAGGCTTGACCCACAAGAAGAAATGTGTCAACGGTTTTATCATGTTCTGTCGCATGAACAGGAGATTGTATCTCAGGTTAGTGTGCTGTGTGTGTGTATAGTTATTTTATGAGATATGGATATTCTGATGATACAGATTTACTGAAACAAAGAAAATAACGAGACACATCTCTTTCCTCTGAGCAGGACACACCCAGGACTTCCTTCTACTGTAGTGACCAAAGAGCTGGCTGACTTGTGGCACATCATGCCTAAACAAGAGAGGCGGGTTTACTGGTGGGTTTGCTGCAGGTTTTCATTCACTGTGTAGTGTAATCTTCAGAATTATTGCCACATTTACTGTATAAACGCATCTGATTTACTATACTTACTTTTCTTATGATTTTATTGTCTACTCATAATCTAAAATAAATCAATAATAACAGCATCTTCTCATTGTCACCAAGACCTCTGCTTTAAGTCCTATTTTCCTCAAGCATAAATATAAGGTACAAACAAATTTCAACACAAATAAGACAAATAAATTCATAATTAGTTTTTAAAGCACCATCATTGTGCTAGTGACCTCAGTAAGGGGAAATTGAAATATTGGGGTGCCAGAACATTAAAAAATTTTTTTTTAAAAACAGAGCGATTGTACTATGTAAGAACCGTTTGAAGCGTGGCATGTTTAAATAACTCCACACAAACCCGAGGTGGGAATCGGACCCTGAACCCTGGAGGTACGAGGCCACAGTGACACCCACCACGCCACCATGCCACCCTCATAAGAAAAATGTGCACTGAAATTACTTTAAATATTTGTATTATATTAATAATATTTTAAAGTACATGTCTGGTTTCTGATCATATCAAACTACACATTGCCCTTGCATAACAGTTTCCTTGTCCTTAAGATGATTTGATTAATATTCCTTAATATGTCCTTACGATAATATTAATATGCCAGTTTGAACTGTGGCATGTTTAAATAACTCAATACAATGTCCATGAACAGCATGTTCAAGCCAAAAATATTATCCTTTGTTTGTTATTCATTGAATATATATTTTTTTCCTTTTTAATTAAGGACACCAATAATTCTGAATTATTGAAGTTCCCAGACTGCCTGTCATCCTAATATGATCGTGTTTTTGTTTCAGCCTAAAGGCCAGACAGTTCAGTCGTCAGCACAACCGTAATGTGCGCAGTGAAGTTCAGGAGGAAGAGGAGGACTGTGACCCCAGACCACTGCACATGTTACTGATGCACAAAGACCTGTGGTTCACCTCTAGTGTAAAACACTGAACAGATGTCATCTAAGAGTTTATTATTGTGGGAAAAAAAGAAAGAAAAAACACAGCCAAAATTTAAATTTATGTCTGTCTGTGCCCTGTGACGTGAAGGTAGTCGATTAGGAATGCTTCTAGAAATAAATAAATAAAAACACTATTTTATTCTCACGTCAAGCTAACAGCTACAGTACCAGTTTAGCACTGAGTCCATTGCATGTTTGATCGGACAATAACTTCACCTTAACATTCGGAGTGTTGTCGGCATTTCTTGGAACCAAAAGTCCCTTTTTTCCCTTCCACAGAAACACATTTCGTCTAGTAAAAAGCTTATTGTTATTATTATGCTGTTCTACATACAAACTGTGTTACCGAGTCAAACAATGTATTGAAAGGCGACTGTGTGATGATTTAAACATGATGCTAATCTGGTAGCTATAAGTGTCCATTACATTTATCTTTCTTTATTTATTAGGCTTGTATCCAAAGCAAATTTTGAACACTAAACATATCACAGATATTGTGTTGATATTTCATATTTAGTTCATTTTTCAACATAATGCTGAGAATTCAAGCATCTCCATAAAACTGGTTCTTTAAATATTACAGTAGCAAGTCTGTTATTTTTTGTTAATTTGTTAGTTACATTTTAGAGACAGTCAGTATTTTAATAACAGTTGGGCCACAGTTGAGGAATTTAATAAATACATAAATCTGCATCATATGCAAAAGCAGAAGCAGAAGTAAAAGAAATGTTTTTATTTTTGTCTTGTACACCATACAGTTCAAAGTCTATCAGCGTTTTTAAAGAGTTTTTTTTAAATCCAGATATAATATATGTATAACTGACTATAATAATAATAATAATAATAATATAAACATTTTAATAAAAAGGTTTAATTGTATTTTTTATTTATTGTGTATTAATACTATGTTATGTATTAATATTATTTGTGTTAAGTTACAAAATTGTGTGTTTGGAAGGTTTATTCAAGTTTTAATATGACAGGTTTTTTTTTACATTTTTGTGGAGTCTTAAAAGAACTCTTACATTGTCATTTTATTCATGGTCAATTAAAGTTTAAACCATTTAAATTGTTATCACAAGTCTCATAGTGCTTGTTTCCTCTTTTCCTCTACTCCACTTATTCAGGGTTTATGTTAAACATCTGGCAGATTTTGTGCAGCTGTGCATTAGCCGACAGCGATTCCTCTTTCAGGTGCTGGTTGCTCACGTGAAGTTTCAACACCTCAGCCAGTAAAGCCACTTTGTCCTTCTTTTCCTGAGCGAGAGAACAGACGATTGGAAAATGAGGGATATTGAGGGTCAGTTGATTCCCAGCACAGCCATGCTCTACCATTATTTGTGGCATTAATTGGAAGCTCACCTTCAGGAGATCAGTGCTGAGCCTCATCAGCATGTCCTCCAGGTGAGAGAGCTGGTCATGAAAGTCGCTGAAAACAAAGAGACGGTATTACAGTGATTAAAAATGTTATTAAAGTTTATTAAATAATCAACAAATAATGAAATCAAAATGATATACACACTTAAGTAAAACTACTAATTAAACTATCTTAAATTATTATTATTATTATTATTATTATTAAATTAGCCTATCCCAGCAGACAGGGTAATATACACACAAACATAAACACACACACACACATTAGGCATGCCTTTGGACTGTAGTACCTGGAGGAAACCCACCAACATGCGAACTCCACACACACAAACCCGAGGTGGGAATTGAACCCTGAATCCTGGAGGTACGAGGCCACAGTGACACCCATCACGCCACCATGCCACCCTCATGAGAAAAATGTGAACTTCCACTTTAAATATAACTCATTTGTATTATATTAATAATATTTTAAAGTTCATGCCTGGTTTCTGATCATATCAAGCTACACCCTGCCCTTGCATAACAGTTTCCTTGTCCTTAAGATAATTTGATTAATATTTATAATATTCAGTTATTTTATGGACTGTCAAAGATAAAGTCACATAGAGTTATTTCAGTTAAACAGATGTTGTTTTATTTCCCAAAGTCATTTTCATGGATAAAATTAATAACTGATTGAAGATATTACTACTCAAAAAGTAATATAATACTGTATGTTTACTTCAAAATCATTATTAATAAGTTTAATGTGTATTTTTCACAGTGGTGTTAAATTATGGCTCAGAAGATGTTAATTAATTGTCTCATTCCAGTTAACAGTAGTGGGGTTGCAATAAATTATTTTATAATATATAATCTAATATATGAAATAAATTAAACCAAACTGTACTGTAGATAAAAATAGCTTCCAAAGTATAATTTGACAGGATGTTCAAATAATTTATTGCAATATGTCTTAATTTAGGCAAATAATAATAATAATGATAATAATAATAATAATAAAGTAAGCAAGTAATTTTTACTCCCTTTTAAACTACCTCACTTCCCTGTTGCTAATGTGCTAGCGGCAGAGTTTGTTTATATAGGAGTGACTAGCTAACCTTACCTAGCTGCTTTGATTATTAGCTACAGTCACACACTCTGGAGTAAATTGCTATGAAATTTAGCTGGTGTCAGCTGCCTTGGTTTGTGCAATCTCTTTACCCATGGTGAGCTGGCTTAGGGATGAAAAAGAGCAATTTGCACTCCCTGCACTACAGAACTATCAAGAGCTTCAGGTCTGTGTTGGAAGTTAACAGTGCAAGACTGTCAATCACACACGCACATGTATCATACAGGAAAACACTGGGGAGTCATCTTTTTTTTTTTTTTTTTTTTTTTTAATACGGGCCACTATTCCTAAAATAATATGTGGAGATTTTAACTAAAACATTAGGTTAGTCCCATGTCTCATTCACTAAAATGCGAACAGACGGGATTAGTGGTAAAAGTAATTCAGCTTCACATAAGGCCATGCCACACCATCTTTCATTATCTTCTTAAAATGTCACTAAAATAACTAAATAAGCCCAACATGATTAAAAAGCCCAAACTCTAAACTGAAACTTTTCAATATAAAACATATTTTGAAAGCTTGATATCTAGTTTGAATTAGCAAAATGACAGAAGAATTGACTCACTCTGGAGTTTTATTAAGAGCATCTGGAAGCTGTGGATTGAGTGCTTCAGGACTTCTACCTGACTGCGTGTTTTGGGACTCACCAGACAGGAGCTTGGCCATCTCCTGGGCTACAAACATTGCAAATAAAATATGCAGAATTAATACACATTTACTCTTTTAATATGTTAAATTATTCAGATAATTATAGTATGATTCTTTATTTACTTTCATAAGCCCTGGCTGAATTTAACAAGCTGTTCCAATCAATCTTGCAGGCTGTATTGGTCTGATTCTTGGGTTCTTGATCATCCCGGTTCCAGACCAGCGTATCAGAGAGCCCACATGGTGGCGGGCACACTATGGAAAATTTTGTCTGATTTAATTACTGATTAATTTTTTCATTTATCCTATCATTTTCTATGTTAACAATAATTTTAAAAAATATTTAAAAATCTACATTTTTGTGGATTCATTTTTAGTCTAAAACCCATCGTCAACAAGGATTTCATCACAATTTCTCCCAGAACAATGTTAAGATAGTTGAGGAAAGAAACCCCTGATAGATGAGTATATAAACACCTGTCTGGGCTAGTTCTTGTTTTTGGATGTGAATTTTAAAAGTGATCACTGACTCTGAGCTCTTACCTGTAGGGGCAGACTGAAGAGTGAGGTGGTTGGGTCTGGGGACAGGATTTCTGGAGAGAACAGGGCTTGAGAACATTATGGGCTTTGGTGAAGATGAACCAGTTGCACTTCTGTTTGTTTGGTTTGGCTGAAAAAATCATGGCAATTATGGTGAATTTGTGTCTGTGGCAGCAATATTTGTAGTTATTATGGAGGCAATGCCTTGGGGTTCTTGTCATTATTTATGAAATAGCACTGACCGAGTCAGTTACTTCATCCACCAGAAGGAGTTTTTTCAGGTCCTCCACTACAGTTGTCTTGTGAACAGGTTGTTGGTTGCAGCTTGACCGGAGTATAGCAATCACACGGGGCTGACCAAACACGTTCTTTGACTTTGTGTCCCCTCGCCTTCACATTAAAATAATGTCAAATGGGGGATAATGAAAAATCATATATATTCTATTACTTAGGAACTACAGGTTTTGTCTTGTAATACTGCAACACGTAGACTTTGCTTCATAAATAATAATAATAATAATAATAATAAGCAAATAAGAAACCTTATATAAATCTCCTGTATATTATTGTGCAGAAGTCTTAACCAGATGCAAATAAATGCAAAAACAAACAAACCTATAAAGCCTAGTAAACAGTAATTAATGAACCAAAGTCAGTATTTGGTGAGACAATGCTTTGAGGACCCTTAAGTGTTAAGTACAGTTTTGCAGTTTTATAAGGAAATTAGTTACTAAGTTTTACTGAGCATCCTGCAGAACCACCCGCAGTGGTTTCTATGCAACGCCCAGCAGCTTCCATTTTGTTGGTCACTTATATAATACACAGCTTCCTTTTCTGGCATACAAATATTTGTTGCAACTTTTTAATTTTGTGGAGGAATACTCACTCACTCATCTTCTATAACGCTTTATCCTGTATTCAGGGTCGTGGCGGCCTGGAGCCTATCCCAGGAGACTTAGGGCACGAGGCGGGGTACACCCTGGACAGGGTGCCAATCCATCGCAGGGC
>JAQMYL010000011.1:14778365-14790366 GCA_030014365.1 Clarias pachynema | reverse complement strand
CAAAACTCTCCCTTGATGGTATCAAAGCACTTATTCCCAGCGTTTGATGAGTGCAATAGTGTAGCAGGAGATTATATAGAGAAATAAAGGGAGTTTTCACGCTTATACCTGTGTTCTCTTATCCTGCACAATCAAAAGTCCTGGATTGACTTGAACGCTTCGTACTGTGATTATAGTCACATTCATCTAAAAATCAAGCAGACGAGTCTTTTTTGAAAAATCTTGGAATAATCTCAAATCAATTTGCCATATTCAAGAGATTTTCACATATGATATACAGTATATTGCAGTGTACATGATCACCCATAGAATACGGAATGAAAAATTAATGAACTAAAATATTTCAATCAGAAATCAAATGGTATAGTAGTTTAGTAGGTAGTTTTAACCATTTTAGTTAATCATTAAAAGTATTAAGTATTTTACTGGCAATAGCTAAAGAAACTAAATAGGAACTACACTGCTAATGCAGTAGCACCAACAAGTCTGAATTGCTGTCAATGGTTAAATCCACTGTGTAAGAAAAATCTATACACTATAATTCACTTCTATAGATACTTTTTACCTCATGCTTTTTGAAGAAGTCCGATTTCTCAAGCAACAGCCGCAGCTCCTTTAATCTCTGTTGGTAACTTGTCTGAAATTGGAGAAGCACATCCTGTTAAACACAAATCTCCGATTGACTCTTCATCTATGAGCAAATACAAAAAAAATAAAATGAAAAAAATTCTCATATACCAGCAGCAAGACATTACTGTCGACAAAGTCATCTAGCGCCTGCTTCACCTCCTCCTTTTCCTTTGTCCTTTTAAAATTGGTGTTACAGGTGCCAACTGATTTCTGCAGACAAACATGAGGAATGTAAACCATACCTCATTGTGCAGTTACTTACTAGTGCTAATGCATTATTCAACAACAAATCACCTTGATGCCTTCGATACGGAAGCCCAGTGTGGCTGTGGAGCTGAGAGTCTCTCTCCACTGCATGTATCTGGTTTTAATCACGGCTTGCTGGGCTTTTTCCTCTGCAGTCGGAGCCTCTGGGTCCACCGCAATCATCTTCTCATACATGTCTTTACGAGGCTGAGGAGTCTTTTCTTTTTCCAGGTCCTCCTCCAAGTAGGTCCTGATCAGATAGGGGAGGGAAAAGATTTTCAATGCTCGCCAGAATAGGCACTGAAACGGAGCACACACGTTAGTCTCGAAACGCGTGTGCCCACATTAGACGCTGCTCACATCCGCATGCTCACAACTGATAAACACAAACTCAGGCTTTCGGAGACGTTTCAGATAGTAAAGCATCACTGCTTCCTTATAATCATTAGGGTAGTACACTGAACTATTCTCTCATTGGCATCCCATGTGTTAGCAGTGACTTTTAGAAACAATACGTATGGCAGACGACCGATACCAAAGAGTGGCCAGGGGAAAGTCTCTTCTGTCTAATGTCCCATTCGCTCTGGATTAGTATTATCTGGGGACCTTGTGTGATTTGTAATAATTGCAGAGGTTGTCTGTGATCTTCATCCCATGTGAATTGATAATGTCTAATCTGTAAAAATTCTTCCGCAATCATTGACTTGTCAGGGTCTCATTTTTTCAAGGCATTTGTTTCCTGTGTGCCTTTTTATCCATCTTCCACAAAGAATGGAGTGCTTTGTATTTTGAGTGTTGGGTCATATCGCTTATAGACCAAACAATGTGCAGAAAGAAAGCTGAAAACCATCAGAAGAGCGAGAGCAAAACGAATGATCAGATGAATGACATGTATAGCAGCATGCGGTAAGGAACACAAAAGACCTATAATGATGAGACATAAGCAAGGAGGTTCACGTCATAATTGGAGGTTAATGCTTAATCATATCCGGGAGATAAATCATCAAATTCGAATAAAATCGTTGACTTCGCTCATCTCTTGTAAATGCGCCACACGAAACTCAGATATAGAGATAATTTCAAAATCAAACAAGGTCCCCAGATAATACAAATCCTGTGCAAATGGTACTTAAGGCAATGGAAACATGACAGTGGTTCACAAACCTTCCTCTGAGCAAAGCACAAGGTTTCAGGAAAATGTTCTATGGACAGATGTGACTACAGTGGAGTTGTTTGGCCTTAACTGCTCAGTGCCATGTTAGGGGAAAACCAAACAGCATTTCAACAGAAAAACCTCATCCACTTTCAAGCATGGCAGATAGTGTCAAGTATCACCATCAAGACAGCAGACAAAAAGAAAACTGCTTGAATCTTGATGTGATTTTTGTGGCGATATGAATTCCATCGTCTTTCATTTTCAGCATTAAGAATTCAATGACCTTGAAAATGTTTTGCTTCAGCTTCAAAAACAGTGATGTTTAAGAACATTCAAGTAGATTTGTAGTCAATGTTCTCAGAAGGCTAAAGCAAGCAGGAGCTCACCGGCTTCCCATTTTGCAGTCCATAATGCACGGCGAGTCAAAGGATGAGAGCAAGTTTTCCATTTGGTTGTACTTCTGGTCGTCTTGCTGGGTCACCCCATAGTATGCTGGCACAAAGGGATGGAGCACATCATGCATTAACTGCTTCAGACACTCCTTCTCGCTCTCACAGTACTTCTTCAGCAGCTTCCCATCACTGCCTGTCTGAAAATTACCTGGGGAACCAGACAAAAGCTCTTGAACCAACAATCCATTGGGAGAATAATAATGTCATGCTCAATGTTTCATTTTTAATAAGGAATGCAAACAAAACGGTAAACATTAAGAGGAAACTGAACACATACCTTCATGGCCAACCACTTGGACCCAGGAAGAGCACTTCTTAAAAGCCACCTCATTAGGTGACCAGTTCACCAAGTTTTTACTCTCCTCCTATAAAAACAGTTTCCAAAATATCATTAGGCCAAAATGCCAGATATAATAGCAAGCTGCGTCTTAACCAGTTCACCAACATATTATGAAATGGAAAATGCATTCAATGGGAGAGGGTTTGTATAATCCAACAAGAGAATACTATTGTTATACACTATAGAGCAGTAATTGCCTTCTAAACTGATCTGACTGGAAAACCTACTATACCCATTATTCTCAAAGCACTGTGGTTAATAATAGGAGAACTGTATATAAATATCTAATACAGAAACATTAAAAATAAAAATCATACCTACAGCTTATATGAACAGCAAGTGACCCTCCCAATAACTTTATACTCAAGTTTGTGGTAAGGTTTTTCCTGAAACTCAGATTATATACTTCATAAGCATTTATTTGCATGCTCTTGAGCTGTAAGAGAAAGACTGAGCAAGCGGACTGTTTATATTGAACATGGTGGATTAGATTGGTCCCTCACAACTGATTTTTGTGGGGAGGTTAATTCAAAGCAGTTACATCTCAGGAAGTTTTTCCCTTGCCACCATCGCCCTCGGCCGGCTCATCAGGGACAATCTGATCATTTTGATTCATACACATTTCCATAAGCAAGAGAGCCATATAAATTTAATTTTATAGAATACACTGTGACTTTGGGCAGTGCTTCACATTAAATGCTTTAGACTAACGATTAACACGGGTCTGAATTTAAAGCAGGGAGAATAAAAGCTGTACTCTAAATGATTTCCAACAGGACAGAGGCTATAGAAAAGGTGATTATTTAAACACACTTAATTGAATAAACCAAAAGGGAATAAACAGAAAGGTCTACTCCAGAAGCAGAGCTGGATTATGTTTAGAAACGTGAAGTCACTGAACTACCACCAGCGTTTTACCCTCCCCATTTGTTTATCAGTTGTTACAGCATTTAAGTGCTCACTCCAATGAAATTCTTCAGAGTTGACATTCAGACCAAAGTCTACCAACCAATGATTTCTTCAAATTGAGGTGTCAAATTATGAAACCACTGAAACAAAACATTGCTGGGAATGTAACCTTGCCGTGGCTCCTGTATGTAAAAGCCAGACCTTTTACAATCTGGCGGGGCAGAGTGGAGCGAGGAATTTTACTGCCATGCCAGCCTAGGGTGGGGCAAAATATCAACACGCCCACAGAAAGTTATACAGTAGCACTATGGCACCCTTTCCGTGGATGGTTTGTGTAGTTTCTCCATGTATTCGTTGTCCCCAAACATATACGTATCCAACAACCTTGGGCCACGTTGTACAAGGTATACTAGGACTAGGATTACTAATTTAAGATCAACTACTGTAATAATGAACAGAAGAAATTAATGTTCATTGTAGTCAGTGGGAGGAGTTTGCAGTTCGGTTGCGTTAACTATCTAAATGCACTTGTTACTCACTGTTGGACAATGCAATGATATAGGGTGGGTGGGGGTTAGAATTTGCCAGTGAGGTTGTACTGGGTATTCCATAATTTAATTTAAACTCTTACAATGAGATGTTAGTAGTGCCTTTTTTCAGGGATTAATGGCCATTAACATTTAACATGATTTAATCAAAAAACCTTTAACAACCATTTCAAAGAATCCACAAAAATCACAGCTGTAATCCTTACCTTTGCCTTCAACCCAAGCAGTGAGCTCCTTCTGCACTTGGCACCATCAAGCCAATCATTGACAATGCTGAACTTGGTGGTAATTTGCTAGACATATCAAGTGATGCCTCCCTCATCTTACACAATAACTCATAAAACATTTACAGAAAGGACATGTTTGACTACTAACAAACCAGAAAAACCACTAATAAGCAATAAAGGTGCCCTCCTTCTCGGATTAATAAAATTAAGATTTTGACCAAAGATTATATAAATATTGTTCCCAAAACAGTCAGCCAAAAGTTGAAAAAAAAAAAAAAATCAAAACAAATGGTGCATATAAACCATCAATTCAGCATCTGAACATCTTACAGTGGTTTAAATTAATACACTGGTCAGCGTTTTCCCACAGGTATGAAATGTATATCCCCATCCTCTACCCATATGCGAAGGGAAAGACGAAGTAAGAAATTAGGAACTAAAACACTCTTTGGTGTACAAACATTGCACTGTGTGCAAGAACATTAGCCCTTAACTATTTTTTGCCATTCTTTACATCACCATGTTTTAATAAATACATATGAGGTCAGGATTGTGCAGTATACAGTGACATATCCTCTTTTTTCAGCACAACCTATGCAATACGAAAATCTGAATTCTATTTAATTCTAACCAACTACACAAGCATGACTGAGCACAAAAAAAAAAATACAAAAAAAAAAATACAAAAAAAAAACTCATCACGTTTTGTTTGTTTTCAGTCGTTTCTATGACCAAAATATGTGCATTCTGCAAGTTCTACGTTTTTGCAACATAATTCCCAGTACTATAATTTACATGTTTTAAAAGCAGTGAAGCTTTAGTTCTACAGGAAATAGAATATCCAAACGCACTGTTTGATCTGTGATTGTTGGTTTTGATTTTAAGAACCTGTTCAACGTGCCAAATAATTTATTATTATTATTTTTTTACCTCTACGGTCATCCACTGAATTTTTTACCTCAGCCGTCATCCCAATACACTGCTCTGACGAATAAACAGGTACTGGAGTGGTAGCACGAGAGGGAACCCTGTGCTACTAGTTACATCACCAAGGACATCGTTCCCCAGACAGATTTTTATAGGGGTGGACAAATATATATGGGTGGCTGTCAATATACGTTTGAACTTTTGTGGTAAACACTGCTGCTTAGATTTTGTGTCATAGAACACACTATACATTTTCTGGACAGGTTATTAAACAGTCCTGTGCACTTCCTATAATTTACAGAGTCCCTTTTCCACATCACTTCCAGTCCTAATAGCATGATGTTCTCCAGAACACAAAGATTGCAGAAGCAGCCCATCATCTTGAGTAAGCATGACATCCAACTGATGACCTTAAGCAAAGCCCTCATTTCAGTGTGTGCTTACACAACATAATGGCAAACCAGTTTTATAAAAAAATAAAAAAATAAATGCTGTGAGCACATCAGAATTATGAGTCATACAAAGGCAAAAAACATTCACCTGCAAAACAAGAGGCTACAGGTGAGACAGGATGCACGTCTTCACCTGATAGCAAAAACAACTAAAACACCATTGTTTACTGCGGGGACGGCGGTGATAATCACATCAGGGTGAAATCATGAAATCATCTAAATCCTTTTACCTCAAACTTCACCAGTGGCCAATATGGCACATTGCTTTTATTATTTAATAATCTATGGTACTATGAAAAAAACTTCTCTCAAAAGTTCATATCTAAAGACAGTACATAACAGTTCTGGGAAAGTCTTAAGCCAACCATTTCATATTAAAACAAATTAAAGAAAAATTAAAAGTGATTTACCCTGACAGATAACAGACCCAATTTAAAAATAAATAAATTAGAAAATTAGTTGTTTATTCGTTCCTTCTCATCTGTTTTCCAATCACTCATCACCAATGATAATATACTAATCACCGCCTGCTCTCCTTTCACCATCTTCACGCCTTTCTCACTGGTTCATGCCTTAAGTTGGACGTTTCATGCGTCAATGCGTGACTAAACAACAACATTCCTCTGAAACTGGTCAGGTAGAGGGACTGGAATGAAAAGGAAAGCCAGTTTTAAAGCACCAGCATTTTAACAAGTCAAACTCTGTCAACGTCATGTGCGAGGACACTCCCCCACCCGCAAGTCTAACCCTCCTCACTAATGTGTATTCCATACATTCCGCCAATACCTGCCTCTAACAAGAATAAAAACTTACATTTGGCCTTATTTGGATTAAAATCTAATGGGATTAGTTATGCACTTTATTAATATGGGATAAATTAATAAAGTGCATAACTCGTTTGAATGCAATTATGTGAACAAAAATGTCTGTTAAAACACACAGCCGTAGATAAAGGAGGGTTGTAGAGGTGTCACTGTTTACACACAGAATTCATGCTGAAAACGCTGACTGATTAAATGTGATTCAGGACTCTCGAAACTGTGACGTTCAGCAAGCACAGATGGCGTTTTTGCTCAGTTCAGGTTGTCGACAATGATATGAATATGATGCAGGGCACAAGGCAGTCTACATACTGGACAGGGAGGGAGGGTCAACCCAGGCAGACATACAATTGCATAAAATGAGCAATTTGGAAAGGACAATTAGAAATATAGCTGTAACCAATGATGAGCGGGCCCAAGCATGTTGCGCCATCGCCTCCCGGGTGCACGTACAACCTGTGTGTCATTTGAGTGTGTTAAGACCTACAAAAAGCCATCGCCGCCCGGGGTTAATCGCACATATGACGTAATAGGGCTGATGTCAGCTCGGGCGCTAAATATTTGTCATGTCACCTGTGTGTGCGTGTGTGAGAGTGAGAGAGTTAACATTTGTGGTGTGTAGAATAGGAGCAATTTTATGTCAAGACCTTCAAAAAGCTGGTGTGTGTGTGTGTTTGTGTACATGTGAGTGAGCGATGCAAGTGTCCTTGAGCCCCAATTACTGTATAAACCCAACCAAGCACAAGGAGCACATAAACTGAGCACACAGACTGGAGGTGGGATTCACCACCAAGCCGGTGTACAACCTACCTGCCATCAGCCCCATCAGAGTCTCTCCTTGTTTTGTTGCCAAAATCAAGAGCAGATTATTTGTACAAAGAAAAATAACTGATTATATAAATGCAACACTTATTTAGCCACTCTAGTAGGTGCCACAAAAACATACAATTTGCACATGAACAAAATACAAACTGTTTGAAAAGCCGACCATTAAGTTTTCAAACATACGTAAACTGTAACTGTAATAAACCAAAAAAAAAAAAGCTGCACTGTGGACTTTGGCTCACCTTTTTGTACAACATTACAGATAAGCTAGAACGGGGCGATAAGTCGATAAACATGATAAGAACAACAAACATGAGCAAGAGAAAAGCAGTAAGAGAAAAAGCCGGCGTCTGAAGGGGACAATGAGAGAAATCAGTGCAGGTGAACAAACTGACCGTTTCGCTCCGAGTCGCCGTGTCCTCGCCCTCGTTACCGCCACTGAAGCGCTCATACGCGTCAGAAACCGAGGTGGGAGAGAGGCCCAGTGAAGAGCAGTCGGAGAGCTTCCTCTGGCCGGGAGAAGAGGCGACAGAGCCGCCACAGCCGCTGTCCGAGCACAGAGACTCCTCATCGGGCTGAGAACCGCAGGAAAGTCCCCTAGTGCTCACGTGCTTGAGCTTCTGCTCGGTTTGGGCCACGCGCGGTTGTCCAGTCACAGGCAGCTCAGGCGGAGCGACACACAGGCCGACAACACGGCTCTGCTGCTCGGTGTGCTGCGCGGCTTGGGTCGGCCAGTGGAAGCTGTGGATCATATCGCCGACACATGGAGCAACGATACCGGGGGTTTTAGTCATCCCGATCACTCACACACCATCCGAGCGCCCTGACTTCACAGACCGTGTGGCTTTTCTGGGGCAGTGTGTATGGTGTACTCGGCTAATCTTCTTCCCCGGAACTTTACTCGGGCATTAACGTACTAACCTGTGCACGAACCCGTCAGTATTTCTCCTTCATCTCTGTCGGACATGCACGCGCAGACTAAACAGGGGCGTACAATAAACACGTCCGGCGCGTGCTCCTCAGCACTGATTGCGCGTGAGTAGCAGATTCCGCTTCCCCGCCTGCTTTTATTGGCTGGTTGTGCTGGCCCCGCCCTCTTAACGCTTTCCTTAAAGTGACATCGCTGCTTAATTGTGTTAAATAATTCATACATTCATTCATTCATCCATTTATCCACCCAGGGGCCTCGGAGCATGAGGCGGGGTAAACCCCGAACAGGGTGCCAGTCCATAGCAGGGCACATGTGCACTAATAATCTAATAAATTAATAAAATATTGCACTCTTTTAATCTTCAAACAGCGTTTTAGTCATTTAGTCTTCATTAGGCCTGGGTCTGAATTGGTGAAGGTGGTAAGCATAGGCCGAGATTGCGGACTTTGGGGTGCGCCCCCTAGCGATTGAAATGTCACTACATTGACTCTAAAAGACAGTAGGTCCAATTAAACATTTGTTTTACACATATTTCGTCTGGGGAGATTAAACATAAGTTGGACATGAGTGACTATGGATTTTCCATAGATTATACTTTAAAGCAAAATTTATTATATATAATTATATTATTAAATATAAATACTATATATGTACTTATTGTTGGGGTCAGGAGACTTACGAACGGGATCCATTCACGTTCGTCGGATTCGTCAAAGTGAGTCTTATACACCTTTTACACACATATACAATTTAAAATATAAAGAAAAAAACAAACACAGGTTTAAAGGGAACCTGGGAAGATATCCAATACAGAGCTGTATTAGACTGTGAACTCTGTCTTGTTGAGGATTATTCACCATCGGGACAGCCATTTTTTATCATTGTGCCCCAGTACTGATTCATTGAAACCGTTGAGGCCGACTCATTTCTCCCGCACCCCCATACAATATACCAGACTTTGGATACTTTATACATTCACTTACACACTGAAAATATTGTATATAATTGTAAATATTGGTATCGGGTGCACTGCTACGTCCGTGATTTTTCACATATACGAATGTTTGTAGACCTGAGGTCTGTTCGTATCTGCGGAAATTCATAATTCAGATGTTCGTAAGTCGGGGTCTTGCTGAACATTCACCCACCCACTCTAATGTTTAATGTGAACATTAACTGAAATTTTTGACTTTTTACTACATTGCACTGCTGCCAAATGATTAAATAATTGGACAATTGCATGTGTGCATGACTGTTACTAATAAAATATCCCCCTTGGTGTACATAAAAAAGCATGGATGGATGGATGTTTAATTAAAGTCTGCCTTACTTTAAGTTACTCTACATTAATTTCATAAGCAACAATTCGATTGTCATTTTAATCTTAAAAGTGCCACCAAAAGAAAAAAAGTAGTTGTAAATAAACTAAAAGTCTCTTATAAGTAAAAGCTGTATAATTTACCTATAAGTGGAACTCAAACAGTGCAGCATTTTTAGCCTCTATGCCGTACTGTTCCTACATTCTCTGGCTGAACATCGTGAGGAAATCACAACTACATAAACAAGCAGGAGTATTATAATTATTTGCACAAACGATGTTTATTTGATTGTATTTGCACAAACAGTATGTTTGTGTTTTCTTATGGTTAGTCTCAAATCTCAAAAGGTATTGTAGGAGGTCATTAACAAGCAAAATGTAAAAATCAACTAAACATCACTGGTTTAAGTATTAAAATCTTTTCACACACCAGCTTGTCCATTTTTTTAGTATGTTCTTTGAACATAGAGATTTGTTCAGAATGATGTTGAGTATGTTGGAGGGAAAAGGGGACACCAGCTGTTGTGCCAGGTGGATGAGCTGCAGACATACAGTGCGGTTTATTTGGTGATGTGGGCCAGCTGTGACAGGCTACAACAACCGACATTCCTTCAACATATTTCAACATCTAGTTACAGCACACTGAATGTCTAGTTAAGACCATATCATGATAAACTCTCACTGCATTATCACATTCTACACAGTGCGGTTTTGGTCAGGAAATGTTGATACATTTCCTATAAGAGCAGTAGTGACGGCAGTAGTGACAACAGTGCTCATTCTAATTCATTACTCCTGAGAGCCTCTAAATAACCGATTTATGAAAAATGAAATTCAAAACATTTTGGTGGAATAAATTAATTATGGCATATTACATGAAGTGGCCAAGATTTCATACAGATCAGCACATAGAGTTTCTTCATTATGGCAATTCAGTCATTTGTAAGGTTACTTTTGTAGAGGTTTTTCTTATAGCAGTTAAGCTTCAAAGTTTTGTATTGTCAATAAATAATGGAAGTACATAGCTATTTATTTAGCATTCTGTGTTGAAAATGTCTTAATCCTCAAGACTCTTTAAGCATTGTTCAGTTTAGTTTAGTGCTTTTTGACACTAGAGGATAAATTCACATTTATAAACACACAAAACAATGCAAAAAAAGATGAAAATATACATCAGTCATAATTCAATCTACATGAGTGTGTCAGACTCATGTAGAAGGTGTGGCCTACTCAAAGTTAAACTGTATGTGCTTAAGTCACAACATAGCTTAAGTTGGATTTGTAGATCAACCCAACATGATGTTCTGTGTGATTTTATGTAATCTTATGTATAAATGCTGAAAATAATCCAAACTACGTATTCTGAAGAGACAATAACTGAAATGTTTTAAGCTTCATTTACTTGCTTCTAATATCTGCCTTGTGGTTACTAAAATGCTACACACCAAGCAAGATTTAGCTGAGCAATCATACCTGAGGAAAATGGGAGAACAAGGTGTAACCATTCCTGACAACTTTGCCCACATGTGCTAATGACTGACACCTAACATGGGATCTTATCTCCATCATAAGATGATCTTATTTTCAAAAAATGTGTTAAAGACATAGGCAAACAAAACACAAATTTAAATTCTTGTATAAAAGGGTTATAAAATATGTATCAATTGGTTAAAAGAGGTACACTACATACAAATATCCTAATATACACAACATGTACAACCAGTCACATGGACCCTATGAAATAAAAAAAACAAGTTTGCAGAGATTATTTATCCATAATTGCATATCATCTTGTAGGACTGGTAAAGTTTAGCATCACTAGTTCAATAGTGAGTTAAAAGAAATGATTGTCCATCCTAATGAAAGTAACCATCAGATTGTTCAATAAAACCCTAATGCATAAAATCCACCATCACTAGCGTCCTGTGTCCAGGTCTCTCATGTACTCCTGCAGGGCCTGGAGCCGAGCGTCGATCTCAGACAGGTCTGCTCCTGTATCCACAGAGCTCTCTAATATGATGAAAAGAGACAATATATTAGTTTTGATTACTGCCCACCACCAGGGATGCACGATCTGATATATCGGATATTTAGTTACTGACTAAATAGCTCTATGTGATAATGGATAATGGGACTAATTAGGGGAGGCTTAGCTTTTCACTGCAATGCTGTTTTTGACGGTTGCTACGTCATGTATCAGCAGCACACTGGGTCATATT
>JAQMYL010000011.1:14733048-14750926 GCA_030014365.1 Clarias pachynema | reverse complement strand
ATAATTTCCCACGGCACACCTGACGATCTCTCACGGCACACTAGTGTACCGCGGCACACTGGTTGAAAAACACTGATTTAGAAAATAAAAATTTTTGTCAAAAAGAAAATGTTTTTGCTATAGTAGTGGTAGTTAGATATGAACCCTGTGACAAGCCAAGTTAAGTTTGCAAATAGTTACAGTTAAACTGTAAATTCCATCCATCCATCCATCCTTCCATCCATCTAGGAACCTCTGTTGCCAGAGACCATAGAAGCTAATTGTGACTACTGTATTTATTTCCATTTTGTATGACTGTGGTAGATCCTCCGGTCAACATTCAAATGCACATTCACACGGGCAACTCTATGGGCAATTTGGGAATGTCAATTAGCCTAATCTGCATGTCGTTGGACGGTGGGAGAAAACCAGAGAACCCGGAGGAAACACATCTACTGTAGCACGGGGAGAACATGCAAACTCCAGCACAGAGACCCGATGCGGAAATCGAACCCAGGACCTGGAGGTGCAAGGTGACAGTTCTAACCATAAGCCACCGTGCCACTATACTGTATGTTCAAACAATCTTAAACAAGAACTCTAAACAGTATATTTAATGTAATTACAATAACAGCAAGCTGGCTAATTCTAGTAACGCTGTGACTGCCCAGGCTTGCTATTTCAATAAAAAAATGTGATGAGGTAGACAAGATTAGTGGAAGTCTCACTGGCAGCAAACTAACACTGGCTCAGTGTCTGTTTTGAGTACAGCTAAAGGTAACCTAATGTCAAATTGCACTTTCAGCTTTAATATGCATTTTCACTTATAAATGTGAATATAGTGTATTATTTGCATTGAATTTTATAGTCTATTTTAATTAGTGTAATTAGAATTAAATTTTAAAATCAAGAAATACAAGGAAAACATGAGAAAATATATTCTATACCTTATTGCTTAAATGCAGGCTTCTTTTCTTGACACATCTGGAAGGCTTTTAATGTCTGAGAAAACTGAAAAATAGAAATTTTATATCATTTATCATTTCTCAGATTTTTTTTTTACCCATATTATCTTAACACCGGTTATGAGTGAAATTAAATAATGACACCAAAATCAATGAACCGGTGGCCACAGAAGGACCTTATAATTTACCACAGCCTAGCAGGATCATTCTGTGGTAAACTCCCCTATTGTACTGTATATTCAATCACTTAATCACACACTCATTCTCTATACCGCAATATTGTTTATCCTGTACATGGTGGCTGGAGGCCTGGAGCCTATCCCAGAAAACTCGAGGAACGAGGTTCGAGTACATATACCCTAGACTGGGTGCAAGTCCATCGCAGGGCACAAAAGCACACAGACAAACCAACATGCCAGTATGCCACCCATTTATTGACTCATAACCCTAAATAGCTGTCAATTACACATTTTTATATTTATATTTTTATAAAACAATTCATATACTAATCACCGTACTTTGGCACTGGAGTGGTATACTTAAGGGAGGTATCTTTAGGATCTGTTATATGGTAATGTGGACGTACCCTGCCCTGCCAAAAAAATTAAAAGTCACACACACTAATATTTAGCCACATTTTGACTTTGATTATGGCATGCATTCGCAATGTCACAATATTTATTTCCATTCAGAATCATATTATTTTCTCTCCCTGATCTTGTATTGTTTCCTGGTCCCTTCTCCAGCACATCCCAAACATTCTTAATGGGGTGAACATTATTTCTCATGCCTTCTGAACCACTTTTTCACAAATTGAGCCCAATTAATCATGTAATTGTAAACTTGAATTATGCCCATGCCATCAGGGAAGAAAAACTCCATTGATGTATAACCTGGTCATTCAGCATATTCGGGGTACTCAGCTGACCTAATTTTTTAGGCGCATAACAATGCTAAACCTAGATCTGACCAACAGAAGCAACCCAGAGGCTTGTAGGGTAGACATATGGCTAGGCATCACTCTGGAACAGTGTAAATCTGAACTCATCAGACCACATGACATTTTTCCAATGCTCCACTTCATTTTTACAATGTCCATTTCTTATGTTACCTAGTGACTCAGTCTAGATTTATCTGTCATGGCTGAAGCCTTTTTCCCATTAACCTTACTGATAAGTTGTTTTTCTAAGGCTACACAGTTGTTTAGTCTCAGTCCCTTGAGTTTTCATTGCATTGTGCATTTGGAAATGCTCTTACTTTCACTATTTTCACTAATTTCTTTTTTTTAAAATTACGATTTGATTTCATAAAACATTCAAGTGATCACCGATCATGAAAAAAATACATATGTTATTAATTTCTTCCTGGAAGATGATGGTTTGCCACCATCCTTGTAGGTTTTAATAATGCATTTGACAATCCTTAACTCAATGTTAGTCGTTTTAACAATCACCATAGTTGTTGCAGGACAATAATTTGACCCATCTGAAACATATAAACATGGGCTATGTCTTCTGAATATGTCTTCATATTTAAGAAATGAGAAGCTACTCACTGTCTTCCATCTAGTTAGAGTTAATTAACTTGTTGCCAGCTGAAACATATTAATCACTGCAGTAACTACCCAATGGAAGGCTCTTAACTATTAGCTTAGCTTAGTCCAGGTGGTGCCTTTTTTTTCTTCTTTCTTTCTTCCTTTTTTTTGGCCAGGCAGCTTAGTTTACCTTAAAAAAAAAAAAAAAAAAGATTTCAGGAACACAGCCGGAGAAGAAGGACCACTCTTGTGAATCTGTATAACCGTTAACATCCACCTCTCCAGGAAAACGGTAACAAAACATATACTGTAACAGCAGAAGGAGGCGTTTTATCGCACCTTATGGTACTAGGGTCACGTGATTGAGCCAGCGACTATACAGGTTATATTATATATTATCTTAAGTTTCGAGTTACATACAGCATGCGGAAACACACGTTCAACATTCAGATTATAAGTAGACGGATTTCAAACAGACTTTAAAACCAATTCAACTTAACACACCGAATCTGAGTGTGTGTGTGCGTGCGTGCGCGCGCGCGCGCGGGGTTTAAACAGCCAACATACCTCGAAGTTGATCCTCCTTTTAAAGATGTCGGAAATATGTATTTTTCCTGAAACTGAAAGGAATAAATTTAAACTGAAATAAACAAAAAGCAGAAGAATTGGAGAGTTAAAGAATGGAGAGTTGATTAGGAATGTAGTTAGTATTCGACTAGAGGATGCAGTAATGGGAGGGTTTCAGTGAGAGGAGGTTCATACTGGAAGATGACGGAGCTGTTCCTGGGAAAAGGAAGCAGCGGTGTTGAGCAACAGCTCTGTGCGGGACTTGAGACGATAGAAGCACACACACACACACACACACAAATACAGAGAACAGACACACGTCCTGTCCCACACACAGCCAGTAAAACTTGCCAGTGTGCCAGAAAGTATTTATACTGTAGCAAGCTTTACGTCCATTCTTTTATGATGATGATGATGATGGTTAGAACTGTTGACCCTCACCTCTGGTCTGTGTGTGTAGTGTGCATGCTTTCCCTTTACTTGGTGGGTTTCCTCTGGGTACTAGAGCAAAGAAATGCTGTGTAAACTCATTGGACTTCATATTGCCTATAGTGTTCGTACGTTTGCCCAGTGATGTGTTGGCACCCCGTACAGGGTGTCCCCGGTCTTATACCCTGAGATATGCTCCATCTCCCACACAGCATAAGCGATATAAATTATGGATGGAAAAAGTTTTAAGAAATTATCATTTCTACATAACCAGCTAATCCACAGAAACATAATTTATATTTGTTACTAGCTCTAAGTTTCCCAATACCAGATCAGGAAGTAGAGGTTCATGTTTTCCCAGTTTCTCAGTATTAGGACATTGCCCCCCAAAAAGGTGAACAGATATCCAATTTCCAAACAAATGTTATCTGTATAAATTTATCCCTAATGAGCAAACCAAAGTAATTAGTGACACGAGTAAGAAATCTTGAAAGGAACCAGACTTGAACCCATTTACATCTGGGCAACACTGGATAGTACGATTATAAATGATTTACCTTCTAGGACTGTGTGTACTATATAGTCAGAAAGTATAATTGTGCAACAAGGAACATATGAGCATCAAAATGATTTCTAAATTAATTATTGTTTTAAATTAAAGTCCATTTTATTGAAGTTATCAACAGTTCAGCAATGTAAAACATTTGTAGCCCTATGCCATTTCTAAGTGGTACCATTTATCTCATTGATTATTAGGATGTCCATGTTTGTCCATCCTCAACAGCACTAAGTGATTTTCAGGTTTTCCATTTCTGTAATGGAACACATTATACTGTAACTTCAGCTTGTAGTCCCGTGGCCATGGGCTCCTGAAAACTGTTTAATCACAGTTAACACAATGTATGTATTTATATAGATCTCTTTTTTTTTTTTGTAGTTTTTTTATTTATTAACAATTACTGTGTGAATGGTGACAGAGCACACACGTCCTTTGAAAAGAATGCAGTCCCAGAAAAAGAACTATATATTTTAATGAATTTAACACACAGTTTTTCAGTGGTGATGAAACCATGGGCATTGACCATGCTTCAAAAAATTACTCAGGCAGAAAAGCACCAGAATTGCTCCCACACATCCCTACACAGCAGAAGCGATATAAATAATGGATAAAAAAAAATAAAATTATTTCAGCCACTCCTGTCAAGGGATGACCAAAGTGGACTATCTGCTCCATACAAAAATTGGCATAGGTTTTATGCCGGATGCCCTTCCTGACACACTCCTATTTTTCTAACTGGGCTTGGCTTGGGCCTTGCGGTGGCGGGGGACTGGGTGTGGCAACCCCCAAAAGCAGGGTTCAAACCCACATCAACAATCTAGGGCCTTAGCCACAAGAGCCACCACTCCAATGCATCCTGTGCATTCTGGATTCTGATTAGTCATAAGGTGTTTATTAGTTTACTGTAACAACAGCCCTGACACTTAAGTGCAGCTGGAAATTACTAGGTTTATTAAAGGTTTATTACTATGCTAGTTTAAAAAAATTATCATTTCTACATAACCAGGTAATTCACAGAAACATAATGTATATTTGTAACTAGCTCTAAGTTTCCCAAAAATAGATAGTAATCAGGAAGGAGAGGTTCATGTTATCCAGTTTCTCAGTATTATGACATGCTCTATTGTATGCTTGTTTTATCTGCAGTTGAAGAGGGAGAAAAAAGAAAGGCCAAGGTGAGAGAACGAGTGTTTATTAGGTTGATAAGTTTAATTGGATAATTTTTTTGGTATATTATGACATTGCCCTAAAAACAGGTGAACAGATATCCAATTTCCAAACAAATGTTATATGTATAAATTTATCCCTAATGAGCAAACTAAAGTAATTAGTGACACGAGCAAGAAATCTTGAAAGGAACCAGACTTGAGCCCATTTACATCTGGGCAACACTGGATAGTGCGATTATAAATTATTTATCTTCTAGGACTGTGTGTACTATATAGTCAAAAAGTATTATTGTGCAACAAGGAACATATATGCATCAAAATGATTTCTAAATTCATTATTGTTTTAAATTAAAGTCCATTTTATTGAAGTTATCAACAGTTCAGCAATGTAAATCATTTGCAACCCTATGCCATTTCTAAGTGGTACCATTTAGAAAAATCTCATTGATCATTAGGATGTCCATCCTCAACAGCACTAAGTGGTTTTCAGGTGATGAGCACTCCAACCAGAAGTAGTGAATCCGATTGATTCAGGCATTTGTGATAGCAGAAGATACAATACTTATGCTCACTTTCACAAAATGATTAAAGAAATTGTATATTGTTGTGCAGAGTGCAAGCAGGGCCCCCAGCAGGATTGTAAGATAACGCAACTAAAAGAGAACCAGAAGGAAACAAGGCGTGAAAATTTCCTGGCAAATAAAGTATCCAGCCATTTCAATGTCAACAACCCGGAGGGAAGGGATAGGGGGAATGAGACGCAGTTCATGAAAACACTCTCAATCTGCAAAATCTCCCAATCTCCTTCTAAGATGAACAAATATTTATCAGTTAAATTTATATACTTAAATGCTATATCAGTCTCTGAGTCCTGAATGTTAATTGCAGTTACATAGTTATTCCATGACTGTAGGATTTTATCTGCATCAACTTGCTGTAGCTGTCACTATTCGGTATGTACTTGTGTTTTTAGCTCAGACCTAACTTCTATATTTCCACTATTTAAAAACTGAAACAGTATCAACAAAGGTATATAAACTTGACGGAGGCCTCTACTAGCTTCCGGCTTTAGCCTCTTTCAAGTTGGCATTAAAGCCAACACTTTGCCCACGCATGGACCGGTTATGACATGATCTCTAACTCAGCAGTCTGGCAGGAAGATGATTCTGATAAGAAACAACACGTATTACCTGCTGGTTCACCTCATCTCCTCCCGCAGCTGACACGCGGACATACCCTGTCTGCCACAACAGCGCTTGATGGACTTAGTTGTCAGGTTTTTCATGGATATGAAAAACTGTGGGAACAGGCTGAAGACGTCATACCAAGGGGATTTTTGGAATTCACCACCCAGAGTACAGAGAGCACTATTCTGAATGTGGAAAACGCAGCCAAGAAACAGCATTGGAACAGAGCCTAGAAGTGACCCCTGAGAGTGCTTTTTAAAATGTGCACCTATTTAAATCACACACTGTATTGCAAGGTTATCAAACAAACAAAATAAATAAATCTAAATTAATTAAATGTAAATTAATCCTAAATTATCAAAACACATACGTTTGGAATGCGGGCAATTCTGACATTTAGTAGGTCAATTATAAAACACACTGCATTTCATTACAAGAAACTTGGGTTTCCTCATAACGTCTTGTGTAAGTGATAAACCACACTCAAACTTTCCCACACTCGCTGGTACAACATGAAATTTAGAAGAGCTTCACTGAAATACTGATGAAGTTTTAGCATGCTAACGAAGTACATTTTATTTTGTCGATTGCTAAGTTTATGGCCCTCAGTAAATTTCTCAGTTTTACCTCAGTTTGAACAGAATAGCAATTTCTGTAATGGAACACATTATACTGTAACTTCAGCTTGTAGTCCCGTGGCCATGGGCTCCTGAAGACAGTTTAATCACAGTTAACACAATGTATATATTTATATACTGTAGATCTTTTTTTTTGTAGTTTTTTTTATTAACAACGCATCCCTTTCATATGATTGTTTCTCAAGGCTCTTTTCTAATGCCCAAAAACAAACAATGAACTATACAAGGGAGACCACGATTAAGGAAAATAAAAGAAAACATTACAAGTATGTACAACTTTTCTAAGACATGTTTTTTTTCCTCAAGGAAAAATTATAAATAACACTTCTTTTGCATCCATTTCTGCAATATTAAATGGTTCTTAATAAATTTAATACAGTGCTCTGCAAATTCATGAGTGCACTTCAGAAGAAGGAAAAAAAAAAGGAAGAATGGAAGGTGCATTATTTTGCTTTTACATGACAATGTACAGTTCAAATGTACAATTCCTACTACTCTGTGTGAATGGTGACAGAATACACATCCTTTGAAAAGAATGCAGTCCCAGAAAAAAAAGCAATATATTTTTCTGAATTTAACACACAGTTTTTCAGTGGTGATGAAACCATGGGCATTGACCATGCTTCAAAAAATGACTCATGCAGAAAAGCACCAGCATTGCTGGTCAACCGGCAACACGGATCGTGAACATGGTTGATGCAAGAACGAAAAGAGTTTTCAGTCGGCAGATTTCCATGAGTGGCAGCATGGAAATAATGGTTAACAGTTCACACCCAATTCTGCAGTTAACAGAGGGAGAAAAAAAACAAAAACAAAAACAAAACAGCATTATAACCGTATCTCCAGCATTTTCACATCTTTATCAAGCTAGATTCTTCTAAGCCAATTAACTTACACAAGTTGATACAAGGTTGTTACAAACTTAAAAAAGGAAGGAAGGGGGGGACAAAAAATCATCTACTTCTCGAAACCAAACAACAATGGGCTTATTATTGCCAGTCATTTTAGAGCCATAAGGTTTTTTAAAATGTATTAAAAAAAAAAAAATAATAATAATAATAACAAAAACAACAATAACCACCTTGTGTTTGCAGAGAAAGCCAAAGCAAGAGAAGATGCTGATTTATTAGGATCTATAATAAATAAAGTTGAGCCAATTTCATTAATTCTAAAGCAAATAAAAATACATATAAGGTGAAATAATTAAAGCTGCCTATATAGCATGACTGGTCCAGCCAAAAAGAAGCAAACAAATCCTGTTTCAATAAAACCAATTATGACACCCAAATAATTTATTTGGAATCAACAAGCACATTGAATAAAAATAGATCTCAAATTTATCAATACAGATAAAGTTGAACCAAAGAAACCATGACCCTTTATCTGATGAACAGCCTAAAGAAAAAAAAGGCATTGCTGTGGCTTCATCATGACTGGGTTTCTATTGCGTTGAGCTTATGTAACGGTCTGGACAAATGCTCTGGACCCGCTTTGAATGAATAATAATAATACATTTTAAAGGATCTATATCTAGACATGTTTGTCGTCTGTCTTTTGTTTTTATAGACGAAATGTTGCATTTTTGAAATATGAGCCTCAGACCACACCCACCTTTTTCTGTTATGTGCTGCTGTGTTTTAGGACACAAACTGCTCACCAATCTTACCAGTTCTAGCTAGTACTGGCTCACTAATTAGCCCAAACTTGCTCTCTAGATCAGTCATTATTTTCAGTAATGCTGGTGATGAGCAAGATGTTTATAGCCTTAGTAAAATAGGATGTTTATGTAACTTGAGTGTGTACAACACAGTTACATTGAATGCCATGTCATAGCAACCAACATCCCATACAGTACATACATATGCTGTTATTTCCAAGTACGTTGACAACAGAATATTTTTTGATCCAACATGTGAAACACGTCATTTTGTCACCAGTAACTTGTCCTTCATGTTTGTGGTTATGGCTTACCCCTGAACACCTGACCAGAGGGTTGTTGCATGTCATTGTTTAACCACAAGAAGAAAAAATGGCCATGCATTTTAATGGCAGCCATATTCCCATGAAATTACACGTAAAAACAGACACTAGAGGTTGAGGAAACATCCCAAGTGTGAAAGCAGTCTTACTGCAAACTCTAAAATATAAACAAAGCTTCACAGTGTAGCTGAATACACAACTGTTACAGAGCTGGCCATCTTGGACATCTGTGCACATTTTAGAATTAACATGTTCCCTAAGCACAATTTAAAAGTTTGAAGAGACAGGTGTGTGTTATATATATTAGTTCCAAATTTGTATAAGTAGAAAACCATAGTAAACTTAGGGGCCGAACATGCCTGATGGCATGTTTTTTAAAAAATATTTATTTAACACAATAGCTCAAAGCATTGAAAGTAAGGATTAAAATGTGTTCAAGGGGTGCGGAAGCATCAGAGTAAACTAGCACAAGCAGCATTTGCATCATCATCAGCATCATCATTTTAGCTTATTTCCCCCCCCCCAAAAAGGAAAAAAAAAACCCCACTAGGGTTCTTTGATTATTTAAAAGTTCAGAGCTTTTTTGTATGACAGCTTATTTTGAAGGACACATAATATTTAAGGGTTCTGCCAGTGTGACAAACTAATACAACCACTTTACGCATGCTAGAAAGGAACTTTCACTAAAACTGTATGCGTCATCATGAAAATGTAACGTAAATGTGTCAGACCATTTTTGATAACGTTGGTAAAGAGCAGAGCTGGAGGATGTAATTGAACTATTGAACTGTTGGGTTTTCTGAGGGTTTAGTAGGAGGAGGGAATGAAGAAAAAAAGCCCATGTAAACACCTCTCCCTGCTGTACATTAGTCAATTACAATATACAAATTGAATTGTGTTTCCTGTTGTTTATCTTTTGATTGCACTTGAGGTCACGGCTGAGTAGGCCTGATGTTATTTAGTGCTTACAAACTTCCTTTGGCTAAATGAGACGTGACAATGAGCATGCTAAAACAATGAAAATAAATTTGGACACGGACACTGTGCATGTACTTATTATTGAGTGCACTTGGTGGTGGTGAATGGAAACTCCAGAGAAAAACTTTTCACCATAAGTGAGATCTGAAAGTTTAAACTGCAAAATTAAACAATGCTGCTGTTTGGGCAAAACCCAAAACATTCTCCGTAGAATGTAAAGTCTTAAAGCAGCCCAGTGATGCTTCTCTGTAGATGTCTGACAATACACACTGCATTCTTTTTTTTTTAATCACAAAATCTTGTCCTTAGCTTTACATGTTAAATTGCTGATCGCTTACTGCTGTAAATCTGAATGTCTGGCCTGTACTGAAAGAACGTTTCCTATGATAAAGTCTGACAAAGAAACTGACATGAGAACGTCATAAAACAACTGATGACTCGGTTAGCAGTTTGTTTTTAGAGCTAGTGATTGCAAGCCCCTGTCTGCCTAGTTGTAAAGGTGCTTTCACATTCGCATCGTTTAGTATTTGGTGTGCCAAACACAGAGGAGCACATTAACCTATCAAAATGGTGAAAAGTAGTTACTTATGAAATTCGACATTCAATTATACTGCGTTGTGTTCTGTTTTCTGTGTGTGGTTGGTAAAGGTTTGTTCTCCTGTATTTCTAATTAATGCAATAAGTTTTACAGTGTTACAGTTCTTCAGTCTAACAATCCCCTTAGATTACATTTTAATTTTGCCTTTTGGTTCATTAAACTCAGTGCAGTGTAAAACAAAATATGTAAACTTGGACACACAAAGATATGGACAAAAGCATGTGGCAACAGAAAAATTGCTCAGAATTTTCTTGAAATTTTAAGAATCCAAATGAACTTTAAAGCAGGACATTTGAAAATATTTGACTGATCCAACAGTTGTTCCAATCTGGATTTATAAGGAAGCAGACTGAAACATTGGGAACTCAGGGATCCCTCTCAACTAGAAGAACAGTTTGCTGAGGAGACTCAGTACAGCAGTAATCTCCTAAATGTGTATACAACATTCTGCTGAACAACTTTATCACTCCCCTACGCTGGTGGTGACCTTGCAGGTGTTCAGTTAGAGACTTTTTTTTTTTAAAAATACCCCACACACTGTGTTGTGTCTTTTATACCACAGTCTTGAAGGTATTTAACAGCAGCTGAAAAATCACAGGTTTGTATCAAATCCTCCTTTGATATAAAATACATGATCACAAATCCAAAAGCGAATTAACAATACGTATAATCAATAAAACGGTGATGTTTTCTGAAATAGGTTTGTTTACCATTTATGGAAGAAGTCTCTAGTTTCAGCCCTTTGTAACAGTCAGAAGTAAAGCTGTAAGTTTTCTGGAATGAGAACGTCTTCAGGACGGAGGTCAGAACAGGACAGTTTACACTCTAACATGGCACGGATAAAACACAGTTATTATTCTTCAATTAATAAAAAATGGTCTGTGATGTGAAAGCAATCTTTTTTTTAGCTCGTTCCCATTATAGGAAAATAAACAGCTCCAAGCTGGTAACAGCAGGTCTATTCGACGCTGGGTTTCATCACACCACCTTGTCAGTGATTATTTTTCCTAGTAAGCATTCCTACCAATGCCTTGACCAGGGGCAGTGTCTGACCACAGTACTAATAGAGATTGCTCAATCCAGCAGTTACACTGAATGACACAACATAATATGTAAATGTGGAGTGGATCAGTTACCATCAGTAACTGTGCACCTACAGAATGACTTGCATGAGAGGGGTAGCTGTAAACGAGTCAATGAACGCAGAACAAATCCCATGTGAATGGATGTAAATAAACAGCCTTACCTGGAAAATACATTTGGAAAAATAAAGCTGCATGGTTTTACAATGTTGAATCCAAACTGTGGGTGAGGTGCTTAAATATGAATCATAATTAAGTGCTTATATCAGCAAATACTCTAATATGATAAGGTGGTGACTGACACGGTTGGATCCTTGATTGCCTCACATATTGGTTGTGTGGGTGTGGAACAAAAACTGAGGCTTTTTTTGATGAATAATTCAATTACAGGCTCGCTGCGTATTTCTTTATATACATGGATTAAGTTAGTGATACAAACCACAATTTTGTAGTGTTAAAATCAAAACTTGAGGGATCCAGAGGGAAGAAGAGCAAACATGCTTTTGTTATTTCAGTCCATATCCGAATGCAATTCATGATGACTGTAGAACGGAGACAGAAAAAAAAACAAAAAAAAAACAGCATCTTGTACAGCTTTCAGTGGATTATTCATTACTTACTGTCACCACACTGTCAGTGCTTTACACGCATAACTGTCAGTCAAAAGCTATATTTTGGTTGTAACTCCAAATGGGAGTTTAAACAGTTTTCTGTCATGATTTCAGGCTTTTTTTTCTTTGTTCAGGCAGTATGTTTCCGTTGATCTTTTCTTAAATGCGCCGTACCGATTCTTTATTTTTCTTCACAGACACATTCTGCAAATGCCTCTTCAGACACTGGTTCCGCCTTCTATCACTTTTGTCTTCTCTCCACCTGCTCCATATTCCCACGTTACCTCTTGTTGTCTCCATTTTCCATAAAGTTGCAACCAGGCCAGGTGAAAATGAATGAGGAGGTCTGGGTAGAGGAGGGTGGGTGAGGGAACTGTAAGCACAGGCTTCACAGTATCAGGACTCCGGTGGAGAATTTACAGGGACAGATTTTGATGGCATTGACAAAATGCTCTCAGCCTCCTCGTAAAGCTGTGGGACATGGGAAAGTATGCACAGGTTGGTATGAAAAATATACACAGGTTTTTGTCTGACCAATAAGAAATCTCAAATGTAAGAAAAATGCTGAGGAAACTTACCGGAATAAACTGAACGTCTTGGAATAGTTCCTGGATAAAGCGTCGAGAGGCGAGTCTGAACATGCAGTGAGCCAGCAGATGGGACACTTCCGAGTATAAGCAGATGTCGTCGAACGCATATGGAAACTTTTCCTTGATCCTGCAGATGTATTTGAAAAAGGGATTAATTTCAAGCTTACACAAACATTTCCATTTAACTGAAAAATTCAGCCGACTGAATAAATAAAGGAATCACACATTTTCCTCAGAAACACTTTTTATACAAAATTTATAAAAAAAAAAAAAAAAGAAATTTTGTTTTTGATTTTTTAATACAATTTTGGTTTGGGATATTTATGTAGTACTGAGTAAAGCAAAAATTTCCAGACATTTATAAAAAGAAAATATTTTTCTTTTATACATATTGCGTAACTTGCCACCTTTCAGACAAGCAAAAAGGAATGCTGGTTGTTAAATGGAAATGTTTTATTTAAAGAAGCAAGTATGAAGGTTAAAATCTAAACTCTGTGCAAGAATCTCCTTATTATATTCAGTAACACTAAAACAGTCTTTAAAAAAAATCATAAATTGGGGGTGGGGAGCACTGAAGAGATGTTCACTATGCGTATGTAATGTAATAATATGAAATGTCAGAATTAAGAAAAGGTGTGATCTCTGTGACTTAGATTGTGGCATGGTTGTTTGTACCAGATGTTATTTTATTTTATGTGGCGTTTACACCGAGAAAACTAAAAGAATTCTATGAGTAGAGGGTCTCCAGTTTGAAACACCTTGTTGATGAGAGAGATCAGAAGGGAATAACAAGGCTTGTCTGAGTTGCCAGGGAGTCCCTAGTAACTCCAAAAATTTTCTTTAATATACTTTTCTGCTCACAACGGTTCTAAAGTGGGCAACATGTTAAACTTTGTGGGGGATGGGCTACATCGGCTGAAGACCATATCTTTCCTGTCAGCCAAAAACAAGAATCTGACTCCAAAACTGGGCAGTTGAAGATTAGGTGAGAAAAGCAAAAAACAAACAAACAAAGAAACAAAATTCTAGGGTTTTTAGTGAGCCTTCAATTGTCCAGTTTCTGTAACCATGATGGCTGCAGAGTGCTGTTCATGTCAAGAGTGAGTACTGGAGTTAGTCTGATGACTCAAACCAATCTTGCCAGTTGCCTCAACAACAAGGCATTTCTACCCACCACCCATGAACTTTCAGTTCCCTCACACTGAAACTCACGCACACACCATCTAGTGTAAACACTGGAGACTGTAGTGTGTGAAAAATATCATGAAATCTACTCACTCACTGTCTATACCACTTAATCCTGTGTACAGGGTCGCGGGGGCCTGGAACCTATTCCAGGAGACTCAGGGCACGAGGTGGGGAACACCTTGACAGGGTACCAATCCATTGCTGGGCAAACACACATACACACTTACACACTCATTCACACACTACTAATCTGCATGTCTTTGGACTGTGGGAGGAAACCGGAGTACCCGGAGGAAACATTTAGGCATTTGCATTTAGGCATTTGTCAGACGCTCTTATCCAGAGCGACTTACATTTTTATCTCATTATACATCTGAGCAATTGAGGGTTAAGGGCCTTGCTCAAGGGCCCAACAGTGGCAACTTGGTGGTTGTGGAGTTTGAACCTGGGATCGTCCAATGCCTTAACCACTGAGCTACCCCTGCCCCCATAAACCCAGCAAAGAACGGGGAGAACATGCAAACTCCATGGACACACATGCAGGAATCGAACACTGGAAGGCGACAGAACTATCCACTAAGCTACCATGCCGCCTCAGGAGATCTACAGTTTATGAAATGTTCAAACCAGCTCATCTGGTACCAATATTAATGCCACAATCAAAATCACAGAGATCACACTTTCCTATATTCCTATATTTGAGGTGAACTGAAATTCCTATGATAAATGACTACATCAATGTGCTGGGGTATGGGTGGTCCTATTGAAGTGAACAGTGAGTACATGTAAATAAAGACAAAATGTTTATATTTATAAAAATGTATCTATTAAAATAATGTAAGTAAACTTCTGTGCATGGAAAAGTCTCCTTAAAACTCTGTAATGCAAAGGGATCTGAAGTGGTTTAAGCAGCCATTCAGTTTACATGAAGCTAATCACAAATCATAAGCTTTTATTGTTGATGGCTGCAGATCAAGTACAATAAGACAGAAGAACGTGACGAGAGCAGGAGAGGGCTGTGTAAATGGGGCTTGAGGATCTCCTTACGTGAGCAATCCCGTTTCATGGCCTTTGGTTCCAACGGATGAACTGAGGTTGACGACCAGTCGAAGCACCTCTTTCCTCAGCAGAACTCTGCAGGCTGGAGCGTCTTCTGGAATAGTCTTAACTCCTATAAGAAATACGCGTCAAAGGTCGTATTAATGCAAGACCTTTAACAATTTCTTCACATACATCGAAACTGCGGTTTGCAGTTTCGTTAACAATTTCTTCACATGCATCGAAAATGCGCACACATATATACAGGCGCACGCACGCGCACATATGCACGCACGCACACGCACGCGCGCATATGCACACATGCACACGCGCGCACACATACGCGCGCACGCACGCGCACACATACGCGCGCACACACGCGCACATATGCACACGCACATATGCACACGCACACATATGCACACGCACGCGCACACATATGCACGCGCACACATATGCACGCGCACACGCACACATATGCACGCGCACACATATGCACGCGCACACATATGCACACACAGATACGCGCACACAGACGCACACAGGTACAGATGCGCATACGCGCGCGCGCACATACGCACATATACACACACACACACACACACACACACATATATACACACACACACACACACACATATACACACACACACACACACACACACATACACACACATACACACACACACATACACACACACACACACACACACATACACATACACACACACACATACCAAAACCTACATGTGGGCATAAACTCACCCAGTACGCAATGTTTAAATTTTAAACTCAGTTATTCCCACAAATATCTATGGTACTGAAAAAATCTCAATTTATTGATGTGAATATGGCTTTAGATTATTAAATACACATTATTTTACACACTTGATAAAAACAATTATTATAAGATCAACAAAACTTGCTTTAACAAAACAGTTTGCTTGAGAAATCAATTTTAAGTGGCTTAATCAAGGAAATATCATCTGCTCTAACAACAACAAAAAAAACAGGTTTATGCAATTATTTTAGATAAAATCTAACACAAATGCAATTGTTCTTCATTTTAGGACACTCTTCTGTAATTAGGCTGAGGATTTGTATTCCTGCTGACTACCAATAACAAACATATTCCAGCTACAAATAAAAATTCTAATAAAAATTCTTCCAGGAAGAAGAATTTCCTTAACCGTAAAATGCCATCAGAACGAAAGTAAAACAAAACCATATCAGTGTCAACCACAGCATCAACCGTGTGCAATTAGACTACAATGTAGGCTATTAGATAGGGTCAGAGGGGGCAATTTAAAAGACAATGATTCAAATTAACCAATAAAACAATCCTATATCAATTATCATTTTAAAAAAGGGACGTGACAGAGGAGTGATGTTCTCTTAGTCCTTCTCTACATCATCATGATTTAAGGATTAAAAGGAAGTCTAACTACACCATATACAGTAGGACCATTTGACGTTCAGGGAATCATCCAATATCGATCACCTCATAGTCTTATGAATCAAAACTGAATTATATCATCAGATTCAGACCTTGAATCAAACTCTGATTACATTGCAACAGAGTCAGTGACACTGTCAATTATTGAATCCCTATGAATAAAAATTTTATCGTACTGTATGACATTCAGGGAATCATCTAATATTGAATTGTTGCCTTATGAATCAGTACTGTATAGGATCAAAGTTTTATTGTATTGTAACATAGTCAGTGATAGTCAATTACTACCCTTGCCTTATGAATTAAATTTTTTTATTGTACCCTAGCAGATATGATCCAGTGCATCGCCTAATATTGACTTGTTGCCTTGTCAATCAAAATTGCACTGTATGATTTGAGAATTGTATTTTATGACATTCAAAGTTGAAGTATAAACCCAGCCCTGTGTGTGTGTGTGTAGTGTAGATTAACTAAAGTACTGTCTGCTCCATTACAAGACTGTGGTTAATTCTGCTGCTGAAATCTCCTCCTGATTATATTTTTTACTCAGATATTTATATTACTCACTCAGATATCTTTATTTTTTTATATTTTTATATTCAACTCAAACCACAGAGAACCAGGTTGAAGTAACTAACTAGTTTAATAAATAAATGTAAATAAATAAATAAATAAATTGCCAGAGCTATTTTTGAGCTGTGGCAAAAAAGTTATGAGAATGACACATATTAATTTTCAATCCTGTGTTATGCCAACAGTAAAGCATCCTGAGACCATTCATGTGTGAGTTTGTTTCTCAGCCAAGGGAGTGGCTCACTCTCAATTTTGCATGAATAAACAATGGTTCAAAAACATCCTCTGAGAGCAATTTCTCCCAACCATCCAAGAACAGTGCCTTTTCCAGCATGGATAATGCAAAAGTAATAACGGAGTGGTTCGGGGAATAAAACATAAAAATTTTAGGTCCATAGCTAGGAAACTCCTGTGACCGTAATCCCATAAAGAGCTTGTTGTTGATTCTCGAGAGGCGGGTGGACAAACAAAAACCCAGAAATTATGACAAACTCCGAGCATTGGTTATGCAAGAACGGACTGCCATCAGTCAGGATGTGGCCCAGAAGTTGACTGACAGCATCTCAGAGGTCTTAAAAAAAAAAAGAAAAAAAAAAAGAACACTGCAAATATTGACTCTTTTCATTAACTTAATGTAATGATCATAAAAGCTTTTGATAGTTGTATGATACTAGGGGTGGGCGATATAACCAAAATCTTCTATCACGGTAGAAGCAATTTTCTACCTTGATAACGATATATATCACAATATAGCAAT
>JAQMYL010000011.1:14698749-14715260 GCA_030014365.1 Clarias pachynema | reverse complement strand
TATTTTTTTTAACAGCTATAACAGCTTCTACTCTTCTTGCCTGAAGCATTATGATTGCCCTTCAGAGGGGGAAAGGGGGCTGTAACAGGTTTGGCAAAATACTTTTGCCTATAAAAAGTGTATAAAGAATTAAATAATGCAATATTAGGCAATAGTTAGTTCTAACTGAGTAATCTGATTGAACGTGATGATAATAGATAGTAACAGCACTGGGACATTTAACTACATGCATCACTCTGCATTACAGATATTTTACTGTAATGACTGTTAACTACAATACAGTAACTGCAATTTGTGAGTGTGTGAACAAACAGTTGTAAACTAGTAACAATCCTGCTGTTTTTAATATTTACAAACCAAGTGTAGCTTCTTACAAGTCCCACAGAAAATCCATGAATAAGCTCAGGCAGGTCCGTAATTAGAGAGTTCTAATACAATGGATCGGATGTCTCAAAAAGAGAAACTTGCATCTTTCAATTTTATATGCTCTTCTGATGATTACTATTTTGTCTGTCCTGAGACCCAGACCAACTGCTACATTAGTGTTTATATATTTCTTTAATCCATTTTGATGTTATAAGGAGTATTGAGGCTTAGAAACACTTTATGTATCTCCAGGTCATTCAATCATGCCATTTTTGCAATTTTTTTTATGATTTTAAGTAACATGCTTGGGGTATAGTGTTGTTCTGGGACTTCAATAGATTTCCACTTTAATCAGACACAGTGAAGAAAACAATACTGCCCAACAGCTTTGTCTGGGGTGTTTATGTAATAAGAGCTTTCACATCCAACTTCTATGGCTAATTACAGAGCTTTTCTCATGAAAAAGGAAGAAGGACTATTGTACTGCAAAGTTCTTAGGGCAATATTGAATATCTATTACAACAAGTTATAGTTTGATTATGGGTTATACCCATTTACATATATATGTATGAAGGTGTGTGTGTGTGTGTGTGCACGCGCGCATGTGTGTGTGTTTCCATTAGGGCCCTCTTTGTCCCATAAGAACAGCCGCCATACTTAAAACAATGAGAAGACTTACAGCCGCTTCTCCTGAGAGATGTCGAATGAGGCTGCCATGTTCATCAGGGTGGGCAGGCAATGTAGGTGATGGCTGTGGGAGTGAGGGAGGATGGTGTTGGCCTGCAGGAAAGAGAAATACAATTCACTCAGAAAGGAATGCAGAAGAAAGTCAGCATTGGCTAGTAAAGTAAAATTGGAAAGATACCATGTGCAAGAGTTCTCCGAGGAGGATGGTAGCACATACAGAAACACTATCTTCACTGCTTGTGACGACTTCCACCAACCCCTGAGGACACAACCAAGTTTAGAGGGGGAGTCAGTAATACTAGAGAAAGACTGCTGATATTTGAACTCAACAGCCACAGAAATACACCCCGCCCCCCCCTTCCTTCAGGGTTAGAAAAAAATAGAAAAAAAATAATACCTCTAAAAGTCCACTATTAATGAAGGCAGACAGTACAAGTGCAAGGTAGTTATCCATCAGGTCAGGCCTATAGAAACATGACAGAATTTAATTATCATCATTTATTTATGACAATGTAGACATTACAAAAAATCTTTGCCAGTTGACGACTGATACTATTAAGTATTTTTGTTATATTTACATTTTTTTATACAAATAAGTATCAGTCAAATTAAATGTGTGTACAGTTTCACACTCAAAAACAAACGAAAAAAAAAAAAAATGCAGTCTTTGGATAGTGCTAGAACCCAAACATCTATATTTCACTGTAAACTTTTCTTAACTGAAAGACTCACAGAACAGTTTGCAATACAAATTCTTTATTAAAAACTCATAGTGAGCTGGCAAAATTGATAAACTGCCATACGTGTGTTAAAGGAAAGCTCAACATGAGCAGATGAAAAAAAGTCTGAGAATAAGCACAGTCTTTATGAGTGCAGCAGCAGTCTACAGGATCCAAGTAAGATTATCTTCTTGAAGATAAGCATGAGCCATGAGCATACATTGTGCATTTCAAAAGGCAATTAAATCTAAAACAAGGTTCACAACCCTTTGCTATGATAGTACAACATTTCTCACTCTATCAGTCGTGACACTCATACACCTCTCGCTCCAAAGCACTTACCTTGACCGTGCCCGATGAGGGAGGATAATTTTGGCTTCTGAGGCCACGAAGCCATCTGACAGCCTCCAACTGTCTTGAAATCTACTAGGATCTACAGAGAAAGTATTATTTCCATTAGCACTCCTATTCCAGACAACTTTACTTGAACAATTTATTAAACGTCAGTAGTTTCTGTATCATTGTATCATGTAATCACCCACCAACACTAAGAAGCGCTTCAATGAAGTCTTGGGTAACTACAGGAACTGGGAGTCGGAAAATGTCATACAGCACGTCAAGAAGGCCCTTCTGTTGAGAGATGATTTAAAGCAGATTAAATAAAACATTATTATTACAGTCAGTATAGAATTAGTGTCCCATTTGTATATATATGTACTGCAATGTCAATCATAAATCTTTTCATAAACTACCTGTGAATTTTATTTCTTTTGCATATATGAAACTTGCCCCAAACTTACACCCATTTGTTTTTCTCCAAACCATTACCACAGCGTTAGAAGCACACAATTCTACCGAGTGTCCTTCCTTGTATGCTGTAGCAGTTTAATTTACCTTTACAAAAGGGATTAGCCTAAACATGTTCCAGCAAGACAATGCCTCCAAGCACAAAGTGAGCTCCATGAAAACATCAGTACCTGACCTCACTAAACACTCTGAATGGAAAAATTCACACAGCCACACTCCAAGATCTAGTAGAAAGCTTTGCCAGAAGAGTGGAGGTTAGATGGTGTATAGTGGAGTGCTGTATTATAAGAGCAAAACTAGATCTTAAATGGGATTTTCAAAAAACACATACAGTACGAGTGTAATATTAAGGTGTCAACAAACCTTTAGCCGTACTGTGTAGTAAACTGATCCTAACTATATACTAGTCTAAAATTAGCTAAATCAAAACACACACTGACAGATTATGAACAAACTCAAAACATTTTCCATTTACTGAGACAGAAAGCAAGAGCCCGATGTCAACATCTATTTCAGTTTTGAACCTCCAGAGAGGTTATTAATGAGAGATGGGAAATGGAGTGTGGTTTTCAAGGAGAAGGTTAATATCAGAGAGTATAAAAGATTGTCAGACCTTCCACATGCATATAGCAAGTATCTCATCTGCTGTTCTTATTTAAAGTATTATTTAAAGTTCTTGCAGATTTTTTGGTTGGTAGCTCTAACACACTGTTTCCATGAACAATCATTTCTGTCACCTGTGAATACTCAGTACTACATACCCTCACTTCCATATTCGGTATACAGAGAAGGCCGATAAGAGACTGGATGCCAGAGCTGCCTGACTTGCAGAGGTTAATGATGCCTGGATGGAGACAGAGGTTATAAAAGAGTCAGGGTTTTACACTAGGTAAACGTATGTCATGATATAACCTGATAATGCATTGCATAAACGGTTTGAAATCATACGTCTAATAAGCTTACCAGACCACGAGCGGAAAGAAGCAACGATGGACATCTTACTAGCCAGAAAACGAGCCTCTCTGTCCTCCCTAGTGTGCAAAAAAAAAAAGGTCAAACCAAGATGCAATTCAAACAAACAAAAAAGGAGCCCTTAATAGCCAATGGCATGATTGGAATTGTACTCTTACTTGAGCTGTGCCTCTGCTGTGTCAGGATTGTGTCTGTAGTGGAAGTCCGTGTAAGGTGCCAGGATTTGCTAAGGAGGAACAAAAAAAAAAAGTCTGAATAAAAAAAGATGTCTTAAAACATGTCTAAGAGCATCACATCGTTCAAGTCAAATTCTCCTGAATTCTGATTCACAGGTTTCAGGACCTGTTGTAACCTGAGGATAACATATCCATATTATAATCCATATGTTGATAATTACTCTTGTAATTTTAATCCTGAAGTCTGTACATCTGAAGGACACATTATTTTCCTTTAAATGTGATAATTTGCTGTAGATTTCTTGTAAATATCTAATAGTTGTACCCTGTGGGCAGCAGTCACACAACATTTTTACCTCAAAATATTTTCTTCACTCTGAAGCAAAAACTCAGGCAATGATTTGTGACCATTAGCTAATTACCATTTTTCTTTCAGCTTATATGACAAACACTAACCATGGCTCATCTTCTCTGAATCTGACTGACTTGATTCACTGATCTTGGTGTGAGTGTAAAAAAAAAAAAAAAAAAGTTAGGACCGATTATTTCAATGGCTGTTAAGTTGCATTATTTACATATATATTAGGAAACATAGATGTCTGAAGCATTACAGTGTGTTGTATTTACTAATAAGTGTTTCCTTTTCACCTATTTTAGCCATTTATAACCTGCTGTCTGATTTAGAGGAGGAGTTTCTGTGTCCATGCTGCCAAACAGATAAAGCCATGAAAGTCTAAATTAAGAAAAACTAAGAAAATCATTATGTTCCAGACCATATTATTGTCAGTCAGCAATAATTGTAATAAAGAGTTAATACCAAGCAGTAAAGTGTGAACCGCCACTATGAGATAAAACACTGATTGATTGAGCAAACATATTCACAGCAGTCTGTGGTGAGAGCACGTAAAATACTAACACTGAGAGCCCAGTATGACAGAGCAGCCAGAAACCTTTCACATTCATTTTGCAAGCACAGCAGCTTGCAAATGATTCCCTAAAGACTGATTAAAAACTGTTTGTATTCTGAATCCACACAAACATAAACAAACAAACACTGGATCTTAAATTTTATTTGACTTAAATTCTGTACCTCTGGCATATTACAATTTAGAATACAGTGGTCATGTAAACAATTTTTATTCATGTTTATCTTGACTGCTGTTTTATCATGAAAAGTGTCTTGGGTAATTAACTACACTTAAAGTAAGTGGAAGACGATTTAATTTTCACAATACAAGCTGCATTGTCTGTTTCATGTGTATATCCAGCTCTATTTAAGAAAAAAAATGTAGGACAGCTTTTTTGGAGTTAGAGAAATAAAAGCATGTACCTCCAGCTCAACGTCTGAGCGCACATACTGCCGTGTATGAGGATGATTTAATAGGTGCAGGATGGTGGTCATTAGCGCCTCGTTGATGCGGCTAAGTTGGCAGTCGATTACATTCTTCAAGATGGTCTTAAGTCCACCACGCCGGGCCACAATTTCTGGGTTCTTCAGTGCTGCACATTTAATATAACCCCAATTTATCCCCAATTTTAACAATTTATCACCACACCAATTAGGCAGAAGAAAAAAAAAACAAAGCATGCATGTGTGGCCATTTATTTACTCACCAAGTTCACATATAATTGCGATGCAGGCGCGCACCATTCGGTCTCGCTCCTGTATGCCATCGTTGCCCACGGCGATGAGGGAGTTAGTGATGGAGCTTGGGAAGAGCTGAGCATTCACAGTGATCATCTGGAACAGCAAGAAGAAAATTATTATACATTGTAATGCTCTTATGGGGTTATATTAAATTAATTGAGAGAATCAGTGGAAAAGAGCAGGAAAGAGACAATAAAAATCAACAAACTCAAGGAATGGTGTGAGAGAGAACAAAAAAGGTGAGACAGGGAAGAAAGGCAAGAGAGACCCAAAAAGAAAGTGAAATAAATATTATGAATTTTATCTGCCCCAAGCCTTTTTCTCTCCCCAATTTAAAATATAGAACGTCTGCAGCATTTGAACATTTTAACATACAAATACTTTATTTTTCTTCACGGAATTACTCTAATGTGAAGCAGTGTGTTATTACAGAAAAATAATCCATGCCGGGGTGATGTGTTGCAGACCGTTTAAAACTATTTACTAATCCAAATCATCCAGAACACTGCTACACAAAACAGCCCTCAAATGTTTTTACATTTAAACAAGTACTGTACTAGCAAAACCAGTTAGTTTTAGTAATCACCCGTGTGTGAAGCAAAACAAACAGTGCGTTAAAATTGATCAATGCAAACATGACTCAATGCACTATTTAAACAGTACCAGGAGTAAAGAGTTAAGTTTACTACTCACCTTCCTCACCAGCCGAAGTGCCTGAGTTCGCTCTACCTCATTGCTCTGCTGAATGTCAATGCACCTACACCCGCACAATCAAACATAGACAGGACAGTACAGTGTGTCATACTGTGCTCTATACAGCTCTGTTGCTGTGAGCAAAAACAGAGATTCATCAGTTACATCACACATGTGCCTAAGCTTTTACTAAGGTTTACAATCTTTTCACATCTGGCAATTATTATTATTTTATTTCTATACATTTGCATTTGAGGTGATATGTTAAAGTTCCTCTATAATCCAGCAGGTGGCCACACTCCATACTATTCACACACTGGCAGGCAGTGCAGCATCCTGTGTGTTAAGTTTTTTTTAGAATTGTAACAAAAATCAAATGGGGATATTTATAAAATTGTGATGCTAACAGAATCGCAATACAAATTGAACCAACACCTAGGTATGCTTATAATCTCATTTCTGGCAATCCCTGGTTATTCCCATCCCTACCGTACATACATACACATAAACCAGTGATTTGCAGTGTCAAACCTGCTGTAATAGAAAATTTTACAATTTAAAGTAGAATAAAGAATTCAACAACACTGTGGTATCAAATGTCACTGAACTAAGCAGCTCTAAGAATTAAGTTTTTTTTTTTTATTATTATTTATATCATTATTATTGAACCGTGTGATTACTTTTGGTATCTGTTGATATAGAGGCTTTCTTAATTTTATGAAGCCACATTAGTCCTGTATAAAAGTCAGAAACAGAACATTGATGTACAAGACACAGCACCTGCTGGAGGACATAAAATGAGTTCGACTGTAGAAGGTTCTGGAGGATTTACCCCAGGCTTGTGATAAGGCTGAGAAGTTCACCCAAGAGTGCCTTTTTATTTGAGCTGTGCGAGGCATGCCTGTGACGGGAACATCGCGTTCGGAGATGAGCTGCCGCTGCGGGGTGAGATGTGCTCAAGGGGAACGCGGTGTTCCTGCCGCATCGCTGAACTGCAGAACCTCACAACCCTCACACTGATCCTAACTACAGCTGACGCCCCATGCTAACACACACACTCAGAGACAAATCACAATTGTATTTTCTAACTGGAGCTGATTTAGTCTTCACATAGAGTTAGCTACAGAGGATGAATTTCTGTTGCTCCCAACAACATGCCTCTAGAAGAAAATCTCCTACTCCTCATTCTGTGGAGACTAGAGACAAGATGGAGATTATGACCATCAGCTTAGTCATCCATGGGTGAATTTACAGTATAATAATAATCACTAGATAATAATCCATACAATAGTGTGTATGGAATACCTGACACCAAAACTATTTGCTCTCACACTTGCTAGTTTTTTCTCCAGCTTTTTCAAAAAGAAAACTGAGTGACTTAAGAGTTGAGCAAAATAAACATGAAGCATTAGTGAAGAAATATTTATGATGAAAATGTAATTACCAATATTCCAAGGCTTCCACGTAGCTATAGGTAACAGCACATGTAAGTTCACCAGTAAGTGATGTGGCATCTAGTGCTGCACAATTAATCATGTAAAAATCTAAATTTGTGGCTGTGCAATTATTTCATATTGGTTTTCTGCCTAAAAAGCCATAGTATAGACAAACAATCTCCTCATAATCAGTCTTACGCCTTTATTTGATATGCATTACTGAAAATTAATAAAGCCCAGAAAGGAAGCTAGCCTAACTAGCTAACTGACTAATAAGCTAGCTAGGACTGGTGGGAATGTAATGGTTGCTGTGTGCGCGTGTGTTGCATGAGCCACTATTTTCTTCCGTATCAGTAAGTTCTTTAACTCAACTCGGCAACCAAGCTCTTGGGGGTTATATCGCCTTCTAACTCCATCCAAGGATGTCTCTTTTTGCCACTCTCGTCACTGAGGCCCCACTCTGTGGATGTATTTACTGCAATATTTATCTATCCGAACAGATTTGTTCCTCATAGCATTAAGTGCTTTACTCACCCTCATACTCAACTTTGAACTTGAAGATTGTTATATTTAGTCTGGTCAATGTATTTACTCTAAACATTATCCTCCTATACTAAGAGCATAACTATTAATCTATGAATGGGGGGGAAAAAACTCCATCCAGCATCATTTAGCTTTACTCTTTAATCCACATTAAATCTTTAACAACCTTCTGCTTTCAGAGCTTCTTTTCTCAGACACAACGAATGCAAATAATCCAAATGTTAAAAGTGGAAGTACAGATTAAAACATTGTGTCATGGTGGTTCCTCCTATACCTCAACATGTAGTCAATAATTATATTGCTTTCTTATAGTTAAACTTGTCACAAAATGTTGTGCAATGTCCACAACGTTAGTTCCTGTTCTCACCTACATTATAGCAGCTACAAGCAGTCTTTTCTCATCAGTCTTACTTTTTCTCTCTCTCTAGATGTCCTGAACATTTTCTGTTACACTGCTTACACTGGAAATTCCTAATTCATAAATGTCCATAAACGTCGGTGGAAAACCTGACACGATTACATTGTTTTCTTAAAGTTTAAATCTTTTTATTTTTATTATTATTATTAATTTTTTTTTCCAGAATCCACCAGAGCAAAAAGAATACCTGATCATATGGTGATTTTTTCCCCCCAGTGTAAATTTCACTCAGAGTAACATCAGTTTGTTCACTTCTGATCTAGAGGTCATGTTTATTGTCTAGATTTTTAAACATAATTAGGCTGGATTATTTAAAAAATGGCTTTTTAAAACGATGATGATGTGTTAGAATGATGCAAACACACCTGGAAATCAGGTAATCCACCCGGAAGTGGAGCACCTTCTGGAGGATGGTGCTGTCTCTGATCAGGTAGCGGAGAGCTCGGAGACCTGCAGCTCGTACCTCCTTCGCTTCATTAAGTAGAGCCAATCGGAGGCTGGCAAACAGACAAGATACAGATATTTTAGACAACTCAACAGCAGTGTGTTAGATCTCTTATTAAAAAACTAAAAAAACAAAAAAACTATACTTGATGCAAGACTCACCAGATGATGATCTCATCATAGGTAAAGCCAAACTTCTCTTCTGAATGGCCGACGTGGCAAAGGAGCTGAGTGAGATATAAGATTCATGTTTATATATAATTCTACATGAACAAATAAACTTAATCATAGGTGTGTCATGTCAGGTTAGTGTTCTTACTTAAAAGTCAGCAACATTTATAGTTCATTGTTACAGTTCATAGAATAAACCATCTAGGTAAATCATAAACTAGGATGATGGTGGTGTGATTACAATAGCAACACGAGTATGAATCATGAAAATTATTTTTTAACCAAGGGAGTGACATCCATTAATTAATTAAAAAAAAAACAGCTATACAATAAATGTTTTACATAAAGCTTTACAAGTTTTACATTTAGATCTACACATTAGTGGTCTGGGGAAAAGTGCTTAGAGAAAAGGTGCTAAAACAACTGTTCAAATGTTTTTTGTAGAAATCACTAAAAGGTACTAAACACTATCATATAAACTAAACTATGTTAAATAAAGACAAGAATTATGTAAATAATGTGTTTGAAAAAGAACAAGTAAACTACAAATCCTAATTTTGCATAAAACGTTTATATGCACAAGTCACTGACTTTAAGGTTGGACCACACAGTCAATAATCTTATTTATCAGCACAGGTCAGTCATAAAGTGTTCAAATCTTCATTTATGACTCTTTTATAAGTAATCGTGAATGAATTCATGGGTTATAACTTTTGAGAAAATTGTTAAACACTGGCTCATATGGTCAGAAATCTAATATTCTGAATGATCTGAAAACATGGCCCCAAGATAGGACAAAATTATGTCATTATTCTTGAGAGAAAAATCAACTCCATACAGCCTTAAAGTATTCTGCAAATGTAGGCCATAAACCATGTCATTTTACTATGCATGCTTGTATTTCAGTGAAAACATCCTCAACCATTATGTGAACTCGGACATCATGTGCAGTAGTACAGAAGTATGCGATGAGACACACAGCATATGCCCCAAAAGCAAAAAATACAAAAAGCACTTTAGTGAATGAACGTCAGCAGTCTAATCGCCTAGAGACAAACCTTAATGAAGTTGTTGAGGTGACCCAGTTTGCGCATGTTGGAGACACCCTGCTGCTTGGCCACGTTTTGAAGAATCTCTCGCAGGTTGTCTTTAGGGTCTGAAACGAGAAGGAAACAGGATTACAGGGTTACTGTTATCCCGAACAGTGCTACACATTCCGCAACCATGATTTCAGAGTCACATAATCACCAAAAAAAAAACAAAAAAAAAAAACAAATACAGTTACAGAATCAGGCCACAGGTTTGGTGAAAGAGGAACGTGTTGAAAATACAAACAGCTGTTTCCTTCTAGGGAATCAGATAAGCATTGAGATTGGAGAAGGCAGGGTTTTACCACTCATGAATTCTCCTCACCCCCACTTATTATTTCACTTCTTAAACGCTGGACTGCTCATCACAACACTACGGATGGGATACAAGTTCTATCTGTTAATTAATGTTGCAGCAGTCATTACGATTGACTGACATGGGATACGATCTCAGGATAAATTAGTGATGGGTGTGTCTATGATGTACTAATAAATTCCACGCATATTACATACTCATCTTATTTTAATACAAGCTGCTTGTTTTGCCCATTAAGCTAAATGCGTTTGTAGGGGCGGGGAACTGCACACAGCCTGTGCTAAAAATGTAAGCAACACATTGCTTTTCTGACATATCTTTTTAAACAGCGCCTATATTAGCTTTAGATTTTAAACTTAGACCTAGTTTCAGTTTGTTTTTCATCTGAAGACAACCCTTTAAATCACATGGCAGAATGCACAATCTTTACCACAATTTCAGATATAGTGAAGTATAGAGAAATCTTAACCAGACATGTGTATTATCAGTCTGTAAAAACTAGAAGGCCAGAGATAATTCAATATTAATTACACCACCCACCTTAACTTGTAAAATTGCTTACATCTGAGCACTGGGAAATCATTGCACAAAAGAAATTCAAGCGTTGGTCATAATTTAGTCATTTGAAACAGTTTTCCCACACACTGATTCATTACACATGGCCACTAGCAGCCGGCTTACAGCACAGACGGAGGTGAAGAAAGAAAGAAAGAAAAAAAAAATGCCTGTATAATTGTAGCATAAGAAAGCTTCCTGTTAGTACGTTTTTTGAAATTACAAAAAAAATTTAAAAATCTCGACAGGGTGATGAAAATGATTTGCTTTTATCACCCAGAGCCTGATCACTTTAAAAAATCCTAATACTTTAATTCCTCTTACACTGCAGCAGATCTTTTAGCATTATGATATGTTTTAAAGAACAATGTCACACTTTTACCCTTTTATTGCTGCATGTTATCTAGTTAGTTCCTGTTAGTGCTCACGTTATAGCAGCTACAAACAGGTGTTCTCTCACCAGCCTGTGTGCGATTTTTATTTTTCGTGCATGTGACAAGTCACACTAAAGTATATGTTTTAATCGGCCTTCGCTCATGCTGCAGGATATCCAACTGAAATTTCTGATATGCTAGAAATGCATCCAATCTTCCAGAAGCCAGACCCGTGGTCATTTAGGTGATTAATCACACCGGATGTCAGGTTCAATTCAGCCGGATTATGAAATCAGACAGTGAGACTGATCAGGACTAAGACTGTACCGAATCCATACAATATCTAGTATATAACTCCTCTGCCCTGAAGACTTTCCACTGCCCAAAAACTTCCAGATAGAGCGTTAACTCTGACACTCACTGTCTCCAAGCTGTTACAGAAAGCGCGAAAGATTAGATCTAGTGCATTAACAAACATGTCTTCGAGGGTCCAGTCAATTTGATATCACAATATCTAGGTGCCGATTAAATTTGCATTGTGATTCTGTATCACAATCTTTTAAATATTCCAATACCATTTTTTTTCAGATTTCGTGACAATTCTAAACAAACTCAGCAAATAAGTTACATTATTATTATTATTATTATAGAGGAACAACAACAGATCACCACCTCAATTCCAAATTTATACAAATTAAAAATTTATAAAAAAGAAAAATAGATTTTGGAGTCAATGTGGCGATACATGAATCGACGCCCAAAAGAATTGTGATACGTAACTTAACCGATTTTGCTCCCCATCTTTGCCATACTCATCTTAATTTAACATGCACCCAATACTTATTCTTTAATGAAACAAACTTAAAAAATTTTTCTTTCATCAACATGCTGCTCTATGGTCAACACTTTCTTTGGTTAACACTTTCCTACGGTATGTCCAATGCTGCTTGATTACTTGTTGGAAGTGATGCAGTGGAACTTAGGCCTTACTTCATCACAATATGAAGAGACTGATGCAGCAGCGCTTTAGTCCTCATCTTTACATTTTACTTGAACAGATGAGATTCCAAAACACAATCAATCATGTCAAAACCCTTCAATACCATCACAGGGTCTTGGTGTAGATCGATGGTAAATGACACCGCCGCCTTTGACGCTATTTTGAACTTTCTAACAAACAACAGCTATCAAACACACACACAATACACACCCAGCACATATCCCTTAACCCTCTTTTCTTTAAACATAGACACTTCATAGACTCCTCATTCTCCAGTAAGCAACTGTTATAGAGAATTGTGTGTGAGAAGACATATAGCTGGAAAACAAACAAACAAATACACCAGAGAACTGTATGCAAGGCTAACAAGCTGCTACTGTAGATCAACACACAGTTCTGGGGCGGGACAGACATGATCTAGAGAGTTTAACTAGATAAACACAAGACTAGGACAGTATGAATCATCCATTAAAAAAAAAAGTGAACATTATAACATGCACATACTGTATATCGTAATCTTTGTAAACACACCGTCATACTGGTGTCGAGAATCTTAGAGGCCATGGACCAAAACACTGAGACCCTGCTTCATATTTCAGGACGGTTTGCTTGTACTCATGCGCATTACAGATCTTACAGTATTAATGTCAGGACAGATATGTGATGAAGCACCTGACAAACAGCATGCTTTTTACTCCATACAAACTCACACCAAAACAAACCCCGCCGCCAAGATGAGCAGAGCCGGTTAACCAATGTACTCTAAACACTGTCGCGGCTCTGCTGTAGATTATAAAGCTTTATAACATCAAAAAAAAGGTATTTATCACCTCCATATAGTTAAAGCAGATACCCCACATCCATGAGTAATAGCTTTGGGTTTGTGGCCCATAGCTAAGTTAGCTTAGCCTACCCTTAAGCACAGACCAACTTAACCCCTAAAACACACCCAGTCTGCGTGATGCTTCAACGCCCACCATCGAAAGCGTCCTGAAACAGCACAACGCGAGACTATAAACCGACACGGTCCCAAAACACAAGCCGAAAATTCCGGATATGTGTGTACATTAGCATGTTGCTAACGGGACTAAACCCACCTCTGATGAGATCCAGTGGTACATTTTCCTCCCCGCTGTCATTCCGACCTGTCGGCATAAAAACCACAAAACAACCATAAGCATAAACAAATTGCTCCAAAACAACTGGCAGATAATAAAACACACTGCGTAGACGCGTTGAAAAGCGACAGCCCTGCAAGCGAAAGCCGCCGAATCTCACCTCGCATCCGTATACTTCGGATAGGACGAGCTCGGATGCTAACCGCCATCTTTCCAGAGACAATTCACAACACCGGAAACACCGCGACATATCGCGAGAACGGAACTCGAGCTGCGCGAGAACTGATCAGAACCCCCGAGACCCGCGATACACCCCGCGAGCTGGTCGATACAACCGCTTTCTCCCGATACAGGGCCGATATTACAACAACTAACAAGTCATTTAATTCGTGTGTATGAGAAGGGGAAATATTTCTTAATATGTAAGTTCAAAAATAAACCGTCATAATATAAAATTCTGATGGTAAAATTAAATGGTGAAAATCGATGCAAAGATAACTGCATTGCACAAAAGTCCATCCATCCATTGTCTGTACAGTACACCTGGAGTCTAGGTCACTAGGCGGGGTACACCCTGGATTGGGTGCCAATCCATCACAGAGCACACCCATTTACACACACTCACACACTCATTTACACACACTTGTGCCCTGTGATGGATTTTCCAGGGTGGCTCCAGGCCCCTGCAAGCCTGTACATTATAAGCAGTATAGAAGATGAATGAATTAATTAATGTTAAAGTCTCATTTGTAAAAATAAATAAATAAAAATTTAAATGTTTCAATACGAAACCAAATGTGCAAGAATATAAGCATCATAAATGTGTTCTATTGTTTGTGTGTGAGTGTGTGTTTTGTGCCATGTGATCGCGCGCCACCTGAACCTGTACCCTGTCTTGTGCACTAAGTCACCCGGAATAGTCTCCAGGCCCATCAAGAACTTGTATACAGGATAAAGTGGTAAAGATGATGAGTGGATGAGTGAGTGAGTGAGCAAGCTTTCTGGTATTTTCTTAGAAATGTGTTGACATACCACAAACCATCAACAAATCGACAGTCTGCTGTGCTTGTATGAGTGTAGAATAGCAATTTTATGATTATATACTCATTAAAGCCTTAAATACCTCCGTAGATAATATGAATGATATATCCTTCCCTGATAATTCTATCATTTTCGTGTTTGTTTATTTGTTTGTTCGTGAAATGCTTATAGTCTGCAAAAAGGAAATGTCTAAAAAGTATGCAGGTGTCCTGTGTGATCAGTAGATGGCGGTAATGCTCATTTTTTATCTTAATACGTTCTAAACTAGAAGAAGTACAGCCTGCTAAACAGCGGAACTCATCTGCGCTTTATCCCAAATGGCTATCTGCTCTCTATATTAGTCAACTATATAGGGTTCTGTAGAATTAGCAGTAGGGCCCTAAACAAGTGCACTATATTACTAATTCAATGGTATTTTGGATAAGAGATTATTTACACTGGAGCTGCGGTGGACAGAGAGCTAAACGAGAAGTATGTCTATCTGAACTATAAATATATTTCAGTAAAGGAAACACGGTTTTAGCTCTAAGTGATGTAATGCACATTTTGATACAGTTCCGGGTTCTTGTTTAGCAAAAGTTACTTTTTGTTCTGGGCATTCATGTAGCTTGCTAACTCGCTAACTACACAGAGGTACATGTGGAACTAACACTATGTGCGACTTCAGTGTTGGCGGCCTCTATATAACTACTAGGGGATGGGAATCACCAGTTACCTCTCCATACGATATTATTACGATACCTAGGTGCAGATTCGATTAAAATTGCGATGTACCACGATTTTTTAAATAGATATTCAGAGTCAATATTAAAATCTCCCTGATTTTGTCACAATTTAAAACGTTTAAAAAAGTTTAATGATTAATGAAATGTAGCCCGTTCCTTATAGCATTAGTTTTCTCACAATACAAACTAACTTCAAATACAAGAATTTAACATTTTACTGAGCAGCAAGTATCTCTGTCATCAAGCATAATTACTATTTTCTCCTACATAATTACTACAGTCTTAGAAAATATTTCACTCCTACCACACGGGATGATAATTTATAAATAGTGTAAAGTGGAGTATCTCTAGGATTATAAAGAAACAGTGACATTTTACCAAGTCTCAACTTCACAATAAGTGCACGGGTTGAGTGGCTGTGAGCGCGGGGCTTCTAACACGTGATTTTCGAGTCATCCGATCACCGGTCATAGCCAATCAAACTTAAAACCAGCCAACTCTGTTCACTGACCGATCAACTGGTTCATCTCTATTATTAATGTCACAATAGTTTCTTGAAAATCGAGAATGGAGACGTGACATGGGGCGATATGTGAATCGTCACGCAAGAATTATGATTCATAACTGAATTGATTAGATTTTTTCCCCATCTCTCTTAACTACTATCACTGATATTAGATACCTGTTTAATGTGAGCTAAGTTGATCATACACTGATTATTTTTATTCAGATTAATCAGTCATAATTTGACAGAAAGCAAATGCCGCATCAGTTAATCTACACAGTTTATTTGCATTTAATTGCATTTTTTTACTGAACTGTGTGTAAAAATTTTATTGGTCTATAATTGTAGTCAAGTGTAAGGTACCTAATACCCAGAAGGCCTCTGTTCAAGAGGCCTTGATCCGCTTGCTACAATAAAAGAAAAGGCGCCTGCACGACAAATTGAGGAAGTGAGAAATATACAAGTAGAGGGCAGGGATAGGAAAACAGAGCAATAAGTACAATTAAAATAATAATAATAGAAAAAATAATAATACTAAGAAAAATAATGTTAATAATAATATTCATAACATTCACTCCTTTTTATCTTGTTTTATAGCCGTTTACTCATAACTAACGATAATAGGGATGCACCGATACCACTTTTTTGGAAAATGAGTACGAGTACTTGCATTTCAGTACTCGCCGATACCGATACCGAGTACTTAATA
>JAQMYL010000011.1:14646154-14680295 GCA_030014365.1 Clarias pachynema | reverse complement strand
ATGACTGTTTATATTTCAGTTGGGCTGACAGTCATGCTGCTGAATTCAGGTATTAAAATATATTATCCTAATGTAATTTCTCTTGATATGCTATTGAGGTTACATATATTTAACATATATTTATAAATATATACATTTGTATTAAAACATAATAAAATGCAATACATCTGTTCATTTCTTTTCATATCTGATAGTATATTTATTATTTATTATATTTATATTTATAATATGTAAAAAAAAAAAAAATGCTTAGTAAAAAAAAAAAAACATATGATTTCCACCTTAACTCAAATCAATCAAGTGATTTTTGTGCCTAACGCTTGACATGGTTTTGTACTAGAACTGTGAAAATATTGGGTAATTAAAGTTAATTTAGCCAAATAATTTCCTAATTTCCTAAATCACCTAAATATTTATATATTTGATTTAAAATACATGATTAAGATACATAATCTCAGTTCAGTTACAGTGTTCACCTCCTGCTTTTTGGTACAATTCTGACTTTAAACTTTAGACTTTAAACTGGTGATGTCTAAGAGGGAGAGTTATAACAAGCAGTGTTACATTAACACAGCACAAGTGTAACACGTTTATTTTTGCTAAATGCAATATGCATATACTGTCTTACTGTATTTCTGTATGTCCACATATAACCCCATCAGCGTCATTCATCTCCTCTTCCTGGTAATATTTGTAAAAGTGTGGAGCCCCTAGACGGTCATGGAAAAAAAAGAAAAAAGTCCCTTTAAGGGCTCCAGTAAGATTGCATGCCAGTAAAATAAAACAGATTGTAATTTTGTTTTTAAAATTATTATATTCTAGCAATTGTGTTTAGAACAAGTTTTAACTGTAAGCTACTGTTTGAACTAAACATGTGCGAGATGAAGCACTCTTCTCCCGTATTATGCGCCGTGATATACAGACTGCCTTAATATAATAGGAACTTTATCAGTAATTTTTTTTTACTTTTTTCGCTGGAATTAAGCCTAAATGTTATACGGTTCTTATTATTGTTGATTTTGTTGGTGATCTTATTTATTCTTTTAACAGTTATAGATATAGATTCTTTGTACGGTCTGTGTCAGAGCAGGGACACACATTAGATCTTGTTCTATCCTGTGGGCCTCCAATTGTTAATGTGATGCACTTTTTCATTTCGCTCCCCGTCAAACCGTTAAAAAGTGTGTACCTGCATGGTACTGTCGTTCTTTGAATTCTTCTACTGCTGTTCAACTTTGTGCTGTTTTTAATAATACTCTGAGTTATTTTTATATGCTTCTAATTGATTTAATGTTCAGGAGTTAACATCATTAATTAATGTAACCTGCTTTACTATCATGGAAAGTGTGGCACCTTTCAGAACCATGCACTCTTAACCTATACCTGCTCCCTGGATAAATGACACCACTTGTGCTGCCAGGCGTGAGTGTACGTAGGAGAGCTGAGTGCACGTGGAAGAAAGACATTACATGTGTTTTTTGAAATTGTGAAGAACAGCCTAAGAGAACTGTAAAAGCTGAGAAGACAAAATATCTAGGCATTATTTTACTTACATTATTTTTAAAAAAGAACTCATGTCCTTTTTAGTATTATTAATACTGTTCTAAACCCCCCACAACCTACATGTCTTGTAGAGTCCCCTGAAACATATGAATTATTTTTACATTGTTTTGTGAACAGGATCAAGAATATACTTATTTCACCTCCTTTTTGTAATCCATCCATCAATGCTACATGCTTTGCTGCTTTTAAACAGTTTGAGGCTGTTTCACTTCCCTTTTTAAAGGAGAATATTGCCCATATGAAATGTTCATCCTGTCTGATGTTATCGCTCCTTGATTTTTTTAAAGAGATCTTTGATACTATTGGACCAGTGGTTCAGAAAATGTAAAATGTCATTCTGACCACTGGTGTTGTGGTGTTGTGCCAGCGACTTTGCAACCAATGCTGTGGTGCAACCATTAATTAATTAGTTTTACCTAAATGCACATGACATTATTGAGGTGTTCCAGTTTGGTTTTCGAGCTCTCTACAGCCCTGAATCTGCCCTCTTAAAAGTTTTTAATGATCACTTAATTACTACTGACTAGCCATTTTGCCATTCTTCTGATTTTGGATCTCATAGCTGCATTTGTCACTGTGGATTTTTCCATTCTTATATATCTTCTGCAGCACAGTGTGGGCATTACTGGTTCTGCCCTGGACTGGGTCAGATCATACCTGACGAACAGATGTTTTTCTGTTGGTCTTGGTAAATCCGTATCCTTCTCAGCAGTTCTTACATGCGGGGTCCAACAAGGATCTTTATTATTTTTACTTTACTTCCTGCCATTAGGATCCATTATAAGGAAGTACAGAATCATGTCTTTTCACTGTTTTACAGATGATATTCAAATTTACAGTTTAACACCACTATTGGAATGTCTGGTGGATGTTAAAGCATAGTCTTAATGAGACTTAAACTGAAGTTCTGGTATTTGTAAACACATGTGGCAACACTAACACCACATGGCTTCCTGTGCAATTCAGAGTTTAAGGTCTCGTTAATAGCCTACAAAGTACTGAATAATCTAGCACCACTGTATATTTCTGACTTTTTAAAGCCATACAGTCCAGCACGGTCTCTCAGGTCTGTAATCAGCTTTTACATACAGTTCCTAAATCTAGGTTGAAGAGTTTGGGCGATTGTGCCTTTTCAGTAGCAGCCCCTTAACTCTGGAATGATCCTCCCCTGTACATCAGGCAGGCCCCCACTCTTCCTAATTTTAAATCTCACGTTAAGACCTTTTGATACTCTTTGGCATTTAATACAGTTTGATGAGGTATTCTTCTTCCTGTTTTTATTTACTTTTATTCATTATTTATTTATTGTTTACTGTTTTATTTGCTTATTTCATACAATGATTTTATAGTCTGTTTCTATGTCTACAACTATTTTAGGAAACAGTTACAAAAAGATAATGTCCTAGTCAGTTTTATTAGAGTCATTATGTTTTTAAATAAGTGATCATGTGTGACAAAGCACATTTGAAAGTAATAAATGTTGTTTCCCTATAGTTACATTTTTTGGTAACATATAATTTTGACATTTATGTAGGAGGCATACATCCATCCTGCATTTGCTCAAGTGGATGTTCTTCTATTAACAACTCCTTAAAAATCTGCACAAATGAAACCACAGTAGAAACAATAAGTATGAAATATTTTATAATATTCTTTATATAAATGTGTATTGGTGTTATTAAAAGTACACAACTCTAGAAAACAAAAATAGGTAATTATTGCCATTTGGCTTCCTGCAGTTATACTGAATTCAAACAGTGCCATTGGACTGACTGTGGTGTTCTTCCTGATTCTCCTCTCTTTGGTTTGTCAATGGATAACATGTATTGTCATTATGGTGAGAAAAGGTACGAACCAGATTTTTTTGTTGTCATATTTTGTTTTAAATTTATAGAACATTAGAAAGTTATATGGCTAAAAGTATGTGGACACTTGAAACCCATATGTGTACCTTTTATAAATGTCTGCCACAAAGCTGAAAACACACAATTATATAAAATGTCTTTGCCTGCTATACAGTAGCATTACAATTTCCATACATGGAACTAAGAGGCCCAAATCTGTTCCAGCATGACTGTGCCCCTGTGCACAAAGCAAGCTCCATGATGCCATGGTGTGCTAAGGCTGGAGTGGAGGAACTCAAATGGCCAGCACAAAGGCCCGACTTGAACCTCTTTGCAGTGAACTGGAACACCGACTGTGCTCCAGGCTATTCAACCAACATTTCTCATACCATGCAGACCACACTAATGCTCTTGTGGCTGAATTGAAAATCTCCTTACAGTCTCCTTTTTCCCTCTTTTAATAACCTCCACTCTTTTAATAGTTTTTAATAGTAAAAGTTTGCATAATTGAACACAAACAATTGGGAAAGTCCACTAAGGATTTCATTTTTTAATGAAATAAAAATGTTTTTTTGTGTATGTGGTGTGTGTATATGTGTATGTGTGTGTTTACCTTAATAAATGTGAATACTGTATAGAGCAGCTTCAATACGACATATAAATAAAAAGACAAAAGTGACTTTCTAAAGCTATATGAAGTGTGTGCAGCGAGAGAGTATTTAATAAATGTGGATATGTCCTTTCTTACTGAATGAACAATTATTTTATTCACTATGTTTAAAGAATTTGAATATTAAATTAGTTTTTCTTTTTCTTCATCATTGAAGCTGTACATACAGCTCCTGTTCCACACAAGAAGGACAAAGAGTGCAGCAAAGTGGTAGTACAGTCTCATATTTTTAATATATATTCAATACGACGCATAAACAAATTGCTCCTTACTACTTCGTAAATTCTTGCTCTTTTAGGCAGGTGAAGAAGATTTATGGTATGCCACAGTAAAGTTTACCGGAGCAGCCAAAGACTCTGATCAAGTAACGCCGTTTGACCCAAAAACTGAATACTCCACAGTGGTCTTTAAAACCCCAGACATCAGCACCTCACAGCCTGACAGTGTGACTAATGTTGAGGAGTCCAATGCCATTTCTGTTGAAGAATGAATCATTTGCTTATTCTACAAAAATCTGTTCTGGTTTTGTGGAATCCTTTAATTATCTTTAAAACATTTTACAGACTATGTATCTAATCTTCTCTTCTGCATGACAATAATGGAAACTGTAGTAGCTCAAAGTTTCTTTCTTTCTTTGCTTTTAGGTTTAAAACAAAAGAGTAAGTTAACCAATTTTAAGCTTATTAAGACTTGGCAAAGAGAATGACCCTGTGTTCTAGCAAGTGGCAGGTTTTATCAACCACTACTGTTATCAGTTGTGGGCATTCATTGTCCAGTGGTTTTGTAGTTCAATGAAAAAATGTAGAACCTTCAAAATCTAAACTCACAGTAAATAATGCATCAATCATTGTGAAAACTCGTTCCTTGTAAACATTTTTCTTTGTAATGTCTCTTTGATGAGAGGTTGTATATAACAAGATAAAATGAAACCAAGAGTGAAACAAATGTTAAGTGACTTAATTTTTGACTTGTGACTTGTGGGTTAAGTGACTAAAGTTTGACAGGGAAACATTGACCAACAAATTCCAAAAGATTTGGTCCAAATCTTGAAAGCATTCAAGCCTTAATTCAAATTTGGTAAAATTGAACGGGACTTTATTTTGTACAACAGCAGAAAATTGGAGGCAGAGTCACAATAAAGACTGGAGGCACAGTAAAGACATCCTCTTTTCCATCTATGTGGGACATGGACCTGCTTCATGATGTTTGAGGGCACAATGAGATACATTATCTGAAATGCAACATAAGATCTAAAAGTAGTGTAGCATTATGAATGAATTAATATGTAAAATGCTAAATGGTAATGCTATTGGTATAATTTTCTTTAGCAAATTCAGTTTTGTCCTGTCAGAAAAAGATTTGAGTTTTGATTTAGCTGACTTTGTGACTGCTATTAACTAGCTGAAATAGACTAATCCATTATTTTAGTCAATATAAAGTAAGCACAAGTAGCTGATATACTATACCGACTACTGGTCAATAATTTTACACATATGATAAGAGTTATCTGATGTTAACAAAATAAGGATGTGGTTGCTGAAGTGTGAAAGTTCACCAGTAGTAGGTACAGTACATTAGCTGCTTATGCTTACTTTACAGTACTTTGAATAACATAATGGATTAGCCTATATGAGCTGGTCTTCAGAGTCTCAACGTCCACCCATATCTCCAGTCACTGCTCTACAGTCACACGCTTAGCTGACCATCTGTCACTTTGAATGCAGGGCAACACTATTCTGAAAGTGGCCACCAGATGGAGTTATTTTCTCATTCTTACAACTCAGCTGTGTGTACTGTATACAGTACTATATGCTTTTGTGTAAAAGCATATAGTATACACTATATGAAATATATATATTATATATATATATATATATTTAAAATATATATTAAAATAAAAAGCTGTAATAATTATGCTCAAATTTAATGAAGATTCAATAAGACGCACTATTTATCAAATGTCAAGCACCTTCTGATCACATGACCTCCAATTGGTGATGTCAGAAAAGCAGTAGGTTTTTTCATCATTACATTATCGGTACATTTATTAACTATTTGTGAGAAAAATACCATTTTCTTTTTATTGTTAGAAGACATACTGTCACTGCCCATTTTAATAATAACACTGTTTATTACACTTTAATAACTTTAATAATAACACTTTTATTACAGTTCTCAAATCTCCCAATCATGTGGCAGCAACGCAATACACTTTTTTCTACATTGTGCTGATGCCACAAGAACGGCTAACTGAATAAGTATGAATATGGTTCTTCCATAATAGGCGGTGATTGCATATTAAATAAGTCATAAGCCAAGTTAGCTGTAACCTCTTTTGAACATCATTTGATATCCTCTGAGTTTTGAGCTTCATCCTTGTGCCACAAAGTTTTCCAGGAAGAAATTATTTTTGTAAATAATAAATTTTGTAAAAACTAAATTTTTTCCCTAGATTTTTTTGTTGTTGTTGTTGACATATTTACTGACCCTACACAAATCTGATAAAGCTGGACACCTTGACCGGCCATGCCTAGAAAACACAACAGTAACTCTTGCAGAGGGTAAAATACAAGTAATACGAGCACCTTGTCACTTGCTACTGGTTTTGCAGAGTCAGGCTTGTAGCTTGTAATTTCAGTCATCAAATTGATTACAGTTTTGTTTCCATATTGCATGGTACAGTACAGAAGATAATGATTACAGTATAGCTATTTATCGTTAAGATTACTGATTGACTCTTTGACATTGAGGCTCAGTGCCACAATGACCACAAATAAGAATGATGTGTTTCAGGTCATGTGACCCCACAGCTCTATCTCCCCAGATCTCATATCTCATGGGAAGCACACATTTTCTCGGTAGTATTTCTTAAGCATTTTGCTGGAGATCCAGACTTAGTGTCTTTACTTCCTCATAATGTGCATGCCTCCTTACAGTGCTATAATCAGCAGCCCTGTTATTAAGGTATTCCTAATGAGCAATAAACAGTGACATTAGGGAGCGAAGTAAATTATCACAACAGGGCTGGTTATTGCTTCTCAGCCCTTTTAAATTTTTTTTTTTTTTTAAAGTTGGTGTGTTTGGAATTGAGCTTGAGATTGCACAGGGGAAAATCGATGCTGTAGGCATTTCTTTGTATGGCTTGGCCATCATTTCACTGCAGGGTTCTAATGTTTATGAATTTCAAGCCATGGGAAGTTAAGATGATATTAACTATCCAAATAAATTCTTGACCAACATTATCAAATACTCTTTGTAATAATGTCAGATTGTATGGTGTAGGCCCCCAGGCGATATAGCTTTGTTTAAAGATGATGACTACATTTCGCTCACGTCATCAATGAGCTCGATACAGGCTTGTGCAGAAATCATGCTGAGATAAACACACACATTCTCACACACAAGTGAACCTAAATTAATAAGGATATTTTTCTGTCCATTAGCAAGTTTCATTTACTTTTCATCACCCCATCTAGATCTGTAGCTGTCTTGTGAGTTTCACATCATCCTATGACATTCCTGTATTGATCACTTTTAGATGAGCACTGTACCACTGATCAAAGTCATTTGGTAAAAGATTTGAATTACAAAAATCCTGCAAGTACCAGAATTTGGTTTGTTGCTATCGTGCCACTAAATTGGTCATCGAAAAAATACGTCATATTTTTCATTCTTAGACCTCAGGTCTCAACTCACGATCAATAAATTGTTTTCAAATGTGTGGGGGTTTTTTTGTGCCTGTAAAAACAGGCTGTTACTTTGTATAGTTGAAAGTCAATTTAAAAGCTGAGATGTAAAGGGTTTGAGTAAAAATGGAAATCCTGATTTGAATGCATCTGTGTTAGCTTGTTACTAATCATAGGAATGGTGTGAAGTAAAAACAAGCTGGGTGTAAATCAAGTGCAGTAAATTTAGTATGTATATTGTATATATTTTTGAGCTGCGAATAAATGATTGCTGTGGAAATAATAAAAGGAATTAGAGAGTGAGAAAGAGAGAGAGAAAGAGAGAGAGAGAGAGAGAGAGATGCTGCAGGATTCATCCTCACAGTGTCGTTCTTGAGACTGCGTGACTGACTGGTGTATGCTGTTAGAGAGCAAGCGTGAGAGCGAAAGAGAGCAAGGGAGAGAGACAGAGCAAGAGAGCGACAGTGTGTGTGTGTATAAAAGAGAGAGAGAGAGAGAGAGGGGAGGGGGAGGGGAAGGCTCTTGTGCGGATGAGAGGCAGGAGGCGGCGGCAACGGCAGCATCAGCAGCAGCTCTTTTTTGCGGCGTGCTGCCTGGGACCGGCCACCTCAGAAGGCGCTCCCTCCCAGGGGCTTAACGCTCCCATCTCTCCTGAACTGGCACCTGCAGGAACTGGTGCAGGCACTGGCCCAAGGACTGGCACGTCGACACTGAAGCACACTGGCACAGCAGCACCATGGCGCAAGCCGCCAAGCAGCTCCGCAAGAACAAGGACCTAGCCGAGGCCGCGGCCCAGGAGCAGAGGGAGAAAGAGGAGGAGAAGATCAAGAAGAGGAACCGCTCGAGGGACCGCAGGCGCAAGGTAAAGAGCATTTGGGTTACTTCCATTATCTCAGTGAAATCTGAGGAGACACAGCACAGACGCATTATCCAGGCATGCACAGACCGGTTTGTGGATAGTGCTGCAGCTGCATTAGTCTGAGATTCATTCAGTCAGGAGGAGATGCAGGACGAGATGCAGGAGGAGGAGGGGGTCAACGGGGAACCTAGAGATGATTGGTTAAGTAAGCGCACGGCTCTTCTGAGACACGAGAGCATGGTTTAAGCTTTTGAAGCTGATGTCATTTACATCCGAGGCTGCAGTGTGAGCAGTGCACCCAATGCCTCTGTTCTGTTTGCATGCTTTATGTATTCAGCTGCTCTGAAGGCAACAGAGAACCTCTGACATTATTGTTTGGTTGATCCTCTTTCAATACAAAATATTTCACCTATTTTCTCTGCATACACACACGCACACACATTACATATAAATATGCATCTATGCATGTATATATGTACTGTATGCATGTATGTATGTACAGTATGTACAGTATGTTTGTATGTTTATATCTGTGTATGAGTTAGTGTGTGTGATTATCACCTAAGGATCTACCTGCAGCTCTTTGTATTCAGGTCCGATGCTAACCCATGTGGACAATCCTTTAGAGACTTCTTCTGCATCAATGCCTTTCCCAGTAAACGCAGCACTGCTTGGTAAAAATTCTTTTCAGTTCTTCACCAATGAGATAAAACCTGATGGTTTGGGTGCATGTGACTGGAGGAAGGAGTCCACTGCGACTGTTATGCTTCGACTAGATTGATCTGTCAGGCTAGCATTTATCACACCAGCACTCCACTACGCGAGGAGACAGAGCACTGAGGGCGGGGTGGGAGAAAAATGTCTCTGCTGTACTAATTAACAGTCTCACACACATGCAGGCACTCAACACACACAGGAAGAAAAAGTATTTTATATACAGACTTTTTCAATGTCAGTATGACTCTGGATATCAGTTTAGCCAGACAAGACAAGAATTAAGATAAGTCCAATTTATTAGCACATCCAAATATGCTGATATCGTCATGGTGCAAGAACTTGCATGACATCCTGAAGTATTTTAAGGTTCAACATTATTATAATTCCAGCCATTGTTTTTTTCCCTCCACATTTACCCTCACACACACTGACACCATCTTGGAATGGAATGGAAATGGCTTGTACTAAGCTTGTGAAAATCATACAAATGCTTAGCAGAGTGTGAGGAGTGAGGGTGTAGAATTCAAGATGGCCGATACTACAGTGTTGGCCTATGCAACAGTGTGTCATGCTGTGCTAGAAAGCAAGTCTGTTTAAAACTCTGAACAACTGGGACACAGTTTGAGGTGCCTGTGCGATAATTAAATTGTTGTACACGATGAAATTGTTATACAAAATCTGAATTCTTCAAAACTAAAGAAGTATACGTCAGACATAAAATGTGTCTCAATTCAACTCTATGTTTAGGATAAAGGGGAAATTGTGTATGGTTAATTTTTAAATGTATAAAGCGACAATATTTGCTGGTTTTGTAATAAAATATTAAGGTCTGATAAGTGTAAAAGTTTGCAACCATAAGCTTTTTAAACGGAAATAAATAATTACAAAACACAAGGTGAAAACAAAATGTTAACGCCGATGTACAATAAAAGATGAGTGGATCCAAAAGCTGGTTAGAGAATAAAAAAGATGCTAACGGTGGTTAGAAAAGCAAGGTTAGTATCAGCTGGAAACTGAAAAGACATCAATGTGACATGACATTGCTGGTGTCTACCTAAAATGACTTCCTGTTAACAAATGTCTTACAGAAGATTATTTTGGACTTTCGTGGAACTGAGCTCAACAGCACCACTAATGTGCTTAAGCAAAACACACTAGATACAGTAGTATAAGGAGGTGAGGCTGGTGTTGATTTATTTCTAGCCAAAACTGTAGATTCATGCAGACTACTGTATCAGTGACAGACTGGATCAAGTGATTATTTAGAGCGACACCCCCCTGTCTTCTGTTTGGGATGATATTTGCGAACATATGTAACAAGTCATCAGTGATCTGCATGTGATTTGAGTTAAACATATTTTTAGACCCGGGTACTACAGTTTTCTTCTGCAGTTTAAAGACATGCAGATTAGGCTAATTGACGTTCCCCAAATTGCCCATGATGTGTGTGTGCGTGTGCCGTTTGATTGATTGGCCCCCCGCGACCCTGTATACAGGATAAAGCGGTATAGATGCTGAGTGAGTGAGCCCGACTTGATAAGATGGGTCACAATTAGTACTTAGTATTGTACAAGTATTTGGTTTGAACACATTACTGTGAAAAATAGCATTCTTGACCACTTTTTTAAATAACAAAGAAGCATTTGTGAAAACCAAACTAGAAATCCTAAAAAAATATATCGTTGCTATATATAATAATATAAGTCTTTGTCATTTCCTTGTTTATTTCAAGGTAAGAATATATTTCATTTAATGTTAAAGATAAACATTTAACTCGACAATGTATCAGATTTCAGGCTGCCATAATAAATCATGCTGAAGAGTTTGGTGAGTAAGAAAGTAGAGATTGTTTGAGTCAAAGAAACTGTTTTTATCAACATTTATCCCATACAAAAATAATTTTAAAAAGTAATAAATAATAACGATCAATATGAACATACTACAGAACTCTGTGTATTTTTATTTTTCCTTTCAGTTTACTACAAATTTTGGCTTTATTCTTTTTATTTTTATTTATTTTGAGATAATGGAAATGCTTTCGATGTTAACCAAACAAGATGGAGCTTTATTCCACAACTAACTGAATTCTGATCATCAACATCCTACATAGTGTAAGTATTTATTATTACATTTCTCATTTTAACTCCTGAAATTATTATAAATAATATTGTGCCACATCACACATTCATTCTAAAATCAATAACTTGTTGGCCATGTTATCAGTATATCAGTTTACTGATTAAATAATAAGTGACGGGCAGTTTCTATCTGAGTAATAACAATACAGTAATTGAAAAAAAAATAATTCGGTACAATGGTCGTCACAGTTTACTTTCTATTGAGCTGTTAAATTTTGAAGCAATGCTCAAAATAAGTGTTTTTTCATTTGTTTTTAACGATGTTTTGTTGAAAATGTCGTACGGCAGACATTCATTGTGATGTGCCGTTTGAGAAATATTCTCTCTCATTGTTCACTTTAAATGGTGATACCAGAAATGCAAATACTGCAGGTTTTCAAAACTGAAAAGTGTCATAGCATTGAATCCAAGATGTCCATACCAAATGCACTAACAGTCTACAATGTGGAGCCAAAGAATTGTTTATTGCGAGCACTATTTATAATAAATTCAAGGATTTATTGAATTGTGGATATTATCTTACATTTTTGTCGACTGTTTTATAAAAACAAGAAGTCACTCGGAGCATGTTACAGTGATTTTATCATGGGTTATTACAGTATTACCCATAATTAAATCACAGTAGCTACATTCCAATTAGTGTTTTTATATTAGTTACCATATTTCCTGAAACTTGTCTTAATCAGATAAAATTACTTTACTTAAAAAGAGAAAATAATGTTATTAATAATTTTACCTTGTGTGTATAAAAAGGAGTTCAGTTTTGTTTCTGCTTTTCAGTAATATGATTCTGGTTCTCACTGTATATGATTTATAAATTTAAAACTGTAATTTGACATTATTTCTGACTTCATACCATACATTATGTATACAGATAATTTTTAAATTAGGTTATACTGTTTTAGCACCATAGCACCATTTTCCTGTAACAGCATGTTACTATGTGTTTTATTCCTGTAAATCAGCGTTCAATTTAATTTTTTAGGTGTGTGTGTGTGTGTGTGTGTGTGTGTGTGTGCGTGTGCGTGTGTGTGTGTGGTGTTTCTATTCTTTTAAAATAAGTTAAGAATATTTCGACTAGATACAACTGTGAGAGAAATTGTAAAGTAGGTCTCCAACAATGCACTTTTCCTGCTTTTCCTGGGCAAAACAGTAAAAAGGGCAACTTCCTAGCCCACATTGTTCTCTAGATTTAAACATACTGGCTGTGGGTCCTGGTACTTTATGCAGCACCCCTCCCCCTGCATGGCGCATGGCAAACTCACAGACAGAGAGAACGTAACCTGATATTTTGCATTAACTTAATCAGCAGTGGCAGTCCCCTGGTTCTGATAATTAAATCCCAGGAACCTTATGTGCTAGAGGTTTGGAGGAGGGTTTGAACGTGTGGCCTGTGTATTTAAAAAATTGGCATCAGGCTAGCAGTTTTTCCAAAGTGGTTTAGCAGGTCTTTTTTTGTGAAAATCAGCTACAGTGCAAAATTAATGACCAAAATGGAGCTGACCATATGCCTCATTTTAATCTCTGAACAAGGCAGTAGACCCATTTCTCAGGTGTGATATAGGTTTTGTGTGATAGTGTTCAAGCATTGTCACACAAGAGAGAGAGAGAGAGAGAGAGAGAGAGAGACACGAAGGTAGTTTTTTGCTGATTCACTCCATCTGCACTTTAAAATGCAGCTCATTCACGGAGTGAGTTTGGAGCGAGCTAGGGACCATATTTGAAGGGAGTTATTATTTTTGATCAACATAATTTTTTCCAAAGTTGTCGTGTCAAGATTTTCGAGCTGTTTGACATGACTTTTTCCCCGAATGGACACAATGTGAAAAGAATCAATAATCAATCAATAAATGTATACACAGTATATATACTGTATTACTGTATGTCATGTTTTACGTTTGTGTCCTCCTTCAAGGTGAAGCCTCCACTGAGATGCTGTACTTCACAATTCACTTGTTTTGACAGTCACCTCATCAATAAAGACAAATTAGACAGTTTCACCAGCTGCCAAAGATAAGACCCAAGTCACACGTGTCATAGGTGAAGGATTCTGCTTTAAAATATGAACAAGACTCTGGTGTTTTTTTAAATCACAGAATAAAATTCACCAATAATATTCTTCAGAATTTTTTAATACCCTATAACCAGGCCTTGGGTTATATTGCAGTCGTGTCGTTTTAATGATAGTTTTTGTATCCTTCCATAAATGTAAAAAAATTAAATAAAACTTCACCATCTAAACAATGCATGTTTTAATCTAATTTATACTTAAACATGTATATTAAGTTAGCTGTATAAGCTTGTATAGAAATTATAACATGTAGGAACAAGTACATATACAGTAGTGACTGGGGTAGCTTAGTGGTAAAGATGTTGAGCTTCTGAACAAAAGGTCACAGATGCAAACACAAGCACCACCAAGCTCCCACTGAACAAGGTTCATGACTCCGTATAATAAGATAAAAGGGCGTCTGCCAAATGCCATAATTGTAAATGTAAATTCCATTTCAGTTATGAATAATTAACAAAGAATTTCTGGACAGTCAGCATACAGAGTTTAATAGAACCAAACCCATATTGAAGTTGAAGAACGTTGCTAGCTAATCTGTTTACAAGTTGACCTGTAATAAAAAAAAAAAAAGGTTGACTAGAAAGGTTTTTGATAATTAAGCCAAGGTGCAGTTTACTGTACTTACCTGCATCTGCATACAGGCTACAAGGTAAATTTCCAGGTTAAATAAAAAAATAACGTATTTATTTATTTATTGTGCAAAATTAATGACCAAAATGGGGCCGACCATTTGCCTCATTTTAATCTTTGAACAAGGCAGTAGACCCATTTCTCAGGTTTGATATAGGTTTTGTGTGATAGTGTTCAAAATTAAGCAAGCATTGGCACACGAGAGAGAGGGAGAGGGAGAGAGAGAGAGACACACGAAGGTAGTTTTTTGCTGATTCTGCACTTTAAAATGCACCAAATTTTAAATTTTATTTGTTTGTTATAGCTTAATAAAAATAACTTAAATAATTGGTGCAATCATTTTGCAAAAGATTATGTTAATTTATAATTACAGTCATAGAAGTGGCTGTGGAAATGTAAATGTAATAGACAACTGGAGATTGCGAGTTCGATGATGCTCTAACCTCTCGCAGCTGGAGGTCTAGAGAGAGCTGATTGGCCGAGCTCTCTCAGCGGGAAGGGATGAGAGGTACTTAGTGCTCTCCCATTAGTCACAGCTCTACAGCCAATCAGGGGCGTCTGTGAGTTCACGCAAGCTGAAGGAGCGGATAGCGCTGTCCTCCGAGTGTGTTACGTCGCCCCCAATGGTGCATGACCGAGCAGTTCGAACAGAGGCAGTTGGCTGGCATCACGTGGTTCAGAGGAAACACATGATGGTCTTCGGCCCTCCCGACTGAGTGGTAGTAGTATCCTTAATGTGGGAGCCCCCTAGTGACGGGAAGAAATTGGGAGAAAATTGTTCAAAAAAAAGTTCAGATCATAATCAACTAAATTAAACTCATAATATATCACGTAGCAAGTGAGCAGTCAGTTTCTGAAGTTGATGTGTTGGAAACAGGAAAAACAGGCAAGCATAAAGATCTGAGCGACTCTGACAAGGGCTGAATTGCGATCTCCAAAATAGCAGGTTTTGTGGAGTATTCCCGGTATGCGGTGGTAAATACCTAACAAAAATGTTACAAAAGGTCAGTACAGTAAATACAGTGAGAGGGACATTGGTGCCCAAGACTCACTGATGCATGTGCGAGTGATGGCTAGAACGTCTTTTCAAATAACACATAAGAACTTCTGTAAAATTCAATGCTGGCTATTGAAAAAATATGTCATAAGAAACATCACAGGGGCAGCTGAAGTGCATCACAGGGGCAGGTCAGGGTGCCACTACCAAAAGTGCCTACAATGAACATCAGGTCTGGTTTATGGAGCGACGGAAGAAGGTGGTCTGGTCTGATGAATCACATTTTTTTTAAATATTGTGTGGATGTCCAAGCATATGGGCTTTGCTTATCTGAGAAAGAGATGGCGCTATGGGAAGAAGGCAAACCAGTGGAGGCAGCATGATGCTTGATGAAAAGTTCCGCTGTGAAGCCTTGGATGCTTGCATTCATGTGAATGTTACTTTGACACAAATCACCTAAACATTGCACCCTGCAAAATTGCAAGGTCATGTGATTTAAAGGATCTACTGCTAATGTTGGTGCCAGACACCACAGCACACCTTCAGAGCTCCTGTGGTGTATATTGCTTTAAGAATCAGAACTGTTTGTTGAGTGTGACCTACACAGCATTATGCAGGTGGTTTTAATGATATGGCTGATCATTTAGAGGATTAAAATTCTTAGGATGTGCTGTTAGAGAGAAATAGGATTGATGTGAAGCATCATAACACGAAATATGCACAATGTATGTTATTCTATTATAAAGTCTATTCTATTCTAAAAAAAAAGTTGGCTTGGCTGACCAAGATTTAGGTAGTCAAGAAAGACATGTTTATAATCTATTTATTGTTATGTTCAATCTTGTGGAACATACAGTATGAATGTAAGACCTGAAAAAAACACTTGATCAAAAATCCAGATTGGTAATCCATGATGTCCAATGTTCTGTCTTAGCTTTTAAATGAGATAAGCCTCATGAACGACAACCAAAGTACAGTATGCTGGAACAGTGAACATTTGAAACTGGGCATGCCATTCTAGGGAAAATTAGGAAAAATGGGGTGAGACTTGAGAGGTACAGTACGTATGAAGAAATGAGGTATCTCAAGACTTTTGCACAGTACTGTATTTCTGAAGCAAAAAAAATAGCTGGTAAATCCTGTTCTGAATCACTTTGTGTGATCAGAGTGCAAAAACAATTGTAAAGAACATATATTGAATAAGTGAAACAAAGTGTGTTGAGGTCTGAGACTGAGGTTAACCAAGTGCACGAAAATGGAATTTCCACTTTGGTCACATTATAGCGTGACCACGCTGTTCATTAGAGTGACCATTCTGTTATGTTTAAATGTTGGTGCTCTTTTGCCCGAAAGAAAAAGGAATGCACTGATAGTTGCTTTTAGATTAAGTGATTCCTGACTCTCTATCAGGAATCTATAAACATATGCGAAAATAAAAACAGCCACAGCTCCAACTTGAAAACAAATCACTTCATTCTGGAGTACATACAGTATGTACTGTAGTTTGGTAGCAGTAGATTCAGGTAGGAGGCGGGAGCATCAAGTTTAAAGATGGCATTAAACATTAGAAGTGAATTAAAAGAGGAAATTTTAGCCATTTTTCGGTAAGTCAGCTTGTGCAGATGTGCAGATTATCCCAACATATACAGCTGGATTTTTAATTGACAAAAGATAATTGACAACATTTTGACATTTACCAAAAACAAATTCTTATGTCTTAAAGAGTTTATAAATTGCACATAATTCAGATGAGAATGTACTACAACTTTTTTTAAATTAGTATTTTTAACAAAATATTTATTTTAGATGGGTGTTACTGCGCCAAGGGTGTCATGAGTTCCTCACTCATGACTTTCTATGTTGTCATGAAATATTGTGTCCTCCAAAATTATTAGCACCCCTTGTAGAGATCAGTAAAAGGGGGTTAGCTTTGAAGGGGTTTGCTTCGTCTAAACTGTTGAGACACAATCCAACACATAATTAAAATAAATGTAAAGCGAAATCCCTCATTGATAAATTATTATATTCAACAAAAACACATCACAATTATTGACACCCTTGGAAATTATAATGAACATGACAGTTGGCAGAAGTACACAAACTCAAGATAAAAGTACAAGTACTTGCCTAAAAATGTACTCCACTACAAGTAGAAGTACAACCTCGTGTTTTTTATTTAAGTACAAGGACTAAAAATGTTCTATAAAATATACTTTAAGAACAAAAGTACAAGTACTCCACAAAGAAACAGATTTTTCTGGAAAAACTTATAATCAGTATTCTAAAGTATTTTAAACACAATCTGTTATGCTGTGATAACATGAATGCACAAGTCAAGTAGAGATTTGTTTTCCGCAGAAATCTAAAATTATGTCTGACACACATGAAGGCAGATGATAGCTGAGAAAATAGCTCAGCGATTATTAAGTTACTGAAGCTAATGGAAACGAGGCCATGGACTTGTCGTGACTAGCGGCATGATTTGACATTAATTAGGCATAATTTGATATTAATTAAAATGTATTAATTAGCACTAAACCAAACGCAAGTTCAAAACACTTTCGCACAGTATGTTACCTAGGTAGCTACTATAAATTACTTCTAATTTTACCTATTCTAGACATTTGAAAGATGAGCCAGAAGAATCCGTAACCCAGAGAGCTATTGGGCGGGATTGTTGCCCAGGTAACTGTCAACACTTTGGTCTCCAACTAATCAGTGCTTTCATAATGACCTGCCAGTCATTTCTGTAAACTAGGGTGGATGGAATTGTTTCTGTGTTCCTGTCCTTCTCACGTGGGGTGGAGCTTAGGTCATATAATGGTGTGAATGACAGCTTAAAGCTTATGTTTAGATTGGAAAATTTATTTTTGATGGCCATCTCAGTGATTGTGAAAAGTAACAAGTCTGTATTTAAAATGTAGTAGAGTAAAAGTGTAGGTTTTTCACAAAAAATATAGTAAGTACATAGAAGTAAAATGTATCAAAAATAGATAAGTAAATAAATGGATAAATGAATAAATAAAATAAAAATTCTCAAGGATCACTGTTGGTGAATTACTGTGTTTAAAGCCACCATCAGACATCACCTCCATGCCAGAAGATTATTTGAGAGGTATGCCAGAAGAAAAGCTTTATCTGTCAGTGTACCTCAAATGTAAGCAACTGTCATTACACTACTACAACCTTTACAACAAATAGTAATATCTCTGGAAGCATGTGCTATGGTCTGGTGAAACAAAAATGTAGCTTTTTGGATTATTACTATTATTTTGGACAATTAAAGATAGTTTAAAGATAGAAACATGACTATGATTAAAAGAATCAACCATCAGTAGAATGTGGTGGAGGTTCTGTGATGATGATGTGGAACTGTTATTCCTCCAAAAGGCTCTGGAAACAGAGTCAGGGTCCATGGCATTATATACTGCATGATATATCAGAATGTGTTGGAATCTATGAATGAGGAATCTATAATAATAATCTGCCAGGAAACTAAAATTGGGTCATCATGAATCTTCAAGCAGGACAATAATCCAAAGCATATGTTTAAATTGACAGAAAAAAATATTAGCTGATTACAGAATCAAGCTTCTGCCATGGCCATCTCAGTTCCCTGATCTGAGCCCCATGGGGTGAGCTCAGGAGTAAAGAGAGAGCCTGGGACCCTAAAGCATCTGGAAAGATGCCCTGCTCTGTATTTTCCAAACTTGCTAAATGTTATAAAAGAAGACTCAGAGCTTTTTTATTTGTCAAAGGGAGGTTGTACCGCATTAATTCTGTCGATGAAGTTCTTAGAGCACGGTTTGAAGCTGCAGCTGTTAATGAGGAATTTGAGCCATGAGCACAGCAGAAGCAACTGCTGGATGTTTATGAGAGATGTTTCATGACAAGCTTCTGCAGGAAGTCAGAGAAAGCTGTTTCTGTTCACTTGTGACTCAGAAGCTGGTATGAATTTGCAGAAGGTCAGCACATCCCAGTTTTCTTGTCTTTTTTGGTCCAAAGCAACTCTCTCAGGGAGGAGTTTGTAGAGCTTCTTTTGTGTGAAGGGGAGGAGCTGTCTGTGGCAAAAAATTTGAGTGCATTAAGGAATGTGTCCTAAGAACAGAACACTGCAGAGTTAAATGTATTATACTATTAAATGCTAGTGGTAATACTTGTGACACACGTGAGTCCTTGAAAATATTTTGTTTTCTTGATTAGAGACTTTTTCCTCTATTTTTCAGTTGTGAGATGAAGCTACTTCAATAAAAGGTGGATTTTTCCAAATCCTTTTTACTGCTCTTTACAAGGGGTGCTAGTAACTGTGGAGGGCACTATAGACCACTGGATAGAAAAAAGAAGTAACCCCAGACAACACTTAATAGTGAGTGCTCCAGAAATGCCTCATGACCAGTCATTAGATAAACAAATTGAAATTATCTTGCATGGTACATTAACAGTTTTACAGAATGGTATACCAAGAGCTAGAAGCTTCTCTTCCAAAAATATGACTACTAAAACATCCCCCTATGCTTAAGGGTACGGTCAAAGTTAGTTTTAGATTAAGGATTACTGTGAGGTTAGTAACTATAATAGCATGAAAGGTCCTTAATAAAGCTCCTCCAGTCTCAGCATGTTCTCGAAGGACTCAGAGATCTAATTTCCCTGATCTTCTTGTAATCCTTACAGTTAGGACATGGATACTGTGCCTTACATTTATACACCATCTTCACAAGTACTGCAGCTTTACTTATCATTGGGCTCCTTTATTTCAGGATCAAGTACAAAATAATGGCCACACAGAAATGCATTTTACTGTATCATGTGAAGCTGTCTTAGGTTGGAGGTTAATCCAAAATTAGTTATTTGAAGTTAATTTAAACTTTTAATTTTTTTTAAAAACAAGTTATTAAAAGTATAAACTGTGAGGGAGGACACAATGCTGGTTCTAAAAATTCCAAAATCTACCCAAAGCAACAGTAATACATTTTCCTTAAAATGCTTAAAATCCATTCTGTAGATTTTGCAGGACTCCATCACATAGGTATGTGAATAAGACCATATAAACGAGCTGCTACCATAAGGAAGATAACATACTAAACCGAGGGCATTATTATGAGACTTTTACTGTATTTGCCTTGTAGCCAGCAAATCCATGATGCTTTTACAGATTATTAGTTACCATAGACTGTATAACTGGACAAACCATCCGTGATGTTGGTTTTCTAAAGAGCAGTTTTGAACCTCAAATGCGGGCACTCGTTATGTCACCATGACATGGCAGGAGCCATCTCTGGCAAATCACCATCTGCCTCTGCCTAAACTCTATGGATTAACCAATTCATGAATGGGCAAATTGGCAGAACGAATGGAGCCTGGGTGTTGTTTGTAACCCTGGCTCCAACTCAGTTACCACCCATAAGCTAGCAAGCTTAGCCTTTGCTTAGCTAACATGCTATTGTATAGTGGCTAACATTAATTTATTGGCTAATGTCTTAGATTAGACTCTGTTATTCATACCTTACATACCATCCATGTCAACTCCTACATTTTATCATGAATCATGTGGATTCACACGCTTTCTGAGCTAACCCTAACCCTAACACTTCCAGATTGGCCTCATTGTTACAGAATCAGAGGTTACCTCTAGGTTCAGTGTTGCATTGGACACCTGAGCAAGGCACTCTTTGATCCAGGAGTGGAGTATCAAGGCTAACTCTGTGCTCTGATAACAATTTCCTAACCATCTGAAATATGTCAAAAAAAGAATTTCACTGTTCTGAAATGTATCTCTGAAAAATAAAACATTTCCTTTTTTTTTCTATGTTAAAGCAAAGAAATTGATGGTTTGATCCTGCTAAGTGTTAGAGACTGAAAGTTTTTTTTCTTTTTTTTCTTTCTTTTTTACTTTTTCTTTTCTTTTCTTTTTTTTTTTCAAAACAAAAAATCAGAAGAAGGCAAAATGGAAATGATCCAGCTGAATGCAGTGTCTAGAGAGTCTTGTATTTTCACAGAATTTTTTAAGAAACCTCATGAGTTCTGCCATCCTTAAATCCTCCAGCGGGAGCCAGCCATCAGTAGGTGGGAGGGCACTATAGACAGCAACACTCCACTCAGACACCCTCTCTCACTATCCAGCCATTCTGGCACAATATCAAACACGGGTCAGCTCTCCAAAACAAATGTTGAGAGGACTGGCATGAGGAGGTGTCAACAGTTTATAGAATACTACAATAAACCTGTTGGGACACCAATAAAGTGCTTAAAGTGAGTGTTCAGATTACAAGATCAGCAGGAATTTGATACAAAAATTCTTTTACAGAAAAAAAAGATGAGCACATTTATTCACTCACCGCAAATGTAGTCAGTGAGTTGATGTGTTTGATTTCGAAGGGCTGCTTCTTGTGTTTCGTTCTGGAGTATTATGGGGCAGTCATCTTGAACAGGTATGGTTTTCCTTAGCTGGAATAGGCCCTTTTTAAAAAAATTTTTTTATTTTTTATACTTTTGGGTTTTTTCCTGCTGGAAGTAAATTTATTTCTGGTACAGCATTAGACTAGTGAAGATAAGTACAGTTTAAGGGCAATAAGAAATGGTCTGCTACATAAGTAAAGCTAACAGACTTTGACAGACTCTCAAGCCAACCGGCAGAATTTAACCTCAAGTTTGTGTGGCTTTTCGTTCCCCCTCATCTATCAGCAACATCAAGCTCTGACAGTGAGTATAGTGAAGCAGCAACTTGTCCTTCATAATGCTATATCAAAATGACAGTCTGTTGCATAGTATTTAAAACGAAAGATAAAAAATCGAATAAATATTCTGAACGCTGCTTTATGTGCACAACACCTTCAAACAATTTAAGCTTGCATAAACTCAGCGGGATCTCAGGAGGTGATGGATAGCAAACGTACACCGCTACAATCTTACTCTTTTATACCATATGAAAACCTGTAGCATAGTTTCTATTAGGATTAGATAGTTAAACCTAAAACAACATGGGTATCAAGACTATATCATTGCTCTTTGAATGGGATGGCGAGTGTTTAAACACTATAAAATTTTTATTTACACCATTATGATGCTAGGTTATACACATGTAGATACAGGCCATCAGTTATGTTATTCTGCAGGAGGTATATTTATATTTATATTCTTGGGATTAATTGACGTTAGAAAGGCCCAAGGTCAGGGTTGTGTTAATGTTGAATGATTCATCATTTTTTTCATGGGAAATAAGACAACTATAAGCCTGTGGGTGCGAGGCTGAAATGAAATTTTGAATAAAACAATCAAAAGAGTTTATATGTTACACTGCCCTTGAGGTCTGTACATAGAATTGCCTTATTTTATTATTGTTGTTGTTGTTTTTTCAGTGTGCTTTGTTTTGTATTTTATATTTTTATTATTACAGAGTTATTCTCCGTCCTAGCCTGGGATTTTCAATAGTAATATCTCTTTCCAAAAAATCGGGAGTAGCTTTATACAAGAAAATCTACAAAAAAATGGGCATATTTCAATTCCATCATAAAATGCCCCAAAACCATATGTTCAAGGAAACAGAGACAGAAAGACTGATGATGAATATCAGTAATTTCCAGCTGATGGTTTATCCATTATAATGAATAATAATGATAATTCATAAATGGGCAAATTGGCAGAACGAATTCAACTCAGTGTTGTTTAACTCAGTTAGAAATGTAATAATAATAATAATAATAATAATAATAATAATAAATAACTGATCAAAACAAGTAAATTCATTTTATCTTAAAACTGTACGGGGCTTTCTAACAGTAGAGCTTTATTTGACCTCAAGAGTGGCATCACATATCAGTGTGTGCGATTTTCTAGGAATTGTAATAGCATTTGTTAGATAAAAGGTTTGGCACTAGATGGCTGATATAAAGGTGAATGGAACAGATCTACATTACCACTTAACATAAAACTCTGCAGGGCCTCTGAGGGTGTGCTGTGGTATCTGGCACTAGGACGTTGACAGTGGATCCTTTGTGTGCTGTGGGTTGTGAGGTGGTGCCTCCATAGATCGAACTTGTTCGCCTGACGCATCCCATGGGTTCTTGATCAGATTGGGATCAGGGGAATATGGAGACATAAGATGGGTAGAAATAAGGCAGAAATAAGGTGGGTACAGAGTCAACAGCCCTATTAGTGCTACTGCAACTACAGTACAGTACAAATCCATAGTATGGCAAGAAACATTTAGATAAGTAAAGAGAAAAGACAGTCCATTATTACTTTAAGAAATGAATGTCAGTCAATATGAAAAATCTCAAGCGATTCCTTAAAGTTATTGCTCCTAAAGGATGATCTACAAGCTATTGAATCATGGGGGTAACCAATATTGTACTCACCCAAATGCAGGCACCAAAACCATCAAATGCTATGATGAAACTGACTCTCATGAAGACCGTCCCAGACCAAGATCTACCTCTGATTCAGAGAATAAAGTTTATTAGAATGACCAGTTCAGAAACCACCGATTTTGCACCTCAAATTAGATCCTATAAATACTTCTCAATGTTTAAGCGGCAAACATATTTCAACCTCCACTGTTCAGAGGAGACTGCATGAGTCAGGCCTTCATGGTTGAAATGAACCAAAGAAACCATTACTTCTGAAGGCCAACATGCAGAAGAGACTTGATTGGGCCAAGAAACACAATGAATAGACATTAGATTAGTGGAAAAGAGTCCTTTGGTTTGATGAGTCCAAATTTATTTTTTTTCAAACCACCATGTCTTTATTAGACATAAAAAGGGTGACCAGATGGTTCCTACTGTAAATGTGTGCTTCCCACTGTGAAGCATGGAGGAGGAGGTGTCTTTGCAACATTGCTTCAATTTATTGACATTTTTGGGCATTCGCTTATGCACAGATCCCTTATGTTCCGGCCACAGCATTACAGTTGTGTTACGGGGTGAACTTTGACTATGCCATTCAAAAAACGTGATTCTTTGCTTTTTCAGGATTCTGATGTAGATATCGTGGTGTTTGCTTTGGATCATTGTCCTGTTGTATGACCCAATTCGATTCGATTGTGTTTTTATACAAGCATTAGCTGTGGGACAGATTGCCTCACATTTGCTTCTAGAGTACTCTGGTAACTGTTCATGGTTGACTTATTGACTGCAAGGTGCCCAGTTCCTGTGGCTGCAAAACAAGCCCAACTCATCACCCGTCTACTGCTATGCCTGACAGGAGATATGAGGTGTTTTCTACTGCAAACAACTCCACCTTGGTCTCACCTGTCCATAGGACAGAAGAGACAGAATGGACTTTCTCCTGGCAGCCCTTCCAAACAAACCATTCAGTCTTTTTCTAATTGTGCTGTCATGAACTATAGCATTTAACATGCCCAGTAAGGCCTTTAGGGTCTGAGATGTAGTTCTTTAATTTTATTGCCTGTTTTTGGATTTCTCTGAGCATTGCACAGTCTAACCTTGCGGTGAATGTGCTGACACATCCACTCCTGGGAAAATTAGCAACTGTCTTAAACTGCTTTCCACTTGTGAATAATTTTCACACTGCAGAACAATGAACTTCAAATTGTTTGGAAATTGTTTTATAACCTTTTCCAGATTGATGTGCAACAACAATTGCTTCTCTAAGACCACTGCCTGTGTCTTTCCCTCTTGGCATTGAGTTAGCCTCTTGGCTTTCAAGTGTTACACACACCCAAATGCTCCAGACCAGCAAACTGCCAAACCGTCTGCTGTTATAGAGGTCTACACACCTGCTGATGATTAATTAATAAAGTGCTGATGATTTCTAGCACCTGGTCAGTTATATGTTGTTATTCATCTGTGGTTGTATTTCCTTAATACTAAGACCCACTATGATCATTTGATTTGTATTGTGTTTTTATACAAAAACACCTAGGATTTTAAGAGGGGGTACTAACTTTTGAAAATGATTGTATGTACAAACAGAATGATGGCCCACAATGTTCATATCTGCAAACATGAAGAACCAACACTGGTGAAGTGTCTGCATATTTCTAAATATTGTAATATTGGAACCAATCCATTACAAGTGTATGGTGAGCTTTGTATTTCAACACTGTGTATTCTCCTCTGAGCTGCATTCAGTTTGACAGATCTATTCTATATTAGAAAGCAGAGGGGACCACAACCATAAATCTGGATATAAAATATGTTCTGCTTTAAAGGTCAACTCAAGTGAATCATGTCAGCCTTGGGGGCTATATGATGATATGAGACAGTGTAATAAGCGCTAAGACACCACTAAAGTGACTATACACACAAACCACAAAACAGCTTTGGAGAAATCTAAGACTAGAAGCCTAATAAGCAAACCAAAGGAGAAAGTTATAAAGAAACTTACAAAGAACATAGCATACTGTACAAACACTAAGAGAAACTTCCATCATCTACCATACCAAGTCACTGTGTAAGATAAATTAGATAAAGATAAATTAACATGATTTGATTAGTTTACTATCCTGTAAACTACTGTTTATTAACACACTGCTATCAGCTTCACTATTAAGTATTTTCCTCTGACTAGCCTAACTGGTTATGGTTGTTTGTTTCAGAGAACATAAACTCTTTTATATCAAGACAAGTTGCCACAAGACAAGTTGTTTTTTAGTCCTTATCGGTCCTTTGTGCTGCACTCAGTGATGCCCTTACTGGAGTGTAAAGGAGAAATTGAGGTGTGTTCATCACACATCCTTAGCGCATCTGTGCTTATTCAGCATTGCAGCAGTGACGCAGTGATATTGACGGATAAGGGCAAGTCTCGTCTTCCCTGGTCTGCGATGGAAGTCTATACCATCCTCGCTACACAGTTGGACTCATTTTTATCTTAAATGTCCTTCAGAAGCTATAAAGATATCCTAATGGGGCTTCTTCCCATACTCCTTATCTCACAACGTAATGCCTGTTAAATTATCCCAACTTTTATTTGTATATTTAAATTCTACACAATACTATTGTAATGCTATTGCTATTATAAACATGGTTACAGTTCTTCAAGCTAACATCTCCAGGGTTGAGGGTTCGATTCTTGCCCTGGGTCTGCGTGCATGGATAATAAATGTTTCCCCGTGCTTGGCAGGTTTCTTCCAGGTACTCTGGTTTCCTCCCATAGTCTAAAGAAATGCAAAGTAGGCTAACTGTCATATTCAAATTCCCTGTAGTATGTACAGTACGTGTAAATGCCCTGCGATGGATTGGCACCCTGGTCTGTATCCCAACTCCCCTGCAATAGGCTCCAGGTGTCTTGCGACCCTATGCAGTATTATTATTATTATTATTATTATTATTATTATTACTACTGTTCTTTTTATTTAAAACCATAAATTTCTCACTTACCTCTGAAATAATTGGTACTGTGTAATGTCTGATGAAGCTATTCAAATATTTCAGAAGTCTTTATTATTTTTAAGGGAAGATTTCTTATAAGAAATCCTTTCTAGATAACGTTATTTTAATGCAGCAGATGCTATATGGTGGCATATGAAAAAAATACCCCCAAAATCTTTTGGCTGAAGGACTTGTGCAAAACTATGCACAAGCCTATGCAAAACCTCATGCTAAACCTCTAAAGGCAGATCGTTATAAAAATGTACAGTACATCACCAAAATCAAATCACCAAAATGAAAAATACAGGCTCCCTATGATGGCTGGCTTTTTATGTAAAGAGCAGGCATGGATCCAGGTTTTATCTTCAGTTGGAGTATGTCTGGAAGGTTTAGTTGTGTTTTGAGGCTTGGCTAGAGAGCTGAGTAGAAACATAACCTTCCTTCCGCAGATGAATCTGCTTCAGGTAAATTACAGGCTCAGGATTTCCATTAAAGCAAACATAGTTGTTGCAATATATCCCATTTCATTTATCCACTGGGGAAACCTCATCCTGGGAAACAACAGGCTTTCCAATATGGCCTTCGTCCATTATGGGGGCGGACTGCAAGTAATGGCTAATGGAAGTAAAGTAAAGCTACGGGAGAAGGAACCATTTTTTCCATCCTAAAATTTAATTAGGGATGAAGTATTTATATGAGTGCTTTGTGGGTTTTGTAGTTCACTGCCTCATTGGGGCACAACAAAATGTGAGGTGTTAGAGTCAAAGAGACATACTCATTTGCTCTTGTTTTTGGGTTGCAAACACAGCACCTTCATGCATGTACTGTATGTAAAGAAGTATTGCATAGGTTAATCAATATTTCATAACGAAGTCTACTTTTGATAAGAATCGTGGCTAAAGTAAGAGAGAGGGCGTGCACAAAAACACACACACATGTGCACACACAAACTAACAGAATCACTGCTCTGTCGGAAAACATCTTTAACAAGGAACCTCTCTAATCACACTTGCTTTTGCCTACTTTTGAGGATTTCACGGAAATGTGACGTTAAACAGGTTCATCTCACGCACAAGCTACAACCTTTTTAACCTTTTTCTTAACGGTTGTTGCAGGCCATTGTTACTAAAGAATAATCACTACACTTGGACACAAAATAAATGTATTATATAACATGCTGTTGACTATACGAGTGACATGCATTGAGACTGAGCATTTCCAAAGCGCAAGAAAGAGAAGAACCATTGGCTCAGCCGTGATCACGTGACGCTCGGCAGACAAAGCGGATGCATACTACTCGTATATCACGACCACGCTTGTTTATGAATTTAAAATTTATTACAAAATTTTGCTCATTTTGCAAAACACTTGCAGCCAAGTTACTCGCAATCCAAGGTTCCATATATACAACTAGATTAACACCACTAACAATAACAACTATAAAAATTTTATATTTTTGATAATACATAAAGGTCATCTAAATGAAAAGCACTTGATGTGATTGAGCGCAAAGTTTGCCCTATGGACATGTGGAAACAAAATGAAAGGTGTTATGACATTAAATGTAAATTAAATAAAAAATCTTTGGGTATAACTCAATATGCTTAAAAACACTATTTAGTAAATATGTTTAATATGAATAATATGTTTTTTTCCCATTTCAGCAGGGAGACACATTATCCTATTCCTTTCTCTGTCTTTGCATTGAAAACAAGTTCACAGCGCTGAATACATTTCTGTTTGTAATATTTGAAATACCCCTTTTATTATTACCTGGTCCAGCCATTATTCAGTCCATGTAATTTACACTGCCAAAAAAGAAACTAAATAAATAAAAATAAAAATAAATAAACAAACAAATAAAAAACAAACAAATAAATAAATGAATAAATAAATAAATAACTAAATTGCACACTCTGTAATCAGGTATAAATAATAATTGATGTGATGACCTGGTCTTTCAGTACATTTAGGTCATCAGTTGACTTTATTGCCACATAACATTGCTGAGACTAGACCTGACCAACTGAAGCAACTCTACAGTATGTCATTACACTCTATTAGACTCCAGAGGCTTGCACAATTGCCACTATGCATGATGGATGCATCACTTCATGTACTTCCCCGTTTAGTCACAATCATGTTCAATTTACTATTGAACATAGCTATGTTTTTTCTGTTGATTTTTTGCCATGTAACGTCACCAAGTTTTTGACTGATCTCCTTTAATTTTTTTCCCCAAACCACGTTTCTTTCATAAAGTTGGTTCTTCAACATTATCCTTGCAGGTTTTGATAATGTGTTGAAGGGTTCTTAAACCAGTTTTAATAATAAAAAATCTCCTTAGTTTGCTTGATGCAACCCAGTAACTTGACCCTTCTTTTTTTGTCCAGGTGTACAGTGGTACATGTACAGTAGTAACTCAGCACACTAACTGGAATTATCGCTTTAAAAACTGAAATTTTGCAAGAAATTTGGCTCAGCACGCAAAGCATTTTTGGCATGCAAGCGACTGGACTGAGCCGAACTGAATGCTGGCTATGTTGTGCGTATGTCAATACCAATGAAGCCAATGAAATATTAGAAATATTATTGGGTGGTTGGAACAGATTATCTGCACTGACATTATTTGCCATGGGAAAATTGATTTTCACAATACAAACTTTCACCTTAGATACTCGCCTGCAGAACTGATTGAATTTTATGCCAAGGTACCACTGTATATTAAAACTGAAATTGATTTGATTAAATTATTATTATTTGCTTCAAAACAAGATATGACCAGCAAAGCAGAGAATTTTTTTTATAAAATTTCATAATAATGCTTAAGTTTTGTAAGTATGTTCATGCAAAACAGGGATATCCCTGTACACATCATTGTTAACAGGTGAGCTCACAGGAGATGAATGAAAAACTCTGAAAATAGGTGACCTTTTATATGGTCCATGACCAAAAAAATTTACAAAGTCCTGACAAATTGTAGCGATTTCAGGAGAAATACTAGCAATGCATGGCAAGACTTTATACTTTATAGAAAACTATAGGTGAATTGTAAAACTGTTCATGAGTGCTTGGCATGAGTATGTAATGATCATAGTGGAGTCAAAAGCACATTTCAAGTGGTCTGTGAGTATAATATAATATTTCATGCCAATTTGTTGGGTGATTAAGACATTTAACATTATAGAGTTGAGCAACCAAAAACTGTCAACAATTTCAGTGCTGGGCAGTTTGGCAATCTCTTACAAACAGATCAGAAATGTGGGGAAAAACCTAGACTGAAAAATATAGAATAAAGAGTTATTCTATTGTGCTGTGTTTAAAAAAAAAAAAAAAATATCACTGACATGTACAGTATCATTGCATCTATTCTGTCTTCGAGAGAGAAGGAGAGAGAGAGAGAGAGAGAGAGAGAGAGACAGACGGGGTGGGGGTGTTAAATGATAAGGAATGTAATAGAAGCTTTTGTGACTCAACAAAGCCTTCTTCAACTTTGAAACTGATGAAGATGGAATAGATAGAGGAGGTAAAAACTGGATGATGCCTTCATTTATAGGAAGTGTGATATTTTGAGTTCATCCATGACTTACTGGCTATGAGCTGTAAATGTGCTTGTAAAATTCATTTTGATAGTATGACAAGGTCAAGGTTTGTCAGTGTGACATAACCAGGAAGAAAATGATTGCAAATATTGTGCAAAGCCAGCATCTGTCTGGCTTACTGTATGCTATACTTTAGCCTAGTTATAGTCTGAGTTGTTCTATGATTAGGTGCATATTTGACTCTTTCTATACAGTAGCATATATTATTAATGCGTTATGCTCTGTCAGACAATGATGCTTACGGGAATCTCACTTTATGGCTGTTTTAGTCCGAGTGTGCTTAGCTATGTTACTTAGCCGGAAATATATAACAACCAGGATAATCTGCTATTTGAGCTATGCAAAAGCAGGGAAGGGGAAAGAACATACTTTTTGTACCCTTTATCTCACCCTTTCTCTCTGACTCAGCTGTTTGTGCGTCTGACAGAAGGTCAGCAGATACAGCAGGCCCTCGAGGAAACAATGAAGGTGAAAATGACACCTAGCCAATACTAAATTGATACAGACTCTCTCTCTCTCCCGTTCTCTTCTATTTTCCGGTGCTCTTTATTAATAAGCCTAATTAACAAACTTTGGTTTATACTTGATCAGAATTTGCGGTATTGCAGGAAATGTTTTTTTTTTATAATGTTGTAAATGGTAATTACTTTATGTACAATTTGTTCAGTTACCCTTAATAGTTTACTTTCTTTTTCATATTTTCTTTTAAATTTATGACTTAAGTTGGAATACATAAAGCAATGTTACATACCCTTACATAACTTAGCTGCCTAGCATGTTGTATTATCCACTGTTTAATGGTACATTCTCTCGCTATTCTATTCTCGAACTTCTGTGCAGCTTGTCATGTTAATGATAAACTACATAGCATTAAACTCCTCTGTCCTGAAAACTTTCCTATGTAAAAATGACTATGGTATGGTATACCAGTATAGAGTACAGCACAGAAAATGGAGACTCCTAATATTATCCATATTGAATAAATTACTGTTTTTTTTTTTTTTTTTAATTGTAGTAGATTACAGTAGGTTCATGATGATATGATAAAGGGTTTAGTCAACTCATTTTGGATTGGGTGGATTGGCTTTAAATATTCCTTTCTAATTTATGTGTAAAAAATAAGCTTTAAGGATTTTCTATCCATGTCATGAGGATTACACTGTTGATGTACAGGCTGGCATGAGCCTACTGTAGAATTATGAATCTGACTCATCCTGGTCATCCTCAGTTTATTCACTCCTTCTCTGACTCACCACACTTCTCCATATTCATTTTAAGTGCCAGAAGCTTTCTCAGCACTGAAAAAGCCACTAATTGCTCTAATTCATCTTTAGCGCTAGGTCTATTGCAACACCTTTTATATTCATTGACCAGGGCAGATGTGGTTTAATAGGCCTGCCTAGAAAATCTGTATAAATAATTTAAAAAAGTAAAAAAAAAAATCAAGTGGAAATTATTAATCTGAGATGATACTGTAACTGGCCCTTCCAGGAGAAAACCTAATATTGTAATTAGTTTGCAATCTCATTCTCCCAAAAAACAACACAGTAATTTAAAATATGATTTTTTTTTTCATAAAATGATGTTGGAATAACATTGAATAAATGACCAAAACACAATGTTGCAACTAAACACACAAAACAATAGCATATCAGTGTTTACGTATAACATTTATTCCCCTTAATGTCTGTTTGCAGAAGGTCTGGCCACCATACTGTACATCAGTGGTCCCTTTAGTTTTAACAGTAATTTCTACTGTACGCAAAGCATTTACATGCCTCTTGAGTGTTGCAGCATAATCTCTATACAGAGTATACCTCTATAATCTCTCTGCAGCAAAACCAGTGCTATTGATGATAATTTTCTTTCTAAAATATTACTGTGAAATACATCATGGCTATTGATAGCAGGAGCAAGGAGCAAATAGGAAGTGGAAGTAAAACAAAAGGTTACCTGAAGGTGGAAAATCAGTGAATGGAATTGCTCACAGTTTTGGCATGCTGCACTCACACACTGCAGATAAACTGCAGTATTCTATATAGCTTTGCTATAAGTATCTACACTACCGAATGTGTAATATGGGGTTTGTATAACGTCCAGTTTTATTGATCTCGGGCATTAAGTGTTCTTTTTTTCTTTCTGCTAATTCTTGATTATGACTTGTACTCTACAAGAACCAGGAAATGAGCAGAGAAAAGCAGTACACACCTCTTACACCCTGCACACAACCCCTTTTACCTCCTCCCTTCTGGCATTCACTACAGAATCCTGTACACCAAAACTGCCAGACACAGGACCAGCATCTCCCTCATAAACAGTTGAGGTTGAGTCCATACAATCTGATGTATAAAAGCACCAACATGCTTCTTACACCCTACCTCACATCTACAAATGGAAGAACAGTCTGTTATTTGCACTACTCACACATCTTGTATATTGTGTATTGTACATGCAGAAAAAAACTAAAAACTTCCTTACCATTTGTGATGAACACTAATTTTATTTGCACTACCATGCACCCTCACATTACGGATCTGTTACATACTTGCATATTGCATATGATGCATACTGTATTGTGGGGTTTATTTAATCTGTATAGTTCTTCAATGTTGTGTACTTTCTGTGGATAGCGTCTTGCCTGTACTTTTGAGAGTCACCACCACCCATAATTATATTCCAACATACTGGGCCAATGAACCTGGGCAGCTCGGTGTTGTAGTAGTTAGCACTGTTGCCTTGCACATCCAGGGACTGTGTTCGATTCCTGGCAAGGCTTGATTTCCGTCTCTGTGTGCATGGAGTTTGCATGTTTTCCCCGTGCTTGGTGGGTTTCCTCCAGGTACAATGCAAAACATTATGCCCAGTATTCTACAGGTTCCCTTTGTCCTGCAGGGGTGTCTCTGACCTTTTGGAGCATGAGTCCACAAGACCTTTGGGAGTGTGTAAATTAGAATCAGTCTCTTTGGGTGCTGTGGGTCGCCTGGTGGGTCCTCCGGGGATCAGACTTGATTGGACCATGGATGGTCGATCAGCTTGGGATGTGGGGAGGTTGCAGGCTGGATCAGTGGGCTTGTGCTCTGTATCTGCTGGGCCCTTGAACAGCAGGCTATCATGCAGTGGGTGTTTTGGTGCCTTTCTCTCATGGCCAGTATTTATGGTTTTTGGCAAGTTGTGGTGCATCGTCTTTTATGGGGGATCGAACCAGGCAGCCTAGCCGTTTCTCCCTACAGGCATAATTGAGGCTTGGTCCCAATAATTGGTGCCTGTGATTCTTTTACCAGTTTACTGGTCTATGATTGATCATTAATGTTAATATGTTAATGTTATATGGTGTTAATTTTATGGCTGTTTAGTGTGTGTCATGGGAAAAATATGATGGTGAGGAAGGTAGGATGTGGCAGTTATGATAAACTACAGTATGTAATAATTTGTGTATTCAATCATCCAACATGGTGTTGATTTTTTTTCTTTTACTGAATAAATAAAAAAATTAAATGCATAATTCATGAGTTTAACCATATATACTCTAATCTGCTGTCTCAACCCTCACAGCACTTTAAGGTAAGGTTGGTAATGTAGGAGCATTTACCTGGGTTCTTTAGCGATTGCTAATTGCATAATAAATGGTAGCGATTTCTATTTTTACAGGTGAATTTCCATTGAATATATTTTTAGAAAAATAAATCAATGTCACAATTGTCAGTCAGTAGTCCTACAGTAGTAAGAATGAAGTTTCATTTCAGTGATAAGGGTAGGGAAATAGTAGAAAATTAGTCAGTCAAGTTTGTGTTGAAATCTTAGCTAAGTAATACGCTTTGAATAAATTATGAGTTAGCTACAGCATAATCGTTCAGTTGTAGTTTTAGACTGTAAGACTGTGTGTGCTTCGTTAAGGTGTATTCTGTAGTTATGAGTCTTGCTCTTTGCTAATTCACAGTCAAAACAATGCCACTTTGGCAGAGGTGTCAAGTAACGAAGTACAAATACTTCGTTACCTTACTTAAGTAGAAATTTTGGGTATCTATACTTTACTG
>JAQMYL010000011.1:14615540-14627202 GCA_030014365.1 Clarias pachynema | reverse complement strand
TGAATGATGACTTACTATTTCAGCCAGAAAGGCACAACAGCTCAAAGCAGACAGTAAAAATATTAAACTGCGAAGTAAAATTTAGTGTGACTGCATGAATGTCGCTAGCAGTGGTGAACTGGGGATCATAAAATCTCTTTGATTAAATCTCTAGGGAGCTGAATACCTGATTATTCCTTCAAAATGTGTGATGGCACCAATGCAAGGAAAGTTAATGTACTAGATATGGCCTAAAAAATTGATGACTTATTTTGCATACTTTCAATAGTTTTTTGCCACAGAGATTCCAAGACTCAGCATAATGGGAAAAATAGTTGTTTATACAGTCACATTCATAAATTTTAAACAATGATAAGTTTTTGGGAATTTGGCTTTTGTCTATCTCAAAAAATAATAGAACAAATGGCTGACAAGCAGTCACATGGACAGATGTGGCCTGTTCCCTTGTTACTCTATGACTAATTAAGCAGATAAAAGGCCTAGAAGTGGTTCTGAGTGTTACACTTGCATTTGGCAGCTGTTCATGTGAACTGATATACAAAGACAATATACCATATACAAAGACACGTCTATGCAAGGTAAGGTGGCCCTTATTAGGCAGAAAAAAAAACAGAACTTTAAAGAGATGGCAAAAACATTGGGAGTGGCCAATACAACAGTTGGGAACATTCTGAAAAAGAAGGAATAACTGGCAAGCTTAGCAACAGCAAAAGGCCTGGAACACAACTAACAACAAAAAAAAAAAACTGCCCAGTTCTGGAATAAAATTCCTTGCATTTACCAGACCAAGATTAATTTTGGCAGCATGGTTGCTTAGTGGTTAGCAATTTCGCCACCCACCTTGGGGTCCGTGTTAATGGAGTTTGCATGTTCTCCCCATGCTTGGTAGGTTTCCTCCGGGTACTCCGGTTTCCTCCCATAGTCCAAAGACATGCAGATTAGGCTAATAGGCCTTTACAAATTGCCCATAGTTTGTGAATGCACATGTGAATGTTGATCTGAGGTCCTACCAAGGTCATAAAAATAGGAATAAATACAGTGGTCACAATTAACCTCCACAGTCCCTACAGTAGTTGGACTACAGAGGTTTCTAGATGGATGGATGGATGGATGGATGGATGGAATAATAACTCTACCACAATGATGCAGAGAGGAAAGCACTTAGAAGGAAAAGAACATCTCATGATCCAAAGCATACTACTTCCTCTGTCACACTTGGTGGAGGCAGCATTATGGCATAAGCATTTATTGCTGCCAATGGAACTGGATCACTAGGGTTTACTGATGACCTGATGATAAAAGTGTATATGGCTACTGTAAACTCTGAGTGTACAGTATATGGCAAAACTAATAGGATGTTACTGATAGGAAGCACCAAAAATGTGTGTGTATGAAAATGGCTAACCCTTTTTGTCTAATCTGACTAATACATTTCTTGGCGTTGGTCTTATGATAAAAACAATGTATTTAGTTTTTAACTCACTTCTTCCCTGTATGTTTCTCTTCCTCAGGCAGATTCATCGACCAGTTTTCTGCGTGCAGCACGCTCAGGTAATCTGGACAAGGCTCTGGATCACATCAAAAATGGGATTGACATCAATACAGCCAATCAGGTAGGAGCAGGTGTCCCAGTGTCATGCTACTTGCATGTGCAGTGATTTTGCTTCATGAAATGATATGATGATTTACTCATAAGAGCACTGAGAAATGAGGCTAAATTGGAGCATTTCTTAATAATCATAAATGTGCTAATAATTAAAAGTCCGGCAGGACAGCACAATATGAGCGATAAGAATTCATTTATCAAATTGATACATAACATAAAATGTTAAGTGCTTCTGAGTGTGACTGTGTCCCTAGTTGTATGTTTATGTTTCTATGAGTGCAGCTGTGTTTACCATGTCATTACTGTGCTTGTAATAAGGAAATGGCTGTAATTAATGATGATATAAGCATGTCTTCTTCTCCTGACTAATTGGCCATGCCCTGGACCCAAAAGATGTGGTTGACAATCATGGCTTGATGAATGGATAAGTGTGTGTGGCTATAGCCTAATTACATTCACCCACATACACACATGTCACAGTATGTACACTATCAGTCAAGGGTTTGGACACACCTTTTTAATTACATGGTCTTTCTTGATTTTTATTGCTTACTACATTGTAAAACAATGCTGAAAGCATCCAAACTATGCAATAACCTTCAGTTGATATTGAGATGTGTCTGCTACTTATGCTCTGTAAAGTCTTCATAACGTCTCTAAACTGAGGTGCTATAAATTCTTGATTTTTGAGGCTGGTAACTCTAAACGAACCTCTCCTCTTCAGCAGTAAGTTTTGGTCTTCACCCAGTTTCATCATGGTGCTTGATGAGTTGTGCAACTCTTGACAATACTGTTCTTGCAAGAACAGTTCCAGAACAGCTGACCTTTGTGTCTTAAAGTAACTGATTGTTGCTCTTGTTGTTGATGACTTCATTACCTAATGCCATATCTGTTATTTTATAATAATAATAAAATAAAAAAAAATTAATGTAGAAAATAAATCCAAACGTGTCCAAATTTTTGGCAGGTACTGTATTTTATCTGTACTGCATGACCCTGCTGTATAAGGAGCTTCTACTGTAGTCAGCAAAGCAGAGCAGGGGGCAGCCAGCAACACACACATAACCTTTTAGGGCCAAATGTCATGTTCTAGACAAAAATTGTCTCATCCTTCTGTCTTTTTTACTGCTAAATAGCTAAATGGCACAGTGTTGAAGATATCTTCATTCAACAGATCTGGATTTAAACATACAGTACCATGCTTCTTTTTGTTGGCAGAATGGACTTAACGGGTTGCACTTGGCTTCGAAAGAAGGTCATGTTAAGATGGTGCTGGAGCTGTTGCACCGTGGGATTGACCTAGAGGGCACCACAAAGGTATTTTTTAACACAGCTCAGTCAATAAATATAAACAAAATAAAAGTGCATTACTTTATTTTCCTTTTAGTGGGTAATTCTAAAACACAAATAGATTCATGGGAAAAGGGAAATTTTATTGAGAAAAAGGGGACAGGAAAGGGTTGTGAGGGCAAAGTGGACTTACGCAGACTGCGCTCTCTGCATTGTCCTCAATGGTGTGCTTTGCAATCATGGCCAGCTGGCCCCACCCAGCTCTCTTTTGCTGTGGCCACAGTCGTGAACGTGTCAACGTGAGTCAACATGACCATTCAACATCTGAATGGCTCTCCTAACTGGGAACGAGGGCCTTAACTCCACGGCAGCAGCCTTGTGTCGCTGTGTCGCGATAGCTGAGTTCCAAACAAAACTGAAAGTGCCTGGGCAGCTCTTGCACTCCTTCCCAGCTTTCTTTTTCCCAGCGATCAAGCGGTGTACAGTCTGCCCACCTTAAAAGTCCCTGGGGCACCATCGACCCGGTTACATGCCACTCTCTATGATAAGGTGACACACAATTTTCCCACACTTCCAGACTCCATGCTATGTTCCATGCCTCCTTTTAAAGCAAGTTAACTTAATAACTATAAACAATGTATAGACTATTGTAAATAGTATAATGGTACAACTAGAATACACCACAAAAAGCAGGCCAAACAAGTCCAATTCACAGAGGGCTCACCGCACAACCCACAGCACCTAAAGGATCCACTGTCAACATCTTGGTTCCAATATATCGGTTTAATATTATGGCTGATTGGTGTATATTCTATATAATGCTTGTGTTTCGTTTGATGATGTATGTTTTATGACTGCATTCTACCTTTCTCTTGCTCATAGAAAGGGAATACTGCACTACATATAGCTGCACTGGCTGGTCAAGAGAAAGTGGTTGCCGAGCTAGTACACTATGGTGCTAATGTCAATGCCCAGTCTCAGGTCAGTCTCTAAAAGTCCCAGACTGATTTAATCATGCCTCTAGGCTGGTCTCAGTATATGAGGTGCTGATGTTTGTTTTCTTTCACTGTCAATCTTTCAGAAAGGTTTCAGTCCATTATACATGGCGGCACAAGAGAACCACCTTGAGGTAGTGAAGTTCCTGTTAGAGAATGGAGCCAATCAGAGCCTTCCTACTGAGGTAAGAGACACTACAATATGCTAATAAACCCTGACTATTTTCTTAAAAGTCTTCTTAAGATTTGTGTTGCAAACTGACAAAACTAGTGATGCTTTGTGTAGCTTACATCATAGCTGTGTTATATAAATTGATATATCCGGCTCATTAAGCTCACCTACTCAACAATAATTTATCATTATTGTTTCCAACAACCAATCACTGTTCACCATTGTAATCTGTGATGCACCCTAAGATCAGTGGTTGCTCAGTGGTTTAGGCATTTGATTTCTGATCACAAAGTCCCAGGTTCAAACCCCATCAACACCACAAAGTTGCCACTATAGGGCCCTTGAGAAAGCCCCTTAACCCTCACCTGCTTGGATGTGTAGTGTGATAAAGTTAAAAACAAAGTTGTTAGGGGTGTCTAACAAATGCATATTGTAAATGTGATCCATCATTGCTCCCAAATACCACTTTTTTGCACCAACGAAGCCCTAATCAGCTTTAGTCCCAACATCCAGTCAATGATCGCCATTGTTTCCAACTAGCAATCCCTGACCGCCATTGTTTGTCTACTTCTTTGATTTATATTACGAGCCATTTATGCAGTTATCCAATTCCTAAGCATGTGCCAGCAGCACTGTGCACAAAATAATATGGGTGAAGAGCTTCAGTTAACATGCAGATACAGGTGAAGAGTTTCAGTTAACATTCACATCAAATATCAGAATAGGGATAATATGATGCCTCTGAATTTAACCATGGCATGGCTGTTGGTGCCACATGAAATAAAGATTTTTAAAAACGTTGGTCTTTCCACCCTTTTTGAAGCAAGTGGTGTTCTATAAATTTGTCCTACCTATCGGACTGTCCTACCAAAACTTACAGTACTATGCTTACGCATAACAAAAATATGTCACCAAAAACCCACTGAAATTCTCCTGCAAAGGACAAAAGTAAACACATTACAAACGTGACATCAGAGATCCGGTTCTGGTGAAAATACCTGGGGTAACAGTTTCAACAGTTTACACAGAGCTGAACATTTGTAAGTGAAGGGTCTGCAGGCTGAAACACCTTTTTCCTGAGAGATTGAGTAGAGAAGAATGACCAGATTGATTTGAGCAGACGGGATGTGTTACTGTGGTAAGCATAAAAGCATCTCAGACACAACACATCAAACATGGAGGGGGATGGGCTACAACAGCAAAAGACCACATCATGTTCCAATCCTGTCAGCCAAGAACAGGACCACGAGGCTATCTTGGCACAGACTGAATAAAAATGGATCCCTCTTTCTTTAACTGCTCAGTTTGACTGATTTTGTGACCATCCATTGTTGTAGGCCATCCAGTGCAAGCTTCTGCTTTACAGTTGTAAAGAATACGTTTATATATAAATATAAAACCAACCTCGCCTTTTTTCTCTAACCCATTTTACCATGTACAGAACTGTTCTCACTCATTGTTTTTCACACTATTCTGTGTAAACCCTACAGACTGTTGTGTGTAAAAGTCTCAGAAAATCAGCAGTTCCTGAGACATTCAAACCAGCCCATCTGGTATCACTATCCATTCCATGATAAAAGTCATAGAGATCTCTTCATTCTGAGGTTTGCTATGAACATAATCAGTATCTGTATCCGCATGATTTTTATATTGTGCTAATTTCACATGATTAGCTGATTAGACAACTGCATGAACGTGCAGGTGCACTGGTGTTCCTAATAAAGTTGATTACCTGTGTACAAACATTTTTGCAAAATGTTGTTATTTCACGCATTACTACTGTATTTCCATGTCCTGACTCCTCATTACCAGTGCTTCAAATGTCTTCAGGAAATATTTGTTTGATACGCAAATCATCGTTACATTTACATTTAGGCATTTAGCAGATGCTCTTATCCAGAGCGACTTACAAAAAGTGCTTTGAAGTTTACGTCACTGGATAGATGCTTAGCCTGGGTAACTAGATTACTAGGAATCATTACAAGTTGAATGCAAATAAGTTAACTATGTTACCTGGTATTTAGGGTCCAAATGAGTTGCTTTTTATTGCAATTAACAATATTTGCTCTCTTCTGTGGCATGTTAGGATGGCTTCACACCACTGGCTGTGGCACTGCAGCAGGGTCACGAGAACGTGGTGGCTCTTCTCATTAACTATGGTACTAAGGGGAAGGTGCGCCTGCCCGCTCTCCACATCGCCGCCCGCAATGACGACACACGCACTGCAGCTGTGCTGTTACAGAATGACCCCAACCCTGATGTCCTTAGCAAGGTAGCGTTTGTCTGTGTGCGCATCAATTTGCAGGTTTTTGACATTTTGAGAGCTTAGCAATAAAAAACAATGACCTTGATCAAGATCCTGTAAACAGGTGTACTTCGATCACAGCTGCTGACACATTAATTTAGGAAACTGTATCATATGATATTCATCCTTAGCCTGAGCTCATTCAATTCTGGAGTATTTATGCCCTATTTGTCTTTTTATGTCTGCGATCCCCTTTCCCCCACCTTCGTCCCTGTAGACTGGCTTTACTCCGCTTCACATTGCAGCACATTATGAGAATCTGAGTGTTGCACAGCTGTTGTTGAACAGGGGCGCCAATGTGAACTTTACACCAAAGGTTGGTGCTTTTCTCTATACCAATTGACTATTTATTTCCTTTGATTTAAAAAAAAAAAAAAAAAAGAAGCGACTGACTGCCCTTTTCACCATTATAGATAATGTTCCCATGACAGCAGGTTAGTCAGCAAATATTAGCAATGAATACAACCATTTATAAATTGTTAAGTTGCTTATGTTGGGGAATTTATGTCAAAATCCTTTGAGATTTCATGACAACCTAGGAAATTATACAGTACTCTTTCATCTGCAAAGACAATTCTAAACATTTATAAATGACTTCTATCAGATATTCAGTAAACCCATTTAGCATGAGATGTTAATTATGATAAAGCTTGACACCTTGGCTTATGATTAGTGTAATCAGGAAATATAAACATTTATATGACTGTGGTCTTTTCAGTTATTTTCTAGTTATTTCTCTGTCTGACTTCTAAACGCCCCTATAGATATGGCTTTAATAGCGTTATGGCCTTTGTTATAGTATACACATTGATCAGCTATAACATTAGCACATCAACATTGATTATCATTTATATCCTTGCAAACTGGTCACAGAACCATTGACACACTAATGTGCTAGAGCCAGACACCACAGCATACCCCCATAGTCATGTCCTGAGGGGACAGAGCCGCTCTGGTGGCACAAGGGGAACCCCCACAGTACTGGGCTAATGTTTGTATTATAATGTTATGGCTGATTGATATACAAAACCAACTTCCTCCCTGACTTCTGTTCTTTACATGGCTCATTTCAGAATGGAATTACACCCTTACATATAGCTGCCCGAAGGGGAAACGTGATTATGGTTCGGCTACTTTTGGACAGAGGAGCACAGATAGATGCCAGGACAAAGGTACAGTATTAATTCGCTCCTTTTTTGCTTATGCCTCCAACAGCGCAACAGTCCTGCAAGAGGGTTCATTTATCAGATACAGTATGAAATTTCTGCAAAGTAGACTGCTGGGTTATTTATGTCTTGCTTACAGATGATGGCCTATTTATGTCCTTCTGAGAGTAAATCAGGGTGTTTTGTATGTATGATTCAAGGTGGGATTCAAATGCAACGTAGCATGTTTTCGGCGATTAATTAAGTGTACATTTACCATGAAATCCAATGAGACCATTCTGTCAAAAGGGTTTGCACGCAACTATTTTAAGGAAACTGGTGCAGTGGAACTGTAAAGGAGAACAACAGCGTATACTGTAGCTATAAATAGCTTCACCAGTCTTTTTCTCTGTTCCTGTCAGGATGAGCTGACCCCACTGCACTGTGCTGCCAGAAACGGACATGTGCGTGTCATCGAGATCCTCCTGGACCAAGGAGCGCCCATCCAGGCCAAAACTAAGGTGATTCAGCAGTGACGGCATGCTGTGATTCAGTTTCAGATGCTCCTTATTGAAGGTTGTATCAAATCCAGGTTTAAGGCTGCTTTCACAACTACAACCTGACATTAGTTACTAACATATACTGTACTGTGCTGTGTTGTGTTATCATAGGCATTTTGTTTTGGTGTCACCATAAAAGTTTCCTTCTGTGAAGTTTTGCTGTGTACTAATAGAGCATGATGGACAAAAAATGTTTCGTCAGTATAAGTGTCAAGGGCAGAATGGTGGTTCTGTTGGTGACGTTGTCTCCAGTGTCACTGGTTCAGTCCTGAGCTGTGGTTTTTGTGTAGTTTCACATGTTCCCTTGTGTCTGTGTGGGTTTCAGGATCTATCAAAATATGCAAGGAGTTGAATTGGATATGCTAAATCACACCTAGATGTAAATTTGTGTAATTCAATTCAGTTCAACTCAGTTTTATTCATAGCACTTTTAATAATGGTCATTGTTGCAAAGAAGCTTAACAGAATAAGAAATGAGTTTGAAAAGTGTGAGGAAATATGAATAAATCATAATTATTAAACTGTCCCTGAATAATGTCCTGTGATTGCATGATTCTCCATCCAGGGTGAATATTTCTGCCCGACTCTCAGTGTTGCTTGGATAGATTCAATATCTGAATGACATATCTGTTAATGTGTTGGCTAACCCTGTAGTCTCCATAAACAGTTTAAGACTCTTATATCTAATCAACACCTGTGTAGCCTATGTGCGAATTTCCACAGACAGGAATTTAGACACCTCAAGCTAAAGAAGCCTTGTCCCTACCTTTAGGGCAATAACTATGAGCATCTTTGAACTTGTGTATGCAAAATAGGACAGTGCTCATAACAATGTGGTATGCTGCACTGTGACAGCATGAACAGAAGTTTCAGAGGTGTATTGTGATTGAGAGAGTTAGCTAGAACTGGCAAGAACTGTATTGAAAAGAAAAGCATGTGGTAATTACAATGATATCAGCATAGTTTTGTGGCTCTGCTGGTGAATGAACACCACAAACCATGAATGTAGAAATCTGACTAGTCTGTAGTAGTATTTCTACTCACCTTTTAGATTAGGCTTCTACTACATTTGGGAAGCTGACAGTATGACAGCCTTTACTGTAAGGTCCACTGATCTGGCTTGTCTGTGCTGCCATCATGCAGAACGGCTTGTCTCCCATCCACATGGCAGCACAAGGTGATCACATGGACTGCGTTCGCCAGCTCCTGCAGTACAATGCTGAGATTGATGACATCACTCTGGATCACCTGACGCCCCTGCATGTAGCAGCACACTGTGGTCACCACCGCATGGCCAAAGTACTGCTGGACAAGGGGGCCAAGGCCAATGCTCGTGCCCTGGTAAGTCATGCTGTACAGTATATTTCTTTGGAGCCAATAATCAGTCCTGTTTTGGGACCATAAGAAGAGCTCCTTGAGTTCCCCATCTAAGTTGGATCTCTTACTATTTCAGAATGGATTCACACCTCTGCACATTGCCTGTAAGAAGAACCACATGCGCTCCATGGACCTACTGCTCAAGCACTCTGCATCTCTCGAGGCAGTAACCGAGGTCAGATTTCTCCAATAAGATATAATGCCACATCATCCTGACCATTATAATGCAATTCTGAAAATATTAAATTGCACTGATACGCTGGAGAGAAATTTGAAATAGTCATGTTACCTTCATGTGTAACCTACAGAGGCCTTTTGCAGAACTCAAAGCATCAGTGGGAATAGTTTTTTTGTGTGTTCTCTTTCAGTCTGGTCTAACACCCCTCCATGTGGCTGCATTTATGGGGCACCTTAACATAGTGAAGTGCCTCCTGCAGAGAGGAGCTTCTCCAAATGCATCTAACGTGGTGAGCAGGTTCCTCTGGTCTCAGTTTATTAGTAACCTCATATACATGTTATTTGTAGTAAATGAAAAAGAAAAAGTTACACATTGCACCACACTATGTGGTACAATACCAGTCAAACTACAGTAGTAAGGGTTGTGTAGCACCTGACTAAAGGACCGATGACTGGTTAAAGAAACTAGTGTTGTTGACTTACAGTCAGTCACAAATATATGTATTATCAATTCCATCATGATGTTTATGTCCCTATAGAAAGTGGAGACTCCGTTGCACATGGCTGCTCGGGCAGGGCACTGCGAGGTGGCTAAGTTCCTGCTCGAAAACTCAGCTCAGGTGGACGCTAGAGCTAAGGTAGGCAAGGGTTAGCACTAAGAAGGGCAAAGTTACTTTTCTTAGAACAGATACAAATTTTTGGAAATCCCATCTTGTTCTTCCTTTCTGTTCAGGATGATCAGACGCCGCTGCACTGTGCAGCTCGGATGGGACATAAAGAGTTGGTCAAACTGCTGTTAGAGCATAAAGCTAATCCTGATTCAGCTACTACAGCTGGACACACCCCTCTGCACATCGCTGCTCGTGAAGGACATGCCCACACGACACGCATTCTCTTAGACGGCAATGCCCAGCAACTCAAAATGACTAAGGTTTATCATACTTTGTCTATTCTCTTAGTTTTTTTGTTTGTTTGTGATATTTCTTATGGTTTCACAGAACACATCTTCACTGGGTAACACTAGACAACTTTTCCTGGTGCATGTGCCCCAATATTCATCTTCTGTGCCCCAGTAAAATCTCAAGTTTGTGTTTTTACACATATTTGGATGTGTTTCATTTTGATTTAGGCTGATAACAGGCTAGATGGATTTTCTTCGAATCAACAATGTCAAAACAATGCAGCTTAACCCAAAATACAAACTGAAGCACACCTTGGTGCTTGCATGCATAGCAGTGTGCATGTTGTAGCCATTGAAGTGCAGCGTTTGCACACCTAAACACATATCACCCCCTAAAGCAAGAAGTATTAAACATAATCAAGGAAGTGGAATTCATATAGCACATTAGATTATATTATGCATGCAACAATCATTTGAGGGAAAAAAAAGTATGATTTGAGTTGGGTCCTGTGCCTCAGTAGAGCTTTATGTCTAGCAATAGCCCTGTTCCTTTCCTTTCAGTTTTACATTTAAATACATTACAAATCTATTATTTTCACATAATTCATATTGTGCCTGCACTGTGATCAAATCCCACTGGGATTCCAGTTCTCATTTTTAAGAGAGACATGACCATTGCAGCAGCATCAATAACATAAACACAAACATTCATCTTAAGAACAGAATTATAAAACCAGAAGCAGGAGCAGCAGAACTGAATGTTTTATTTTTTTCGTATATTAAGCACAAGTTCTCCGAACACTGAATAAGACAAATAAGACTGAATAAGTCCTGAGATCTTAGATCATATTGGGAAACACAAATAGGTTTCATTAAAACCAACAAACCAAAATCAACATGTAAGTTGGCCTGTGAATAAAAAGAAATTGCCCATTAACTAAAGGGCATAAAGTGAAATTACAAGATCTAAAACAATACAAATCTCAAAGTATTGTGATCAACTGTGGTAAGAATGAAGCAGAAACCAATATTTTTTGCATTAAAACAAGAACATTTATGGCTTCTAAAATGAAGTTTTGGTCTAAGCCTATATTCCTTTACTGCATTTTTTTTTAACATTATTAAAACATTATA
>JAQMYL010000011.1:14605166-14615440 GCA_030014365.1 Clarias pachynema | reverse complement strand
ATGGATTGGCACACTGTCCCGGGTGTACCCCGGCTCGTGCCCTAAGCCTCCTGGGATAAGCTCCAGGCCCCCCTCGACCCTGAATACAGGACAAAGCGGTACAGATGATGAGTGAATGAGTGTAAGTGTACAAAACGATATGATGCAGCCATAATATTACAACGCAAAACATTATGCCCAATATTGTGTAGGCTCCCCATGTAGCTCTGTCCCCTTGGGTTGAGGCTCTGCAGGGCCTCTGGGGGTCTACTGTAGTGTCTGGTACCTAGACATTGGCAGTGAGGATCCAGTGGGGTGCCGGGGAGAGTCTCTATGGATCGGACTTGTTTGTCCGGAGCGTTCCTTGGGTACTTGGTCAGATTGGGATTTGGGGAGATTGGACGCAGAGAGTTGTAGTATATTTTGGCATTTTTAATAGACTAAGAATAAGCACTGTTGCCTTGCACCAGCAGGGTCCAGCTTCGATTCCCGCCTCGGGGTCTGTGTGCATGGAGTTTGCATGTTCTCCCTGTGCTTGGTTGGTTACTTCTGGGTTCTCCAGGTTTCCTACTACAGTTCAAACACAATCTGGTGTTCCCAAATTGCCCGTAGTGTTTATCGGAGGTCCTAACACGGTCATGAAAATGGGAATAAATACAATTACCACACTCCCTAGTTGGACTAGAGAGTTTTCGAGATATTAAATATTAGGTGTATATGTCATATTCCTTAGCCTATTTATTTTATATAAAGATGCATGATTGATACTGTTTTCCTTTTCTTTAATTATTGTTTTCTTATCCCTTTCGTTAAACAGAAAGGCTTCACTCCTCTCCATGTGGCATGTAAATATGGGAAAGTGGATGTAGCAGAGCTACTTCTGGACAGAGGAGCAAACCCAAATGCAGCAGGAAAGGTAATGCAGTGACCCTACACTGTGCATATTTCTGTGTGTGTGCCTGTGTGCATGTGTGTGTGTGTGTGTGTGTGTGTGTGTGTGTGTGTGTGTGTGATCTGTAATCAACAGCAACTGGTGTCTGAGCACATGCCTTTTTTGCATACTAGCAGAATGGACTAACCCCTCTACATGTAGCTGTCCATCACAACAACCTGGATGTGGTCAAGCTGCTGGTCAGCAAGGGCGGATCTCCACATAGCACAGCTAGGGTAATCCATCCATCCATCCATATTGTACATCCATCCACACACACATGTTAAAATGCTTCAAAACAAAACACTGCATTTATGAAGTGAAAAATTATACATTATAATATATTTAATACTTTGCTCAGCTATAAAACAATGCACTCTGAATAACAGGATTTCAATATAACATCAGATCCTCTGTGTTGGATTTATGTTTTGTTTAAAAATAACTGGTTTGTTTTATTAATGTATATATATTGTATATATATTTTATTTTTAATTATAAATTACAGCATTTACACTTCAAAATTCTAAATTCTAAATAAACCACAGACATTTTTGAGGGTGCTCTGGGGGTGCTATGGTTATCATAGGGGTCGCTACGGTACAACACCTCAATCCCTTCCCTGTCACTGTCCATGCCTGGGAAGAAAAAAAAGTTTTTTTTTCCTTTGAAATTATTCAAATGATGAAATGTATTTTAAAACCCAAAATTCGACAGATGTTAAGTCAATACATTTCTTACTCTTTCAGAATGGTTACGCGCCTCTACACATTGCTGCTAAGCAGAACCAGCTGGAGGTGGCCAGCAGTCTGCTAATTTCTGGAGCCAATGCTAATGCAGAGTCCCTGCAAGGCATCACGCCACTCCACCTGGCCGCTCAAGAAGGACGACCCGACATGGTGGCCCTGCTCATCTCCAAACAGGCCAACGTCAACCTCGGCAACAAGGTCAGTTTACCACCAGACCACAATTTCAGTTGTCCAGTGTCAGTGTGTTGGATATCAGTTATTAGATAGATGTGATCTGTCTCCCATATTGGTTAAGTAAAACTAAGCATATCAATCACCCATACTTATTACAGTACTGAGTCACAATCCATTAGGACAGTACTTAGATTGATCTGATCACCAAGTTTTCAAATGATGTTTGAGCAGCATTTTATCACATTAAAATTTTATTTGCTAGTCTTGTTATAATGTTAATTCAAACATTCCTTGATGCTCAATGGAGCATAAGTACGGTTTCATACAAACTTATTAAATAATGACCTATATTATGCTTCCTTATATGTTACATATAGGTATTAACCTTCATTAATGTAGCAGTTTAACAGGAACACATATACACCTACTCGTTGATGTGATTATCTTCTCAGCCAATCATGTGGCAGCAGGGCAATAAAATCATGCAGATATGGAGCCAGCGGCTTTGGGAAGTGTTCACATCAACCATCAGAATGGGGGAAAGTGATTTTAACTATGGCATGATTGTTGGTGCCAGATGGTCTGATTTGTTTATTTCTATAACTGCTGATCTCCTGGGATTTCGTGAACAACAGTCTCTAGAGTTTACTCAGAATGCTGCAATAAAAAAGTACATCTAGTACTGCAAAGAGAAACTCCTTGCTGATGAGTGAGGTCAACAGAAAATGGCTGGACATTTTTCAGCTGACAGAAAAGCTGCAGTAACTCAGATAACCATTCTGTAAAGTTGTGGTGGATGACTACATCAGGAAAAGACCGCTTCAGGTCCCACTCATGTTAGCCAAGAACAGAAAGCTTAAGCTGCAAAGGCTTAAAAAAACTGGATAGTTGAAACCTGGAAAAGTCTAGTCTGATAATTCTCGATTTCTGAGACACACAGATGTTAGGGTCAATATTTTGTGCCAGCAGCAGGAATGCATGATACATGATGCAGCCATGTCATGGACCAGAATCGCAGAAGTATTTGTGTTCCTGATAAATGTCAGTGATTATACAAGGGGAGTTCAAGTTAATTTGAGACTTTTAATTGTGTAGAGTAACAGAACGCAGTTACGCGAGTAAAAACTCACTTTGTTTCCCTATATAATCCCCTGCTAATGCACTTATGCCATGGTTTCATTCGTGCATATACTGTATACCATCAAGGTAGAAGGTTTTCTCAGCACACTGAAGCCATGATCAGACTGCCTGCTTCACTTCTGAATCACTCGTCTCCCAGAAACCCCATAATGGTCTCAAACATGTAAAAATCCATTTGTAGTGAGGTCAGGACTGTGTGGAGGACGTGGCATTAAATCCCAAGTTCCTGTAATATTCAAGTAGTGGTCGTGAATGATTCCTCAAGTTGGGAACAAGTTATCCATCGATTTTCAAGAATCAGGCTTCATGTTCATGGCCACCTTGGCCAGGATTGTCATTCAAAGACATCCAGTTTTTATCAAAAAAAGTTTGCACCATTCAAATGTTTTACTGTGGCTAAGAGTCTGATCACCGTACTGTGACATCTTCTGTAAATGTCAATCAGTTTTATGCCTTCATTCACAAGAAATTTCATCATAAGTCTCGACTTGCCTTTAACGCTCTTTGTATAACCAAACCTACTGTAAGCATTTACTATTTCACTGTGATGCTGTTCAATTTAAGACAGGCTGGTTAATCTCACTTATGCACTTTATTTCCACTAATCTACTTTTCTTTTACTTTAGTATTGTTAATAAAATTGTTAATTAAATTGTTAATTAAGTATTGGCATTGGCAATTAAGTCGCCTTGCACGTCCAGGTCCTGAGTTCGATTTCGACCTTGGGTCTGTGTGCCTGGACTATGGTTCAAAAAGTCCCATGTTCAAACCCCACAACCACCAATTTGTTATGTTGGGCCCTTGAGCAAGGCCCTTAGCGCTCAGATGTATAATGAGATAAAAAAGTCGCTCTGGATAAGGGTGTCTGCCAAATGCCGTAATGTAAATGTACTGTAAAAGTTCTCCCTGTGCTCCGGGTACTCCTATAGGTTGGGCTAATTGGCATTCCCAAATTGCCCGTAGTGTGTGAATGAGTGTGTGCCCAGCGATTGATTGGCTCCATGTCCAGGTTGTAACCCCACCTTGGGGCTCCAGGCCCCTATGACCCTGTATACAAGATAAAGCAGTATAGACGATGAGTGAGAGAGTAAGTGAGTGTTAATTAAATATTTTGTTCAGTAGTTGTTTGAGTGAATATGCTTTTGGTTTCTCCATTTTGAGAATAGGAGTTAAAGAAGGACTAAAGTTAGTGGTGGTGGAGACATCCGCAGCAATACCTTTGGCAACAAGCTCTACTTGTTGAAGTACATGTTTTTTTTTCTAGTGCCTTTTTTAAATTGTTACTAATATTTTAAGGGTCTCATGAACTTTATTTGAGAAATGCTTGCTTAAAATTAAAATTTGCATGAACATTCTGTTTGATTGGAAATTTGATTCAATGCTCAAAGTCAATGCTTTGTTCTTGTGGAGTAATGCAATATCTGTGTGTGTGTGTGTGTGTGTGTGTCTCTCTCTCTCTCTCTCTGTAGAGCGGCCTGACGCCACTGCACCTGGTGGCCCAGGAGGGTCATGTAGGCATCGCAGACATGCTGGTGAAGCAGGGCGCCTCAGTCTATGCAGCCTCAAGGGTAAACATTTCCATAAACACACACACATAAACACGTACACACAATCTACAGTGCATTTTAATGTGTTTTATCTGCAGTCCTGCATATTCATGTAGTTATCTAGTCAGCCAATTATGCAGCAGCATTGCAATCCAAAAAATCATGCAGATGCAGATCAAGAGCTTCAATTAATGTTTACATTATTGATCAGAAGGAAAACCTGTGACATGTATGTAAATGAGTATGGTTTGGTTGTTGGTGTTTGATAGGCTGGTTTGAGTATTTCATAAATTGTTCATCTAGGAATTTCACAAATACTAGTCTCTAGAGTTTTTTGAGTGACACCTACATACAGGGGTGGAAACACATTGTTCATTCATGTCCGTATGGGTTTGTGATGACAGAAAGAATAGAATAATTCAATCATTCTTTAATCTTATCAAACTTCAGAAGGTTGGGCGATGGTACGGTAGTGTAGTGGTTAGCACTGTCTCTATGCACCTCCAGGGTCCGTGTTCAATTCCCCCCTTGAGGTCTGTGCGCATGGAGTTTGCATGTCCTCCCTGTGCTTGGTGGGTTTGGTCCGGTTTCCTCTAATTGACTTTTCCAATTATATACTGTATATCCTGTATAGAGGATAAAGCAGTATAGATGATAAGTGAGTGAGCAAGAAGGATCGATTACTACAGTAGAAAACCACACTAGATCCACTCCGGTTAGCCAAGGTCTAGAGGTTATCATACTTCGCACATACTTACCCAAACTGGACAACTGAATATTAGAAAAAACTCACCTGGTCTTTTTCAAAAGTTTGTCCTCATGATAGACTCAGATTCTTGTGGACCTTGATGTTTTCTTCTGCTGTTTTAAGTCATTCACCTAAAGGTTTGGTGTGCTGTGCATGCTGAGATGCTTTTCAGTTTACCGTGGCTGTAAAGAGTGTTTCTTTAATACGTTATTAGGATTCCTGTCCTGTTTTTCTTAGCATAATGCTGCTGCCTATAAACAACGGCATGAATGTCCAGGTGTACCGATAAATTGAATAGTGAGTGCATACATTTCTATTATCTTTATAAACCTTTCTCTTACTCTGTCACAGATGGGGTACACACCCTTACATGTAGCATGTCACTATGGCAACATAAAGATGGTGAAGTTCCTTCTACAGCAGCAGGCACATGTTAACAGCAAGACCAGGGTAAGTCCGAACATCCAGTCACATGGTGTCACTGCAGCACCTTAAAAACACACAGCTAAAGACAATTTTATGATCACTGGTTTATCATACACTTACATACATTGAGTAAACACATGTTAAACAGATTGCCTAAACCCTTCTTCCCATTACATAAAGTAATAACAACACTTTGAAAGGCATAACATCGTAAATCAGTAATTTCCATTATATTACATTACACCTTAAACCCATCCAAATGGATTACAGTACATGATTACTTAGAACAGTGTTAATACATTGTACCTTAACTTAAATCCTTTCCATTACATCATGACACATCTTATTTCCAGTTAACCATAACTCAAAAACTTTCCCAATGCTGTACATTGTTACTCATACTTTTTGTAATACATTACATGAAAACTCAATTTCCCAGTATGTTACTGTCATCAGTCTTATTCACAAGGGGCCAATGAGGCTGAAGGCATTTACTCCAACAAACCCATAACGCCAGTCCTCCCAATACATTAAGTCATTATTCAACCTCATTCCAATACCCTGAGTCATAACTGCAACCCCTCACAGTAGATTAGATCACACCCCAAATTCCTTCCATTATATTACATCATTTTAATTTTAATTAAACCCATACAATACATTCCACCATAAGTCATATACTAATGCCTTATATTATAAGTCTCACTACTTACAATACTTAAATCCTTTCTCATACACTGCATCATTACTGAAACACCTTGCAGTACATCATAAACCAAATCATTTTGATGAAACGCCTTCCCTATACATTAAGTTATAAATCAAATATATGTGCAATATATTTTAAAATGCAATTCTCCCAGTACATTATGTCCTAACTTAACCATTCCCAATATATTATGTTGACATTATAATACATTAAGTCCAATGCATTGTATTGTCCAATGCACTATATTATACCTCACATCCCTTCCAATACATTAAGCATAATAATATTGGCACCCATCTCTTTTAAATATTCTTTGAAATTACAAGGGGCGTTCAAGTCAAACTGGGACGTGTGATGAAATCTTTCGTGAACGAAGGTGTAAAACAAATCAAGCACAGTATGATGATGATACTCTTAGCTGCAGGTAACATTTTAACAATGGTGGAAACATTTTAAAGTAGGATGTATGCCTTTGGATTCTGGCTGAGGTGGGTTGGCGTCCACTGCAATCATTCCAATGAACGTTCAGCAAGTTAACATCTGAACCTTTAAAATCAACAGATGACTTGTCACCAGCTTCTGGACATGACACCTCTGTCTGCAGGAACTGTTCACACAATCACTCACGCACACCGATTGCACATTACAGGAACTCGGCTGGGAGTTGTTACCAAATCCCCCATACAGTCCTAACCTTGAAAGTAGTTTCTTCATGTTTGGGCTGTTAAAGAAGTTACTGGTAGGCCAGCTTCTCAGACATATTGTATAGCAGTCAGCCTGATCATGGCTCTGGCATACTGAGAAAACCTTCTACTGTACCTTTATGGTATTCAAAAACTAGTGAAATGCTGGGATAAGTGCATTAGTGTAACAGGAGATTATATCGAGAAATAAAGGTGGTTTTCATTCTCATGACTGTGTTCTTTTATTTTGCACAATCAAAAGCTTAGGTTTGACTTGAACCTTCCTACATTAGTCAAGGATGGATAAATTAATCATTCATTTTCAGCAATTGCTTATGGTCAGGGTGGCGATGAGTCCGAACCCAATTCAGGGAACACTATGCATGAGTGCAGGAATACCCCCTGAATGGGACTCCATTCTGTTACAGGGCACCATGTGAGCACACATTCACACACTAATTCACATCTATTGGCATGTTTTTGTGAGAAAAGTGAGGAACCCAGAGAAAACACCACCGCAGGGAGAAACTTGATAGAGTAACCTGAGTTTAGGACATTAGTCTAAGATAAAAATTCTAAAATATTAATGAAATAAAAACTGCAATCTGTTTAACACATTATTGCAAATATAATTTGTAGTAAACTTGATTAAGCAGCAATATGATGATACAAAAGACGCGTACCTGTATAGTGATCACACAATCCTGTATTTAATGATGTGTTATAGACACAGAAGAAGTATTTAGACTTGAATGATTTTTGTGAAACCGTAGTAAAACCACAACATCCAACATTCAAATATACTGTAAACCCTTTGAACTCAAATGATTATGAATTGACATTGTATGCATCATGTAGCGCAAAACTAAATAAATAAAATAATAAAAGACTTTGTACTTTCAAGTAACCAGGAATTTCAGACACCCTAGAATAATCATAAAATATATTTGATTGTACTGTACTTATATCACGTATCTCCATGATGTGTGAGGTTGAATATTCAAGTACATTTGCTAACAGCTTCTGACACATGCTACAAAGAAGCTATGACAGATATGTTAATTTGTTTCATATCACAAATTAAAGTGGGCGGTAACTTATTTTCAGCTAACATCAGCTATTTAGAGAGAATTTAAACTCCATATTGACTTGTGATTTAGCTGCCTATGTGCTAACCATATGTTAGTTAAGACTAGCTTATGCAGTGATAGTTTAAAATAAGGCATAATTGCACATTATGGCATGTCTACAAAAAGTAATAAAAGTTTGGATGATATTGTGATTTAATTTGGTTTAACTTTTGAATTATGGGTTACTTATATTTATGTAGCCTAACAGGAAAACAAACCCAAAAACAGCAAAGGGGAAGTGCATGGGCTGCTTTAGCCGGACCCTGTGCATCCATGTTGGTCTTTGTAATGTACTTAGACAGTCAGAAGATGTTTCAGAACATATCTGGAAGCTTTTGAAAGGCTTGGTTCTATTTATTTTATTTCTCTCCTTGTTTCTTTGTCATTTAGGTGGGCTATACGGCACTCCATCAGGCGGCCCAGCAAGGTCATACAGACATCGTCACTCTCCTCCTGAAACACGGAGCCCTGCCCAATGAGATCACAACAGTAGGGACTTGTTTCATTTTGTTCATCATTACTTTTCATTTACCTGCTTATTATTATTTTTTTATCCAGAATTTAGCTATAATCTTATTGTAGTTATCTTACTATATGCTATATTTCAAACATTGTCAAATTTTGGAAAGGTATACTTGATATTTTGTACTTCAGCCAATAAAGAGCTCCAGTGTTCAAATTTTAAAAAGATGCTTGAATGGAAATGGTTCAAGCACCAATTTAAACTCCAATTATCTAGAAGGGCTGGTTTGGGTAGACTGACTTTTTTATATTCTGAAATGCAGTTCCATGATATTGCATTAGTTCAAGAGGCTTTGATCTAGTCAGTGGAGAGGGTTTGAATATTTAGAGATGCTCTGTGGTTTGATGTTGCTATATGGGTTGTTATCAGAACTTGCCACAATGTTGTCTAATAAGTCTATGTGTGCTGGTCTGTGGCAGAATGGAACGTCACCCCTGGGCATTGCTAAGCGGCTAGGCTACATCTCTGTCATTGATGTACTAAAGCTGGTGACTGAGGAATCTGTATCTGTAGTGAGTGCTTACTGAGAAGTTTTGTATTTCATAAGCGACTTGCTGTGATGTTAAAAATATCCACATTTTCTTGTTAGTCCTCTTTTGTCACCCAATTTGTTTCTCTCTCTCTCTTTTTTTCCCCAGATAACCACTGATAAGCATCGCATGAGTTTCCCAGAGACGGTGGATGAGATCTTGGATGTCTCAGAGGATGAGGGTAAGTCAAGCTGCTTTACTTGGGATTTGGTGAAACTGGGTGGTAAATTGTTGGGAAACCTACTGAGCTATTAGAACTAGTCAAGCTACACGCTACTCTTCATTTATCCAAGGTTAAGAACAAAACAATGCTTTTGATACAATAGTTAGCTACACTGCAAAATTTATTGCACAGTTAATTTATTGCATAAAAATAAAAAATAAACATGCTTAAACATAAGCATAGTGATTTTGGTATTCCCTTTGTAAACCACTCTTCAGGTTACTGATAAATTGCTAAGAAATTATACCAATATGTATAATATACTATTATGTGAAAGTAAAGGTAATGAGACAAAATCTTACACAACTACAAGAAGACAAATCCAAGCTGAAAATGTAAATAAACAAACAAATAATTAAATGACTGATGAAAACTTTTAAGATATGTTTTTCATGTGAAAACAAATTTAACTAAACCATTATAAGTGGACATGCTTATTCAATTTCTGTATGGAATCAATACTAGACTAACCAGATATTAATACAGAAACCAGGCTACTTTACTTAAATATTACTAATTAATATTAGCAAAATAGTAAAACTTATCATAACATGCTTTTTTTAAATGGCTGTACTTTATCCCCTCTCAATCAAAGCGACAATACATTAATATTGAATATCGATAATAAGTCTCTGAACTCGGTAGCACGGTGGTGTAGTGGTTAGCACTGTCGCCTTGCACCTCCAGGGCCGCGGTTCGATTCCTGGTCAGGCTCGATTCCCGTCTCTGTGTGCATGGAGTTTGCATGTTCTCCCCGTGCTTGGTGGGTTTCCTCTGGGTAC
>JAQMYL010000011.1:14590426-14605108 GCA_030014365.1 Clarias pachynema | reverse complement strand
TGCGATGGATTGGCACCCTGTCCAGGGTGTACCCTGCCTCGTGCCCTAAGCCTCCTGGGATAGGCTCCAGGCCTCCGTGACCCTGAATACAGGATAAAGCAGTATAGAAGATGAGTGAGTGAGTGAGTGAGTGAGTCTCTGAACTCATGTGCAGTACAAGTCCAAAGTTTGGACATGCCAGTCAAAAGTTTGGAAACAAGTTCAAATTAATTTTCTACATTCTATAACAATAATTGATTGCAAAACCCATCAAGCATCAAGATGAAACTGGCTCTCATAAAGACTATTCCATGAAAGCAGAACCAAAACTTACCTCTGCTGCAGAGGAGAAGATAATTTACATTTACCAACCTCAAAAATTACCTATTTATAGCACCTCAGATTAGAGACGTTATGACGGCTTTACAGTGCATAAGTAACAGACACATATCAATTGCATGGAAAGATCATGTAATTAGAAGGTGTGTCCAGATTTTGACTGGTAGTGTATGTGGAAAACAGTGGTTAGCTGTTTATGCTACTCTCTGATGCTCTTCAGATGCTCATGCTATTTAGTTTGAAAAGATGTCGTGGCTTCACATTTCATGTAATAAGTATATGCTAGCTTCCACACTCCATGGTTGGTACAGTAGCTGTTGTGTGATAAAGGAGATCTACAGTAGGTAGCTAGCGGGGGGGAATAGGCAAGTTACCAATTTAAAAGGAAAAAGGGGGAAATGTTTAATTGGTAATGTGAAAAGGGAAAAGCAGTCTTAACTGTCAAGACAAAAGAAAACCATGACACATGCAACATTATACATCTGCTTCTTGTGCATATCTAGGGGCAGTCTGTCTACAGGTTTTTGTTCCAGTAAAATTGAAGGCAAATGCTGGTTGATACAGTATGAGACCAAGATTAAATAAACTAAAAAATCTGCTTGGTTGGAATGTAAACCTGCAGCTATGCCAACCCTTTTTGGATCAGATTGATGACCCCATCCCAAAGGGTCTCAAGCTTTATACCAGGGGTCTTAAGTCTTTTCCCTAAAGGACTACTTTTCACTGTGTTAAATTTTTATTTATTTATCTTTTCATCTCCAATCAAGCTGGAATGAAAACATCCATATTGACACTTTGGTCTTTTATATCAGCAGTCTGTAATCTATGAATATGTAATAGATGAAAAATGGCCAAACTGCAACCAGGAGCATTGAAAAGAGGATTCTAAGGATAAAATATATTTAAGTGATTTAAATGAAGGCATGACAGTTAATTAATTCTTATAATCCTTAGTCATTTTTAGACATTGAGATGAGTCTCCAGTGTGTGTGCAAGCAAAAAATATGAAAAATTTTGTCCTTTTTTTTTCTTCAATTTTTATATTGCCTATGGCTATAAAAAGGCTAATTAGGCTAATAGTTTAAAAACTTTTTTCTCCCCTATTGTGACCTCATATACAGGGATTGTATTTCTCCTGATCTCTGGAAGGGTGGAGCAGTGGTTATATACTGTAGAAAATGAAATAGCACATTTTGGGGACACAATGTTAGTTTTTAGAAATAGTTAAAAAGTAAGCTGATCAGCTTTAATGTAATCAGTGATATTATTATTTCAGGTTGAAGCCCATGTACATGTCTGCCTGTCTTTCTCTTTATACTTATTCATACAATGAAATATTTTTTAAAGCTTAAGTATCTTAGACTTCTTTACAATAAGTTGTACTTCTTTTGTTGTCAGCCAAATATACTCCCTGTTTAGTAGTCGGAGAGTGAATCACAGATGAGAAATCGAAAAGGTATATTGGATAAAGATTGGATAATGCCAAAGTACTGCCAAAGTTTTATTAAATTCTGTCCAGTCAGTTTTGCATGATGTTTTGAATTAGTCCATAGAAACATATTTCAGTTCTTGTAAACTTGTCGAAACTTGGGAAGAATTTACCAAAGCCACTGGTCATTTATAATTATCTTCAGTGACAATCCTGTGGTGTACGGCTAGCCATGTATGTTTATGCTAGTGCTAACACTCAGAAGATGAAAACTTAAAGATAGACGCGTAAATGGTTAATACTTTTTAATGATGTCATACTATTATGTGAACAAATTAGGGTGTAAATAGAAAGTTTTTAACATCCTGACCATGACCACAACATGGGCACTGGACCATCTCTCATTTGCAGTCTAAGAAGACTATTATTAAAAATACAGCCATGCAGTGGAATTTTAAACTTAACCTACAGTATCAGGATATTCTATGCTAATGATCCTCTCTGAACCATGTTTCCATCTCTTCTCCAGGAGCTGCACAGCTAACATTAGGTAGGATTGTCTAACTGTCTCTGCCTTGATTGTCCAGTTGTCGGTGGTTCATGACGTCATGTGACTGCATCTCGAGCACTCTCATTCTGTCTGACGCTGACTTGTAGCTGCTCTATTTTGAGATCTATGGTTCAGTTTTAGAAAAGTATGGGTTTCTCATTGCCATGTGGTCATGATTCGCTTATCCTTTGTCAGCACTAACACCTGTTTGTGGGACCATCATTCAAAATTTGCTTCTTATTCCACCTCTACAGGACTGCTAGCTAATGAATTAACAAACGTTTAATGCTTAATTGACTAATGGTCTTCATTTGACTCAACAGAAAGCTCCTAGGAATTGAACAGACAAAGTGGCTGTATTCCCATCCTCATGGACTTCCATGATTAAACCACTCTAGCAGGAACTAATCTCTATCTCTATTTTATCCATGTTTTTCATTGGTTCTTTGTGTGTATGACTCCATTGCTTGGATGTGTGTTTGTATCTGAAAGATGGCGAGTGGTGAATGCTGGAATAACAACTGAGTTCTCCTTAAATCACAGCTCTCACTTCTCTCCACCTTTCTCACCAGCCTTCTCATTTGTTTGTCTTCTTCCTGCCCTCTTTTCCTCCACACTGCTCTAGAGGACTAATGTCTGCTGTTGTGCTCATATGTAGGTGATGAGCTGTTGGGAATGGATGGCGCTCGCTACCTGAAGCTGGATGACCTGAAGGATCAAGATGATGACTTTCTTTCACCAAAGAAATCCCTGCGGGAGTTTGAGAGTGGGATGGGCACAACGTAAGTTCTTAAGTGAAAATCCAGAGAAGAGCATCTGATCTTTAATAACATCTAATAGTAGTTAGACAGTAAAGCATCTTAAGAATAGAAATAACAAAACATCTCTACTTCCCCCTAGGCCCTACTCACCTGCTATTCCCAGAATTCCATGTGTATCTCCAGAAACTGTCATGCTCGACCAGGTATTAGTTTGTAAAAGTTTTTTTGGATTTAACACTTACAGTCAGCTCTAAAATTATGAGCACCCTTTATAAAGATGTGTAAAACAATTTAGTTTTCTTTAATCTAACCACAAATGTGGGTTCTTGAGTTTTACATAAACTTTGAAACAGGACGCTATGGTCAGATCAGACAAAATTGGCACATTATTTATTATTATTATATACAGAAAACAACCTAATCCCCATTGTTAAGTGATGTTAAGGTTGTATTGCTGTCTATGTTTGTGTGGGTTTCCTTTGTATTCTCTAGTTTCCTTCCACTGTCCAAAAACATAAACATAGAGAGATTTGATCTACTAGATTTCTCCTAGGTCTGAATGAATGTGAATGTGATAAATGAAAAACTCTTTTTACCATTTGCAATCAAAGATGAGATTTCTCTAATATTTACACGGCCACAATCAAGCAACTGCTATGGCTGAGATGATTTTTTTTAATTTTTATGGCTGTATAGCCATAAAAATAAAAAAAAATCATCTCAGCCATAGCAGTTGCTTGATTGTTTGACTTAAAAGAATGAGTGAAAACTGTGATTGTACATACTGTATGGTCTACAGATTGGATGGTTTAAATGATTCAGGTCTATTTGCACGCTTGTACTTGATGCTTTTATTGATGTGTGATGTCCTGTGTCTCTGCAGCACACCCCTATTCCTTTGCCTAAGGAGTATGATGAGGACTCTCTTATCCCCAGTAGTCCTGCCACTGAAACCTCAGACAACGTTAGCCCAGTAGCCAGCCCCATCCACACTGGGTCAGTTGCATACACCTTATTGGATCAAGCACATAACAATGTCACTGGTTTATGCTGTTCATCTGGATCAAATGTAGACCAATTTGTTCACTGGTTGCTTGATTGCTGGTTGTTAGGTTTCTGGTGAGTTTTATGGTAGATGCAAGAGGTGGGTCTATGCGTGGTAGCAGACACAATGGCCTCCGGGTGATCATACCACCTCGTACCTGTGCTGCCCCAACACGGATCACCTGTCGTCTAGTGAAGCCACAAAAACTCACGACACCTCCTCCCCTGGTCGAGGGAGAAGGCCTTGCCTCACGCATCATCTCCCTGGGGCCCTCCAGCATGCAGTTCCTGGGGTGAGCCTGAGTGAAAGAGATAAATGTATTTCTTTACAAGTAGGAAAAACAGAAGCAAGAAAATGTATGTAAAATTGCCACATATATATGCAGATGTTTGGCACAATATATATAGGTTCATTGCTTATCTGCATTTTAGGCCAGTGATCGTGGAGATCCCTCATTTTGCTTCATTGGGAAGGGGAGATCGAGAGCTGGTGGTGCTTCGCAGTGAGAATGGTTCAGTGTGGAAAGAGCACCGAAGCCGATATGGTGACGATGTTCTAGAGACTATACTAAATGGCATGGATGAAGGTAACACTTGTTCATTATTAATGCATCTTGTTCATCTATCTCCTTAAAATATTTTAGTCTATTCAGCCAGAATAATCCATGAGGTTTGCATGTAGAACCCTACAAAAACATAGGTTGTCCTCTAAGAATTCCAAGTAAAAAAATTCCAAAGAAACATTGAATGTATTACATCATTTGTATCAGTGCTGTTCTTAACTCCAGATTTTCTTATTCAGATTTGGAGAGTCAGGAGGAGCTGGAGAAGAAAAGAATTCGCCGAATTATCTCCACAGACTTCCCACTTTACTTTGCCGTGGTGTCACGTGTACAGCAGGAGAGTGATTTGATTGGTCCAGAGGGTGGTCAGCTAATCAGTAAGCTAGTGCCCCAAGTTCAGGCCATATTTCCTGAGACGGCAGTCACCAAACGAGTGCGACTGGGCCTGCAGGTAGGATGAAAAGGTTTTTAGGATTGGCCAAAGTGCAAGGGTTTATATGATAGTTAACTTATTCATAAATGATTATTCAGGAGGAATTCCAAGTTTAAGCTTATTTTAAAATAAAGAAACTCTTTAGGAGTAAAGATTTTGCATTTTGTCTAAGAGTGTATACTGAACCTTGAGGGGTTTTTTGGTTTGTTCCTAGAACAAGCCCTTAGAAATTGGAACTTAAAATAGTTTACCCTCATATCACAACAGGAAGCTAAGGCACTATTAAAGAACTATTCAAGAAATTGATCCAATCCCACCCTTCCTCACCCCAGTTAGTGTTACGCTCTGTAGTTGTATGATTCTGGTAATAATTTAATGGTTGGTGCTGTATTTTTGTCATTCCTGTGACAGCAGTTGTGTGCCACATGGATATCACAGGTGTCCCATTGATATTCCTAGTTTAGGTACAATGGTGTTTAATAGGAGAAAAAAAAATCTACAGTCCCTACCATAAGGGAACATAACAGGGTTTCTTGGTTAGTTCCTAAAAATAAAAGAGCAAGAGCTTCCTCTTCTCACTTAACATTTTTCAGTGATGTTGATGTCATAATGAAAACTTCAGAGTAGAAGTAATGGAGACAGCAAATGTCACAGAATGCAGCTAAACATACAGTACGCAGTTGTGCTGAATTACTACAATGACTTGGCTCAGCTATGTAGCTATGATCATGATTTTGTTGTTGAAAATTAAAGTTTTGATGCTAAGTTGTTTACGAAGTGTATACAGTTAAGGAGCTATGAGACAAGGATACACTGAAGGGTTAAGGCACTGCTGCATCACTCTAGGTTGAGATAAAGTAAAGGTTAAATCACATTGCCCAACATTGCAGGCAGTCAAACTGTATCTCTGTCCTCTGCATTATTTCTAAACAAACTTAGCAAATAATTCACTCCAATCACACGGGATGAAAATGTGTAAATAGTATCTGTATGATTATAAAGAAATTGTGATGCCTCCAAAGACTCAAAACTCAGCTTGACTGAGTGCGCGGGTTAAGGGGATGCGAGCATGCGGCTTCTAACGTGGGCACGTGAAGTTTCTAACAAACATGATTTTCGACTAATTAGCGCTCGTGGTGTTTTGAGACTTGTGCAAGTGTGTGTAATGAGTGGGTTTAAAACTAATTTGCTTACAGCGTTTGGAGAAAAAGGCAGGTTGAGGGCTTTTAACACATGTGATTTTGATAATGTAACACCATAAAAATGTGTTTCTGTTCCGCGACTTCTGCACTTGGTACAAAATCGTTTATATATCTGAAAATGAAAAAAAATAATAGCTTCATCTCTATTATAAATTAAATAATATTTATTTTTTTATTGATTTTGGAGTCAATATGTGAATCGCCACACAAGCGAATCGTGATTCATAACTGAATAAATCTTTCCCCCAACTCTAGACAACACTGAAGGTCTCATTAAAAAGCATGCTGGACTTTTGCAGCCTTTCAGTTGGGTCTAGTGCAAGTTCCTGTGATTTACTGCTTTGCATCAATCACAATGTGTCTTTGTGTTTTCATTTATCTGTGTTTTCTCCAGTAAACATTTGTGCTGAAAAGTCTAATAAGCCTAGATGGCCTTTTAATTTGTTCGGTTTCATTGATGTAATATGTTTGCATATTCTTTTCTCCTTTGCTTCCTTCTTTAATCAGTTTAATCAGTTGCAAACTAAATGACACAGAGGAAGAACTCCAGAATACAGTACATGTGTATTATACAGTACGCTAATATCCTGAAGGAATATGTGTTTATCACAGTCTGTATGCTTTTGTGTACGGAATATTTCTCAGTTTGAGTATTTACTTGCTCATTTATACTCAACAGATTCAAAAGATTTCTCTTTTCTCATGTGCACCAAGGTGCTGCTCATATGATCTTTCTCATTTGTCATCTTTCCATTTCTCTTCTCTCCTCTCCTGTCTTCTCCAGGCTCAGCCCATCCCAGACGAGTTGCTGACTCGACACTTAGGGAACCAGGCCACATTCAGCCCTGTGGTGACGGTGGAGCCGCGCAGGCGTAAGTTCCATCGGCCCATCGGCCTGCGCATCCCCCTGCCCCCCTCCTGGAGGGAGAGTCCACGCGATGCTGGTGAAGGGGACACCACCAGCCTGCGCCTCCTCTGCAGCGTCATTGGTACAGTCTGGTTTCTGACATATGTTCCCATGTTATGGTTTGTGCTAAAAGGATTTGTGCATGTACGAAAGGGAGATTATCTCGTATTCCTGTGTACATCAGCCTTAGCCGGCTTTGATCTGCTCACCCTGCCGATGCTTTGGATGAGGCTGAAACAGATTTATATCCAGTCTGAAAAAAGATGCAGGGATAAAGATAGCATGCGCACAATGATTCCAGATGGTGCTGCTTGTGAAACGAAGGACACAAATGCACATATTTTGTGAAAAAGCTATGAATCCTTCCTGCAGGGGGTACGGCCCCAGCTCAGTGGGAGGACATCACTGGCACCACCAAACTCATGTACTCCAACAACTGCGCCAACTTCACCACCAATGTATCAGCAAGGTGAGATTTACTTACAAACCCTGACACTAGATTATCCACGTATTTTATAGCAAATTGATACAATTATTGAAAACCTCAATAACTGACATAGAACTAAAGCCAGACTTGCAAACTATAAAGTGGAATAATGCATAGTCTTGGATTAAAAACACTAGATTTTCAATATATATTTTGTCCAAAATAATCACGTCTAATGTTAAAACATTGTTGAAATCAAAGCATTCACTGAAAGTGAGTGTTTAATTTTTCCTGCAATGTGTAATGAAGAAACTGGGCTGGGCTTTTCAGAAAACAGTCAATAACAGAGAGTTTTACAGACCTATGGAGCTTTCAGTCATTCCAAGGTCATACAGTTTATCAGTTCTGATATTTTTATAAAGAAGAAGAATCTTTTTTTTTTATTTTTTTTTTATTCTGTTCTTATTATTTTATTTGTATACAAATGGCAAAATGGAGCTGTGTATTCTGGATGCTCAGAGCTTATTATCTTTTTGGCTCCTCACTGCGGCAGGTTCTGGCTGGCTGACTGTCCTCGAACAGCAGAGGCCGTGACCTTTGCCAACCTGCTGTACCGTGAGCTAACCGCCGTGCCCTACATGGCCAAGTTTGTGGTGTTTGCTAAAATGAATGAGGCCCGTGAAGGCCGTCTTCGCTGCTACTGCATGACAGACGATAAAATGGACAAAACCTTGGAGCTGCACGAGAACTTCACTGAAGTGGCCCGTAGCCGAGACATAGAGGTTAGCTCAGTGTGTTATTGTCCAAATGCTCAGGGCTTTTGTAACATTTATAACTAATTACTGACTAATAATTACCTTCTGCTATGTCTTTGGTGTCCTGGAGAAAATGTGTCATGCTAAAACAAAGTAATTTTTCAATTCAATTTAATTAAATTTTATTTGTATAGCACTTTTAACAATCGACATTGTTGCAAAGCAGATTTACACACTCACAAGAGTTATTTAAGTCTGTCCCTGATGAGCGAGCCGAGGGCGTCGGCGGCAGTGGCAAGGAAAAACTCCCTGAGATGGTAATAGGAAGAAATCTTGAGAGGAACCAGACTCAACAGGGAACCCATCCTCATTTGGGTGAGACGGATAGCAGGGATTGATCTGCGTCATACTGTGTGAGACTGGAAGTTCAGTATAACAGGAGAAGTGTTTAGGTTAAAATGGAGTCCAGTTCGTTCTTGGGGGTTCAGGTAGACTGTAAGAAACTCTACGAGAGACTGAAGTCACAAGTCCTCAGAGAAGGACAGGGCCGTTTTCGCGGAAAGTGGAACCGTCCCCAATCACCACACGCATCCCAGGCAGACCAGGCGGGCATCCATGCGACGAGGTCTCCAACCAGAAGCGGGACACCAGGACAAGTCAGACAGGTCCAGAGGGTAGAAGGGGTCTGGATCACTGGCAGCTCAGGAGCGACATGTATAGCTCGACAGAGACAGGGAGAGGAAAAGAGAGAGGGGGAGAGAGAGAGGAGAGTGCGAAGAGGAGAGAGATAATCATAAAACAATGTAGCATGCAGGTGACAAAAAAAAACAAAAAGCAAAAACTTATTATACAGTACATTGATAATTATTACAGTATTGTTGATAATAATTCTATAATAGCATACTTCTAACTTTTTGTTCCATTAACACATGATACAACTATAAAATCTTACTCCATGCTCTTGAATAATGTTCCCTAACTAAGCAGGCACAATGAAAATAGTCATAGTGTGGGAGATCTGATCTGCGGTGCATCATTAAGAAATCTGTGTTTACATAAAAAACAACACTTTGTCTTCCCTTAAAATATGTTCCAACCCTCTTTAGATGAATGACTGTATTTTAATGTTCCACAGATATCCCTTTGTATGTTGTTACATAAGCAACTGTTCCGTATAATAGGGGTCAGATGCTAATACAAAACATGTGTCTGATATTCCAGGATGAATTATGGGTATCATATTTTTCTGCTGGCAGGGCTTGTGTGTTTATATATATTAGATGTGTGACTCACACTTAGACTCTGACTCACATTGACTCATGCTACACGCTTCTTTTATTTATTTGTATTTCTCTTTTAACAGGTAATGGAGGGGATGCCGCTGCATTTGGAATGCTCTGGAAACCTTGTGCCAGTGAGAAAGGCCACACAGCAGCCTCGCACGTTCAGCTTCCAAGCCTTCAGAGACAACAGACTTCCCGTCTCGGTGAAGGTTCGTTCATCTGTCTCTTTCTGTACCAGAAAGGTCTTTAATATATCCCACATGCAAAAATTGTGCCTATTATGAATGAATTCTTGTTTTCATTCATTTTGTGTGCACATTTTTAGTTCTTATCTCTAACAATCATCAATTATCGTGACCCTCTTCGTCCACTAGCCTTATCCTTCATTCCAGCTTCTCCATTATATTCCCTGTTTATTTCTGTCCGTTATTGTGGCTTTTTTGTGGTACTTTCAGTGACCATGGTGTAGCTTTAAACGTTGTCTTGCCTTGCCTGCATGCCTACCTTTCTGCCTGCTTGTCGGTATGTCTGTCTTACTGTCTCTCTCTTTCTCTCTCACGGTTACTCTCTTACTGTCTGATCACACAGACGACAAGGTAAATGTGAAGGTAAATCTCTCTCTCGCCTGCCTAAGGACTGCTTCCATCCTTTCCCCGTCCCCTGTCCCCGTACCTGTATGAGTCATCCCTGGGTGGCTAACCTGTCTAATGCCCTTTACTCTCTCTCTCTCTCTCTCTCTCTTTCTCTACCCCTCCTATTTCTCCCCTGTCCTCCTCTCTCTATTTCTCAGGTGCGAGACAGCAACAAGGAATCCACAGGGTTCCTGTCTTTCCTCCGCAAGTCCACCAAATATGAAGATGCACAGCATGTGCTATGTAACCTCAACATCACCATGCCTCCTTGTGTTAAGGTACTGTTTTTCTATACCTGAATTCATTTGAGTTCACAGGTTTATTTCAATAAAATTGGACCATTTTGTCCAAATTTCTATGCTTCATTGCAGGTATTTATCTTTGAATGAGCAATCCCCATGACCAAACCCCCCAAAACCCCATGACCAAACTAGCGCTCCAAACATGGTTACGGTTACTACTATAAGTTTTTTGTAATACTAATGATTCTATTAGTATTACAAAGTATTACAAAGTACTACGGCTATAAGTAAGTAGTTGTCTTGCATCTGTCTTTCATCTGTAATTGTAATCAGTCATTTTATGGTAAAATGTAATGAACTTTTATAACTTGCTTTCACAGCTTATACTGTATAGGCGGCTTCTCTGGCTAATTTTTTAGCTATAACCACTCATGCCAAATCATGCCACTCTTATTTAGCAATATGTTGTCAAGTTGCATTTAGCCGTAGAAAAATAAAATCCAAGCCAAAGACAAGGAGGAGTCTTTCATACATCCAACTTATTCCTGACAGACTGAAATAATCTATGGGCCTAGTGTTTATATTTTTTGACCTATTGCTATGGTGTTAGGGGACACACCTGCAAACTATAGGGTTAGGGTCTTGTGTAGAATAACAGAACACAATTAGCTAGATTACAGAGTAATCTAGATCTTAGAGAGTAAGCTAGATTTATTTCTCTACTAGATGTGTCAGCGACTTCATTCGCGTGGAATTTAATTGCACACTCATATGTGTGTTTTAAAAAAAATTATAACGCCATCTGTTAAATTTAGGAAATTAACCAATATTTTTACGTTACCACCAAGAGTGCGGAATGAAGGTGTGAGATCATGTTTATTAAGTAGATTTCAATTCAATGTGTTATATGTATAGGTATATGTATAAATATATCTGTTACACTAATGCGCTTATCCCAGCAATGATCGTTCTGTCTGCTTCACGTCTCAAACACTGGCCCCAGGAACTCTTTAATGGCCTAAACATGTATTCATGAATCTTACCAGTTTTCCAGGGGTTAGCTTTGATGTGTAGCTACCACCATGATCTTCACCCTAAAGATGAATGCAAACAATTCCCCCCCCCCCCCCCCCTTTTCTTTACTATTGTTTACTAACTCCTTGAATTGATGTGTTCTGTGACTGACATGTGGGATTTCCACTTTAGTGATGGTCATAACATGGTAAAATTTGAGTTGATTTGTAATTCAAATTTATTGTAAATTATATATTTTCCCTAAAACAATACTTGTCACAAAGCTGCTGAGTTACAATTTCTGGCAAACAAGGGTGGGCAAACCAAAAATTTAAAGACATTTTAACAACCGCAGTTGTCTTCTCATTATTTTCCTCCATGGCACACATCCTGGAGGTATTTCTGGATGTATTTCTAGGATGTATCAGCAGGACAGATTAAAAGCACATAACATTTTCCACTCTGTATAATTCAGGTGGCAGGTGGTGAAGAACGCAGGCGGACTCTGACACCATTGGCCCTGAGGGAGAGGTACAGCACCCTGAGCGAGTCGGGTCTGGGTAAGACACAGCACCTCCATGCTGCAAGAGGATACAGGGGTGCTCTTTATGAATGGCATATCCCCTGCTTTCTCCTAATGAACTCGTGCATGGCACTGACTGAGCTCTGGATGCCAAGCCCTGTCCTCGACGCCTAGCTCTGCCAAACAGGTCCGATTGTAAATAATTGCAGGCAGCTCTGTGGGGTCAGGGCTTCCCTGCGTCCACCCAGAGAATGAGCAGTAATGTTGTGCATGTTGCTATATTTGATATGGTCTGAATTCCTAATTAGCATGGCAAGAGAATGAGTGAGGGGTAGAGGGCTGCCACGTTGCCCACTGCAAAGAAGCTAAAGCTGTGTAACAGCTATATGACGGACTTGAGGGGAGTAGGTTGATGGATTGGTGTAGGGATGAGGACCCTTGTCAGGCCAAGCTATTGTGTATAATGGCAGTTTAAAGCAGATACAAGTCTGAAGAAAGTCTTTACAAGTCATGGGTAAGTACATAATATCTAGCAGTCTGTGAACCATTTAAAAATATTTCCTTTGATTACTGAAAACCTTCTTGAAATCTGTCCTCTGTTATAAACCTGTTTTTTACACTATACCATTTTTGGGCCGATTTTGCAGACAAAAATCACACAACATAAAACAGCAGTGTGAGAATGTACAGTACAAGTACAGTACAGTACACATATGGAATTAGGTAATTAAGTAACAACAACAACAATCAGTTGTCATTGTAAGACGCAAAGGTCAGTTGTTCTGGAATAGTTTTTGCAAGAATAGTATTGTCAACTGCATTTGCAAAACCAACAAGCTCCATGATGAAACTGGCTCTCATGAAGTCCATCCCAGGAAAGCAAGAACAAAACATACCTCTGTTGCAGAAAAGAAGTTCATTTAGAGTTACCAGCCTCAAAAATCACCGATTAGCAGCACCTCAAATTATAGGTGTTAGGGGGGCTTCAATTCAATTCAATTGACTTTTATTTGTAAAGCGTTTTTAACAGTGATCATTATTGAAATGTGTATGAAATGTGAAAAATGTGTATACAGTAAATCAAAATGATTAGATAGTCCCTGATGAGCAACCCGAGGGCAACAGTAGCAATGAAAAACTTCCTTAACTACCTTCTTTACAGAGCATGAGCAGCAGAAACATCTCAATATCAACTGTTCAAAGGAGATTATTGCATATTTTGGACACTGTTTTACAATGTAGAAATAAAAAAAGAAACAAAACAGGAAAGGCCATGGAATTAGGAGGTGTGTCCAGTCCTTTGACTGGTCGTGTATACACTGTGAAATGCTAGCCATGGTAGCAATGGTTTATACTGTATGTAAGAAAAATATTTTTTAAAAATGTTTAATTGCAGATCTGTTATTAGAGGATCTTCATTGCACCACATAGCACTTCAGCAGAAATGCATCATACCCACTATCAAGCATGGCACTTGAGGGCTAATGATTTGGGCTTGTTTTACAGCAACAGATCTGGGCACCTTGAAGTCAACAAGTCAACCATGAACTCCTCTGTATACCAGAGTATTTTAGAGGCAAATTTTAGTCCGACTACTGAAACTTGGTCAAAATTGAGTCATGAAACAGGACAATGATCCATAGCACAGCAGTAAATCTACATCAGAATGACTGAAAAATAAAAGAATCAAGGTTTTCTAATGGCCTGGTCAAAGTCCAGACCAGAACCCAATTGAAATGCTGTCACGGGACCTTAAGAGAGGCATGTACAGTATAAGCAAATGGCCAAAACTTCAATAAACTGAAGCAGTGATGTTAAGAATAAAAGGCCAAAACTCCTCCACAACAATATGAGAGTCCGATAAGGTCATACAAGAAATTTACAATTTACAATTACTTCTATTATTATTATTATGACTTGTAAAGTTGAATCTACTGTACAAGATATTGAATCATGGGGTAGTTAGTACTTTGGGGGTAAAGTTAGTAGTTTTATCTTTTGGATTCAATTTAGTTAAGTAAATAAGGGCACGATGAAACAAGTCCATCAGAGATTGTATTTGCCTAATATTGATACCTGCTACGATGAGATGATTTTATATTATGTTTTTATACAACACCTAGAAGTAAAAGAGGGGGTACTAACCTTTGAACATGACTGTATATGCATTATGTATGTTGACAAGCAGGTAATGAAAATGAATAAATTAATCAGTATTTCATATACAATTAATTATTATATACATAGGTATGTGTACATGTACAGTATGTATTTGTGTATAATAATTGCATTATTTTAGTTTTGGATAGTATTATAATTACTATGAATTAGCATTCATTTAGATTAATGTAATAATTTGACATCTGATTCTTTTTCTTTTAGCTGCTGTGAGTGCCTTGGAAAGGACAGAGACGAAGATTACACTAATCACTGAGCAGCTGGGTTTAAGCTGGACAGGTACAGTATGAGTGTATGTGTGTGTGTGTGCGCATACTGTATATGTGTGCGCGTTTCATGCACTCCCCAATCTCTCTCTCTCTCTCTCACACACACACACACACACACACACACACACACACACACACACACACACACACAC
>JAQMYL010000011.1:14538810-14554459 GCA_030014365.1 Clarias pachynema | reverse complement strand
TTTTTCTGAACATTTCCTCCAAACTCCAAAACAATGGCCGACAAACCGGAACTCAGCGAGCCCTATTACTTCAAAGCAGAAGTACGTCACGAGTCTGCGTGCAAGTAGTCTATAGTGCTGTTGTTAATAATTACACAGTAGGTAGCTGTTCACCTTTACTATGAATGATTGTTATTGGAATAGACATAAATAGTAAAAATTAATTACCACTCCCTGCATTCGGGTTGGGCAGTGAGCGACTGTTCAGGATGTAGATGGTTTCTTAAAAATGAAGAACTTCTGATATTTATAAAGAAATGCTTGCCCTTGCTGATTATTAATCAGTAGCCATGATAGGTGTGTCAAATACAAAGTGACTGATGCCTGTATTTATTTAAAAATGTTTAGTGAGGAGTTTCTATTTATTCATTGACAACTTTGTTTCATGTGCAGCGGGTTATAACAAGTGAGTATAGTATGAGCTATTTTGACTGCTATAAATAGTAAATAAACATTACTACACAATAAATAGAACACTTTAAATGGAAGACCCCAATACCTCAGAGACATCAGTGATGGCTGATTCTGGTTTCTGTAACCATCGGGTAGCGGGTGATTGGGCCCAAATACCCTGATTGGTACACTCCTATTTAATGCTGTGACTTGGATAACGTCCTTGACGGTTCAAGTGTAAGGATGATGCTAGAGGATTAATTGCCATGTTACCATGCAACCCCATCACAGTTACTATGGTTACTACACTGGTCGTGACCCAAATCATAGCACGTCATCTTATGGCATGGATGTGTTCAGCTGCCAAAGGAACTAATGGCCCTTAATGGTTATTTACTTTGTGACTGTTGGCAAAGGCAGCAGGACTGTGGCGACTCCTTGCCGGGAGCAGCTGAAAGACCAACAACAGCAACAGAGTTGTGCTAAGTTTCAGTCAAATGCCTCGGACTCCAGGCAGGCATGATTGTTATTGTTAAAACTTACGGACAAATCCTTTGGAATGCAATTAATAATTGGTTGGTTGTCTAGTTAACTTTTGGCCCTTTAAAAACAGGGAAATCACATATGAGAAGTTGTATAATTCCTACAATGTCCACCAAATATTTGTGGACCTGGCTCTAAAATCTTACACACTAGAGGATGCTGGAGTACTAATTTTAAAAAGTTACTAACCCTAGGTAATTGATATTTTTAAGCTATTTTATTTAAACGGCAAAGACTACATGCTCTTCACTTTATGTTTAACATCTATTCAGAGACTACAAATGTCCAATTTCAATGCAAAATCTTTCCAACTTCAGTCTAGTTTTTTTCCATACTGCTACTAATTTAAGGAATACAAATTATTAATGTAAATAAACACGAATAATATGGGCATTGTTGGCTCAGTGGTAGGTTTCTCACCTACCGTGCGGAAGGCCCGGGTTCGATTCCCAGCCAGTGCCCAAACCCCAGCCACTGGATGCAGTGCCAGTCCCAAGCCCAGGTAAAATGGGAAGGTTGTGCCAGGAAAGGCATCCGGCGTAAAACCAGTGCCAAGTTGTTGCACGGATCTGATGATCCGCTGTGGCAACCGCTTGATGAGGCTGCAGCCAAAAGTCCAACAAAAAATAAATGTGTTGATTGTCCTCTTTGAGCAGGCATGTGCTCCCGATCTGACTCTAAGCTGAGTGGGATTTCATACAGTGCTGGCCACAACAGAATTTATTCTTTCTGAACTTAAGGATCACAGAAATAATTGCAAGATGAATTGCTATTTGTCCCTGAATGGCCTTGGCAGTAGTTTATAATTTTGGCTTCACATAGTTTTAAAGGAGATGCAAGCAATAATAAATGCACCTCCTTTTTGTATTTTATGCCCTATGCATGAGCTGCTTATCTGTTATTAGACTTCACATTGTGGGTTGCTCCGTCACTATAAACAGTGACTTGGTGAACTTTACTGCGGTGATGCAACAGCGGAGTAACTGACTGTTTTGTGCTGCTGTACGTCTTTATTTTACACTTCCTATTTTACTGTTTCCTTTCTGAGTGTTGATGTGAGTTTTTGATTTTTTGATTTTTTTTCTTCACATCTGCACTTATGAGTGATATTTTTTATTTATTTATTTATTTTTTTAATGAGTGTAAATTTAAGACGATTGGCCTTTCAATGCTAATGTTTGATCTACTGGTTCATTAGGATGTCTACGAGAGTGTGTGCACTTAAGAATGAGTGTACGCCTGCGTGCGTGTGCACATGTGTGCAAGAGTGAGGGTGCACAAGAGAGAGTGTGTGATGGAGGTGGGAAGCCTGACACTGAACTCAGCTGCCTTATAGTCACATGACTGATACCGTGTTCTAACCAGCTGTTCTATTCCTGATGACCTTGCTTTGGCCAGAATATCTCAGTTTTATGTTTATTTACGTAGCGGTTGTTTTTTTTTTTTTTTTTTTTTTTTTTTTTTTTTGCAGTATTGAGCAGTATGGTGTTGAGATACATCTAGGAACATACATGAAGGATATGTTTACAGATAAAATAACTCTTTCATTACTGTAACTATTGCCCAGATCCCTCAATTTTTTTAACCTAATGTGACATGAATCAGATTTTTTTTAGGTCTGTCTGAACGCACAAATTTTATGTTTTGCCGATTGGACTCATGTTCATAGATCAGCTATACACTACTGCTTAAAAGTTTGGAATCACTTCCAAATTTCTTTGTTTCTGTTTAGTGATTTATTTTCTACATTCTACAACAATAAAGATTTAAAAACTATGAAAACACATATGGAATTAGGTAATTATGTAACAACAACAACAACAGTCAGTTGTTATTTTAAGACACAGATTTCAGCATTTTTGGAATAGTTCCAGCAAGAACAGTATTGTTAAGTTCATTTGCAAAACCCATCAAGCACTGAAACTGGCTCATGAAGACCTTCACAGGCCAAAACCTATCTCTGCTGCAGAGAAGTTCATTTAGAGTTACTAGCTTCAAAAATCACCAATTAACAGCACCTCTGATTAGAGCCGTTATGAAGATTTTACAGATCATGATTAGCAGATACATCTCAACAATAATTGTTCAAAGCAGATTTTTGCATATTTTAGACGTCTTCAGCATTGCTTTACAATGTATAAATAAATAAAAATCATGACAGACCATGGCATTAGAAAGTGATCCCAGACTTTTTTTCAGCGGTAGAGTATTGAATGATAACAGGCAGATCGTAATTCATGTGACTTATTGCCTTACTTCATCAGACAGGAATAGCTGTTAAAACAGCTAATGCAGCTAAAGCGAGGCATCTGGCTTTTTTCTTTCTCAACAAGTACAGCCGACTAACTGCTTACCATCCTCCGGAGCAAAATCTCAAGCATATTTTTTCACTAAAGTCACATCCGTTGTTCAAAATAAATGAGTGGTCGCAACAAATATGATGTGTTCTAACCCAGATGGTGAGTAACATTGATATGTGCTATTTCAGATGAATGTGAATCATCATGACATGCAAATCCAATCTGACCAAAAAATCGGAATTGACGAACAAGGCATGTATGTAGCTAGAGTCTCCATGATTGCACCGGTAAATCTAACAAGAGAAATGTAATATCAGATCATGATATTTATAAAACTGAGATACAAGCAATCAAATCGAATCAGCAACTAGGTACTGTATAATATATATAATATATATAATATTGTAAAAGATGGTTACCCATTTCTACAAGGTACAGTACCTTAAGAACTGTCACAATGTAACGCCTCTTTAGGACATGTTGGGACATGCAGAGTTTAACAGCTCACATCTACAAAAAGTAACAACCGAAACCACTTCCTTCTACTGGTTTAATTCAAAATTAAATCACTTTTCACCTAAAACAGGGGGTCTTACTCAGACCATCTTACTTAGACTCATTCTTGAGTGGTGTTGCTTGAGGAACCGCTCTAAGGGGAGAACACACCAGGGTTCCATTCAACCTGACTAAATTCTACGAATGCTGCACTCTTTTGTTTACCATCCTGCATCACCATGTTTCAAACCAGTGCATGACAAAAGTGTGCCTCAGGCCTGTGTGCTGCTTTTTGTTTATTTACATGCAGAATTAAACCATGTTGAAACAAAGTACCAAGGTGAACTAAAATGTTTTACTTTTAATTGTATTGTGAGATAATGTAACTCTGGAAAACTGGAAAAAGCAGATCTAGGTCACTCTTATTAGTTACACCCCACACAATATATTTGTTATTGTTGGCATTAATCCTGTAGAATATCTTCTATTTACAAATCTCATCTTTATAGTAACTTACAGGCTTACAGTAACAACTTCACTAATCAACTGATTTAGCTTTTATCAAACACTGCGTCCTATTTCGCTAAGGGAATGGAACTTGAAAAAGTCCTTAAAACTAAATATATTTGTGGACTTTACAATACGGAATTGTAATAAAATTGTAATAAAAACTGTGAAACTGTAAAATTAAAAATAATCAGTGACCACAAAACTGATTTCCCGCTCTTGCTTTGGCCCAACAGGAACCCGAATCATCTATGACCGGAAGTTCCTGCTGGAGTGTCGTAGCTCCCCATTGGCCCAGACACCTCCCAGCTGCCTGCCTGACATCCCTGGGGTGACCAGCCCTCCAACAAACACTGTCCCTGATAACAAAACCCAACCTCAAGAGAGCGTCAGTAACAACAGGACACTTCCTGTGGACAAGGCCACGGGTATGTATACGTGTCCTCTGAGAGTGAACTTTATTTAGGACTCAGTATTACATTAGTTGCAATTCAGTTTGAGGGTGCACTTGATCTAAAAATAAAGTCCATTTTTGTCAGTCAGAGGTTTAGATATTTATAAAATGTTCTTTCCCAGCTGGGTGTTATATAAGTTTCTGGTAAAAGCATACTCCTACTTTCAGGGGTCCTATAAACTCGTACCACGCATTTGTCGGAATTGTTCTCGCACAACTTCCATCCTGGAAAATAATCATCAAACAAGTATTTTAAAAAGGAAGACTGCTCTTTAGCTCTATAGACATTTTGAAATATAGGTTAAAAATGTACTTTACTTATCTGGACTTGCTAAAGTTTTAATAATAAAACATAAAAGTACAACCTCGGATGAATAACAACATATAACTTTTTTTTCACTGTACCATTATTTATTTAACAAACATTTTTAAAAATCATGCGTGCAATACTAAGTACCCTCTTCCTGCTTCCGTAGGATTTAAGAGAGTAAGTTTCAGCCAGGTGCTGCTAATTATCAGACCATGATTAATTAATCATCAGCTGGTGTGTAGACCTCTATAAAAACAGAGGATTTGGCAGTTTGCTGGCCTGGAGCAGTCAGGTGTGTGCTTACATAATACGAAGACATAAGCGAGGATCTAAGGAAGCAATTGTTGCTGCATATTCTGGAAAAGGTTATAAAACCATTTCCAAACAATTAGTCCACCATCATTTGCAGTTCAGTTCCTTTTCCAAACATATGGGCAGTGGTCGGTTACTGATCGTAAGGTCGGGAGTTCGGACCACAGCGCCACCAGTTTGCCACTGATCAAGCCTCTGTTGCCACCCTTACAGTATCTGCGCCAGGGGTGCTGTATCTTGGCTGACCTTGTGCTCTAACTCCAACTTCCTAACTAGAATATGCGAAAAAAAAATAATTTCACTGTGCTGTAAGGTACATGTGACAAATAACTGAATTATTATTATTATTATTATTATTATATGGGTATATTTAAAAGCTGAGTTATTCTATGCATTTTCTAGGCCGTTTATCCACATGGAGACTTGCACACCCACAGTCACTGGAAACGGACCTTTTGGAAGATTCCTTCCAACGTTTAAATATTTTGATACTTAGTTTTCAGAGATGATGTGGACAGGAAAATCTGCGTTTTTGTCTTGTAAGAACATGTCAAACACGCCTTGTTTGACATCAGAGTGTGACATATTCAGAGGTAACTTTTTTCAGCCTTTTGAGTGATCAACATGGCTCTACAGTTGTCTGTTTGGCATGCTTAAACAGCATGTTTTTATGTGGAAGAAGACCCTGTTTTTATAAAATTCTCACGTATATATGGACTTGGTCCAGCGCTATTATAAGAAAACATATATATCATTAATGCTTATGTCCTTAACCTTCCTGCTATAATTATGATGGTATTTTTTAAATATTATAATGCATAATATAATATTAGGTTTGTGTTTGTCCTCTCCAGGTGAAGATGCCCAGTTTGAAATGGACATCTAGCAGTGTCAACATTACTGTGATGACTGGCCTTGAAAGGATGAATGAACTGGAAGATTTCTCCTATCAACATTTTTTCAGTATTTTTTCCCCCTCCATAATAGTTATGTATTGATGCTGTCATTCCAGACACGCACAAGACATTTGCTGTTGAGCCTCAACACCAGTTCATACTGCTGTACCTAAATACTCTTGAGTTACTGCCAGTGCTCTTGCATAAAAGCTTCAGCTCAAGATGTGTGAAAGCCAGCACTTTTTGCTACCGCTTGTGTAGTTCGCCATCATGACCTCTGGGAGGAGCAGTTGTTCGTTTGATTGATTTTTGTACCTTTAGCTGAAGAGTGTGAAAGTGTTGAGGGGTAGATAAAGACCCCCCCCCCAATTCCTTTTCCCTGTGTAAGTGTCACCGCTATATGATGAAAATTTAAGAATTGATTTGTTTTTCACCTAAAAGGTAATTCAACAAAAAGTGACATGCCTTTTTCTTTTCATTTATCGTTTATGGTTATGCTGTGTAAATCTCAATTATACAGTATCTAAGGAATGTCCTGCCCATACAATTCATCTAAACGTGGGGGAAAAAAATCCAATGTTTGAGCAGTTAAAAAAAAAAATCTGAGAATTCATTCATCTTTTGGCTTCAGTGTTTGTTTGATTTTGACCACAATAAAAGCAACATTTGAATAAGACTCAAGATTTACTAAATATGCATAAAATATATTTCTTTACATTTGTCAGATCCGATATGTACAAACAATATACAGTTTATAAACATGAACAGTAAAGCACTAGCAATATCTAGCTGCTGAGTATCTTAACTCATACAAGCATTTATTCATTTTAAGTATTACACAGTGTAGTGATGTCCTAACTGATTCGATTCCTTTGAACTTCCTGTATGAGTGAATCTTTAAATAAATAAACCAGTCAAATAGCTAATATTATACCCAGAGCCTGATACAATATCACATGTCCATATAAATGGTTTGTGTCCATATCCATTGATTCACTTAATGTAGTCGTTGAAAAAGGAACTAATCACTGGTATATGAAAGGGCTATGTTTCCTGAATAAGGAAGAAGAAATGTTTTTGTGCATTGTCCACATTTCTAAATTGTCTCTCTGCTTAGTGCTGAAGTTTTCTGGCAGTCTCTCATTGTTGGGGATGGGCATGCAAGGATGCCTTAAGTGCTGAAGTCGGTTTTGCTCAGTGTTTGAGATTCAGATCAGTGGCAGCCGCATGCCTCTGCCACCATGCCTTCATGATGCCTCATCACCATCTTCCCGTTCTCATAGTAGAGCATGGAGAGTGGAGCCAGGCGTGTAGGTACACAGGATGGACACGGGACACGGTCCGGTTGGTGCAGCTTCAACAGGCTCTGTAACAGAGACATAAAGGTTAACATTAACAAGATGAATGGATAAGGTTGGCACAACTAGTTATAAAATACCATATTAATAGCATTATTTGTCATATAAGTGGGGGATCAGTAGAGCCCCATTTTGGATGCAAGGCATAAATTAGTTTCTCCTTACCTGCATGTATGCATGATTTGTTGGAGTAAATGACTCGTCCACCGGTGTAGGGCAACCACCTTCGCAGCGGTATGCGTTGTATCTCTTTGGATAAATAATCCACTCACTCCACCCGATCTGGTCAAAATCCACCCACATGTCCACCTTCCTGCACAGGGTCTTCTTTTCACTCTCGACTTGTGTGAATGCTGGGATTGCGCTGCCTCCTGCTGCCTCGCTCACCCTCTTATGTGCCCGGTGGTTGCGTTTGTGTCTTCGGCCCACGGGTTCAGTCGGCATCCGATGATCCTGAGCCACATACTTGGAGAGCTCAGCTGTGCGGATCAGCGTGGACACGTCGGTCCTCATCTGCTTGGCGTAAACCACCATCATTATGCTACTGGCTGTTGGATGCTGGATAGGATGCTCAAGATTCTGGGGTGCTCCTTCATCCCAATGAGCCTGTGTGGGGGGCACACCCCCCTGGTGCAGCCAGTACTTTAGCAGCTGGGTGATGTTGAGGACTGTCCAAGAGGAGTGTGAGGATGGAGACGTGCTCAACGCGACGTCAATGCGACCCAAGTGAAGACGCTCCTCGGCACCTCTGGGAGCGTGATAGATGTCCACCACGGGGCTCTCAGAGGCCGCGAACTCCGGGAGGCGCAGGCGAAGCTCTGAGCGCTGCACGTCGTCGCTTGCCGAGATGGACGACATGTCAAACGTAACGGCCCACTTGTCACCCGTCTGGTAGCAACCTGGGAGAGAGGGGAAAAAAGGGAGAGACAGACATCAGTAAATGTCTTAAACATAAACAATGCAGAACTCAGACGCACCGGGACCTTTAATTAATGTTTGGGGGTTAACAATTCAGAGGACAGCCTTCACACATCTGCAGTCAGGCGCAGTTAATAAAGCTGAAGACTCATATTGTCTAATTGTGTATTCCCACTTTTAAGCAGACGTCGTGAGGTTTGTAGCTAATACACACCCTGAGCATAATAAACAACTTGCTACACAAGAAGTAAATTGCAGGGCATGCGTAAAGCTTTGCTCCTGACATCGAAAAGAAAAAAGTTCATTTAATATTGCTTAAGGTTTAGCCAGATTAAAATAACGCTGTAATTCAAACGCAACGCTGTAATCCCAAAACCAGCCTGTATTATCAACCTAATTCGAAGTTTGTCAAATGGTTAAAAACCCTAGAATATACATAAGAGTAGAATACTCACTTTTGGCGACGAGGCTGAGCACCGAGTCGGAGTCGTGCAGAGATGGATGTTCATATCCGATCCCCACGCTAGACGTCCCCGCTAATTTCTTTCCGTCTCCGGCGAGTAAAGTCCGGTAAAGGTGCATCATGTAGAGCGGATACGGTCCTTTATCGGCTCTGCGCTTCCTCCCGCCGAGCGCACCGGCGGGGACTGAGCGCATCCACAGCGCCGAGCACAGAATCCAACACAGCAAGTGTTTCATAGTGATAACAGGAATAATCCGAGTGATATGAACTGAATATGACAGAGAGAGCTCTGCGGTCTGCTGCTGCTCTCTGGTCGGTCCTTGGAGGGAATGACTTCGGTTCGTTGATGCTGAGCCTTTTAATTAAGCACCTTTCAAAACTTACAGAAACTGCAGCGCCGTTTGATGATCCGCAGCGCGCGCGCTGCCTTTGAAGTTGTGCGTGTGATCCGCGTCGAGGTCATCGCGCACCGAAACCAAGCGGTCTTTAGTGTGCGCAGAGGTGTGAACGCACTGACGCTCCTGCGCGGCTAAAACAATACCATTAGCAGCGCAGATGGATTCATGCGCGTTACTCTGATTAATGGGAGAAAAGTCAATCCAATGCGAAATAAAGGAAGTCGATTTTTTAAAATTCTTTTTGTGCAATCATCACTTTTCACCTTATTAAATGATGAAGATGGAAACTGGTTTAGAGGAGCTTAATAAACCTACATTTTCTCCCCCCTCCCTTCCCCCGCCTTATAAACTACGCTGCGCTCCTCGATGTTTTCGGGCGCTTTCTTACTCCAGCTTTCCCACCTCACATCGCTTCAAAGATCGCAGGCACAATCCATCTAAGGTGCTAAGAAGTCTTTTAGAATCTAGCTACAATTTCTTTACTAATTAACAACGCTTATTTATTGCTCAGATGGGCTTTCAGGCTAATATCCCATAATTACGCTTTAGTAAATTGTGCAGTTATGTAAGCCGCTAATAATCTATTTATGATTTTTCATATAATCGACATAAAACCGCCCAAACATCGCCCACATGCTGAATAAAACATTATCTAAACCGCATACATATGTATTCATATATAAATATTATATTAAAAACGCGCACATATTTATGGACATCAATCTGTATACATACTTTATTAATTTATATGGATAAACGTATAACTTATAAACTTATAACTATATATATATATATATATAATAAATAGATTAAATAAATAGATTATATATATGTAGATAGATAGATAGATAGATAGATAGATAGATAGATAAACTACTTTTATTGTAACTTCTCTCTTCCCAGATAAACACTTCTTTAAGAAAAGAGAAGTTATTATCAATGACACAATTTTATATATGCATATATATATATTGGTATTTTATTATTATATATATTATATAAATATAAGCAAACGGGTCAGAAAATTTAAAACTTCCAGAATAATTACAGTTCTTGAAATATTAGGGATACTTAATGATAATAAAAGTACAAGTTAATCTGTGTTGTTTGTCTCATCGAAATAAATGATTTATTGAAAATGTATTCCTTTAAATTCCATCATAAGATGACAGAGAAGTGATAATGCCTATGCAAAAAAAAATCTTGTCTTTGTCCCATAAGGCATATAGGATTACTGGTGTTTAGCATATTAATTGTCTTTATATTGGCAGAAGTTTAATCAGTATAAGTGGATTCAAATGTTGGGGATAAAATATTGTCAACCTAAGACTGATTATGCAGAACCGGCTTTGTTTAGCTTACAGCTGTCCTTGTTCTTCATTACTATTTTTTGTTAAATTCTTCAGGCATTAGGTGTTTGCGGAAAATAATATTTTGTTGTTTAGCTTAAGACTTATTATAGAGCCTCATTATCTGAGCTATAGACAGATGTTATTGTTTGTAAATAGCAGACAGATGATTTGAAAGCTCACGGCATCTACATTAAGTGTCCAACAGAGAGCGCTGCGTTACAACGTGTGAGATGCAGAGTCGTGAAGCCCTGGCTGGATGTCAATGAACTGCTGTAAGTGCCTGTGAATTAGAATCAATTAAAATTTCATACGAAATTACTGGGTACAAACAGCACATTTATTTATTTATTTATTTATTTATCAATCAGTGATCACAAACTGTGTTTTGGGACTTCTGCCTTATCATATTCGAGGGGTTATCAAAACACTTTTACAGCTTGGGACCCTTCACAATATTACAATATTACAATATTAGACTTGTTTTCAATTATGTAAAATTATGTCTTCACAATGTATTTGAACCGTATAACTCCATATTTATTTAGCCCTATCGTTCAAATTCAGTTACAGTGAAACAGGATAATAACTAGGCTACAATAGCTCACTAATAATACATCTAATCATTTTGATAATATCAGGTTATGTTTTTCTCCACTGTAACTAAACGTAAGCAGTCACAGCCCCTGGTCTATGTTTCAGAGAACATTGCTTTTCTAATCCCAATTTTGTTTATAGATCTCTAGAAACATGGTTGGTCATCATGAATTCACTACTGTGTATCAATAATGTATATCATTTCACCCAGTGCTTCTCGTGAAACAATCCTCTGTACACATCCAATCATCTCTGATCCATAACAGCAGTGATCATTATCATTAAAATGGAAATAGGCTTTCAGATTCACTCCCGCTTTGGAAGATTAGATGATATAATGGTATGTATGAGGTGCCTTGATCTTGTCTGAGTTTACATAATAGCGGCCTAGTCAGGTCAATCAACTAAACATGGGGCGTCCTAGGTGAAGTCATGTGAACGCTAAATTATATTTTCTGTTTATGACATAGGAATGCATACCATGGAGATTTATTAATTTTGTATAAAAGATATGCACATTTATGCTACGTTTGGACTAACAAAGCAAGTTAGATAATCTTACAATCAGTGTGCACGTTAACATTATCTACATTTGGGTAAAGTGAGGCTGCATAGGTTTCCATCCATATATAAAAGGTTTTAGTGTTCAACGGTTCTAGACGATGAAGTTGTCTCATAGATGTCTTGAGATCTTTGTACATAATCTCTAGACATTTTTGTATCATACTACTGTATTTCTTGCTGATGTTACAAAGTTATACTGCACAAGTTAGACTTTAGCTGTTTGCTGTATTGAAATAGTGTAATCATGTATTTAACACATTTTTCCATGTTCAGTGTGCTTGCTTAAAATTGTGAAAACTTTGGTAAATAAGAAATATGGTCACCATTGCTAAAATTATGTTTTAATGATAATAATAATTTAGTTAAGTCTTTTAATACAGAAATGAATGGAAATATTTTCACAAATGTCTTGATAAATGAGTATAAAAAAATTTAAAATTACAGTGTAATTACACTAAGCATCATCCAATAACCTACACATCAGACCTTGGAATGATCACAATTCCAAGTGAGCCATGTATATGAAATGTAAATTTGATGAACAGATTATTCCAAATTAATGTAACCTTGTTTTTTTTGTAGTTGCTAGAATGATATTAAAGCTAAAGTATCCTCATCTTATTAGTTTGCTTACTAATTATTTATCATGTACACATCATGGTTGCTTCAGGGATTAGGAGGTTGTTGGTTGGGACAAATCTTTCTTCTCAATCTCATCTTTCTGTGCATTTGATTATGAGGCAGATTTTGTATCTCTTCAGCAGCTTTATTGATAAAAGCAATTAATTCTCAGAGATTTTAATAAAGCATTAGTGTTTTTAATGCAATGTGAAGTCACCATATGGTGCAGGCACTTTGACACTGACTTGCTGTGACAATTCAAGTCCTAATTAATCAGCAGGGACACCAATTGTTGTGAATCTTTTGCCAAACAGAGCAAGGCCTTAGGGTGACTCTAGAAAAAAGAGCAGTGGGAGAAGGAAAGCAGAATCAGGCCTTTGTGGAACCATGCACTTGGGCGACAGGCGACTGAAAAACAAAAAGAGCGTGAAATATGAAAGAGCTGCTCGACCTCCTCTGCGTCATTTGAATAATGGGGATAATTACCCCTGCCGCAGAGATGCACCTGCATTAGAAATAAGCCTTTGATACCAACTTAAATTCTGTGTGATCAGCGCTGTCATTAAGATGCGATGCACAGGTCCTTGCTTTTCTACAGCTAGAGAGATTCACTCCGCAAACGCAGCCAAATTACAGCATGTTCACGAAGCATAGACTTTGTTGTGCAGATTAGTGAGAAACAATGATTTGAATAGCAGTAGGTGTACACTGATCTGAGTGAAAATTTGTGAAAAGATAGTTGAGACAAATACAAAACAAGACAATTTTCCACTTATCCAAAATGTAGTCGATTAGTCAGCTCTGTTAGGTGTCTGTCATTTGCTTTGCATTCAGCGCAATGAGGCTAATGTAGCTATAATGCTAGGTTGGACAGACTATATCCAAGCTGAGAGGAAAATTTGTAAAATTACAAAAGCACATCAACTCTTTCTTATTTTATCCAATTTAAAATTATGTATATATATATTTTACACCTATTATTATTATTATTATTATTGTTATTATTATTATTGTATATTTAAACTGGATACCAAAAGAACATTTTATACCTTTTTTTTTTAATACTGATGACGATTTAATTAAAAAAAATTATAAATTATAAAAATTTTTTTTTATAGATATTTGTATTTCTGTATGTGGTGCCATATCCTGAAGATATGTTCGTTGTTTCTGTGGCAGTTACTCATGCTTTCAGGTTGTCAGCGTGATACCCAATTGTATCTGTGCACTTGGGGTGAAGGACCTTGCTCAAGGTTTTAAATTAAATTACTACATAATATTTGATTGCATCTCAAACTAAATCTAACTAGCAACCCACTGACATTAAAAAACTATTTCATTCTTCTTTTGTGATATATCCAGAGTTATCCAGAGTTTATAACATAGCTTCATAGCTAACATACTGTAGCTAACATAGTTTTTTTCCTTCACGTTTCTCTTTAAGGGGTGAAATGCATGCTCAGGTAGCTTAAGGTCTGCTAAATGACTTGGCCAGTGTAAAACCTACAAACCAAAACCTGAAGCAGCAATGTAAGCCCAACCACAACACTACCTCCAGCCTGTTTGACTGATTAGCATGTATGCTTTGGATCATGAGCAGATCCTTTCTTTCATCACACTTTTGCCTTTCCTTTGCTTTGCTAATGGGTAATTTAGGTTCCAAAATATTTGTGGCTCATTTCAGTATTTCCAGGCTGGTATTCTGATTCTTACTGCTGTTATGTGGTTTGCATCTTATGGTATGTCCTCTATATGCTATTTCTGATATCTTTAAACAGTGGAATGTGATGCATTTACCGCTGCACTGTGGAGGTTCTCAGTGGTGATGTCACTGACTGTTGTTTTCTGACTGTTGGCTGACCTGTTCATTGTCTGGTTGTTAGTACATCCGTGATTTCTTTCTTTTTAGTACATACACAGTAGGACATATCAAATTGTTTTGTTGGCTATGTGACGAATGTGTGTGCAATGGCAAAATGTAATAGTTTTTCCTACTTTTCTCACCTTGAAAATGGCTTGTTTTTCTCTCAAAGACAGCTGTATTTTATTTAATTTTATTTTTGGTTGTTGGTTGTTTTTTTTTTTTTTTTGCAAAACATGCAGTTATCTGGCAAAACCAAGGCAACAAGAAATATCTGTCAGTCATATGTTACAAATAGGGCTTCAAATAAAGTTTTTTTTAAACACATCAAATTCATTCAGTGTATAACAAAAACAGAATCAGAATCAGAATCAGAAAGAGTTTTATTGCCAAGTACGCTTGCACGTACAAGGAATTTGTTTTAGTGACAGAGCTTCCAGTACAAAAAATACAAATGACAAGACAAACACAGCACAACACAAAAAAAAAAAAAAGGTTGACATCAAATGGAGGATTGTCCTTGCATTTCCAATACTTTTTTGGACAGAACTGTAGATTATGTTTATATTATCCAACATAACTAAAGGCAATCTAGAACAGGCTATTTATTTAAATAAATTTAGTTCATTAATCTCAATTCTTTGATGTATTCCTTAAAATATGACTTAGTATGTACTTGGTGTACTACAGTTTCTTGGTGAAAGTATATATATGGCAGGGGCTATGGACAGAGAGGAGACAGGTTGTATTGGAAGGCAACACAGAAATATTCCTGTAGCTTGTTTTGCTAAGTTAATTTATTTGTGTATGTGCTTGCAGTGCAGACCTGGTGACAAAAGATTGTGAGCCTTGCACGGAGCTGAGTGTGTGTGTATGTGGGAGTGTGTGTGGGAGTGTGTGTGTGTGTGTGTATGCGCTCGCGCATGTGCATTTAAGTAAAGAGAATCCACTTAAAACCTTAGTTAAAAGTGTAAATAAAAGTGTAAATAAAAAATCCATAGGATGACCCGCCCAGTCACAACCGAATTACCGATCATTGTACCTTCACCTAACTTACCAAAGCTTGCATATTCTGTTTCAATGTTCTGGATTTTGATCTTGCCTTAATGTTATATTTTTGGGGTTTGAATTTGCCTACATCATTGTTTTTGCTGAGCACTGTTTTAAAAATGTTTACCAGTGTCTAACGTGTCAAGAACATATCTCTCCAGTTCTGGCTTCTCTTCATTGGCTCCCGGTACAGTACCGAATTAATTTTAAAATTCTCTTGG
>JAQMYL010000011.1:14476887-14491512 GCA_030014365.1 Clarias pachynema | reverse complement strand
AAAATTTATTAAAAATCTTTGCTCGTCTTGCGGAACACTCGTAAACCGCATTACTCGTAATCCGAGGTTTCACTGTAATGTATTATATGTACAATAGAAGGAGATGAAACTACCAAAATTGGTAGCTAAAATTTTACTCAAATTTTAGTAGCTGAAACTACTAAAATTGGATTAAGAGCTGCCCAAGCATTATTAAAACCTGAAAGGATAGTGGTGAACCATCATCTTTGAGGAAGAAAATAGGCTCATAAAAATGATTAATGATTATGAATCAAATCATAAGAAATTACATTAGAACTATGTTTAATATTGAAAATAAGAGCATATCCAAAAGTACAATGTTAAGAGAACTCAGATTTATGAAAGCCACTTATCAGTGAGGCTAATCAGAAGAAAAAAAAATCTATTTGCTAAGGAGCTCATCATGCCTAGTGTATACCACAAAAGCCTGAGAGGGCAGTGTTATAATTTGAGTTTTCCTCTGATTGTCAGGTCTAGGTTCAGCAAACTTATGTTCCCAAAAAATGACGTCAACTGACTGCCTGAATAAACTGCATGATTTTTTCCCCCCTGATGGCTCAGGCATAATATAAGATGCCAATGTCAGTATTTATCAGGCTCAAAATGTGAAAAATTGGATCAGTTAGCATGAGACATTATTTTCACACATGCATTGGCCACCAAAGCGGCCAGATCATAACCCCTATGACTTTAGACAGTGGTCTGACTCTCCCATCATCAATACAAGATTAAGATTGAAGCTTATTGAAACAATGACAATGCAAATGCATGCCATAATCAAAGCAAAAGGCTTTCCAAAGAAATATTAGTGTGTGTGACTTTTTATTTTTCTTTATTTTTGGCTGGGCAGTGTATATTGTATTTAAAATACAGTATTACTAAAAATTGTTAACATAGGTCTTTTGATGTATTCAGTCTTGCTTCTTAACTTCACTATATTGGTTTATGAGTTTAATGCTGTGCAAAATGTTGTTTATATTTACTTCATTCTAGACAATACAGGAAATTTTAAAACAACAAGAAAGAATACATATGGAATAAGGTAATTAAGTAACAACAGTCAGTTGTTATTTTAATCCATGATTGTTCTTGAATACTGCATTTGTAAAAACCCATCAAGAACCATGATAAAACTGGTTCTCATGAAGTCCATTCCAGGAAAGTAAAAGCAAAACTTACCAATGCTGCAGAGGAGAAGTTCATTTTGAGTTACCACATTAAAATCACCAATTTACAGCACCTCAGATTAAAGCCATTATGAAGGCTTTACAGAGTTGCAGACACATCTCAATATCAACTGTAAAAAGAAGATTATTGCATATTTTGGATGCCTTCAGCATTGTTTCACAATGTAAAAAGAAATAAAAGGAGAGACCATGAAATTAGAAGGTGTGTCCAAACTTTTGATTGCTTTGTCACTTATAAGAAATGTACTATTTCTTATTAATATTATGTAGAGTATTATATGTACAGTATCTATAAAATCTTAAAACAAAAACCCAAATATCTTGAAATCTGTAGCCAATCAATACTTTTATTTGTCCTCTATTAATTCAGCTCATCAAAATACATATTAATTAGCAGCTTTCATCTCTGAAGCAAAGAGTCTTTACAGTTGTTGTCCAGAGTTGTTTAAAATTTGTAGCACATGTAAGAATTGGAAGGAATGAGACGGTTATTGCGGACAGGGTTGTTGCGGACAGCACTTGACAGGGAGATGTCAGTGTACCGCATTGTTTAACAAAGTGCAGGTTAAAAGCTTGGCTGGAAAAAATAGGCTTAAGACAGGTGACAGTTGATGTGGATAGGGAAAAGGAAAAATACAGCTATACAGCTATACAGCTATGCGTTATAAAGTCAAGATTTGAAGGAAGGAAGTAAGAAGGTAGAAGTTAAAATGAGCAGATGAAAATGGGACATTGTGAGCAGAGATGTTACTAACACAAAACAAAACAAAAAACCCTGTAAAGCTGTTTTACTAAAGGCAATACAGAAACAGCTTTCTAGAGTACTGCCAGTAATTGTCAAGTCTATTTAAAGGTCTATATGAAAAAAAAGTGAGAGAGATCAGTGCAGTAACATGTTTTGAAACAGATAGGCAGCAATATGCAACAGAAACATCTAAACTGACAAAAGTCATAAGCTGAAAAAGTTAAGCATGGCACCATGAACAAGGAGGCACCATGAACAAGGAGGCTTAACAAATTACAGTACCATTATAGTATACATACTAAGTTATTACTTTTCTTATTACCAAACAGGCAAATTATTAACTAACAATAATTTAAGCAGGCTAACCCACATAACCATTAAAGGAAACATGATAACCAGAAACTAGCATAATGATAAAGAAGCTAACCCATATTAAGCTAACCATATTAACCACATTATAGTAACTCCATGAAATTCATTATAATAGACTAAAAATATATAACCATAGAATTAAATTAAACAGATGCACTGTAAATGTTGTTAGTCTTACAGCTGCTTCCATCAAATGGTCACCACAGCGTACTATCCAATCCGCACATAACCCGGCACAGATTCTAAGCTGGATTCCCTTCCTGACCAAACCTCCCATTTTCTTAGCCTGGCTTGGGACCGGCACTGCTTTCAGTGACTGGGGTTTGGGCATTGAGTGGGAATTGAACGTGGCCCTTGTGCAAGAAACCAACCATCTTGAAAGCTTTAAACTTGTGAATAATCTATCTCACTGCAGAATGATGAACTCCAAATTGTTTGGAAATGGTTTCATAACCCTTTCAGGATTGGTGTGCAGCAACAATTACTTCTCTAAGATCATTGACTCTTGGCATTGTGTTAACACAAAACCTGAATGCTCCACAACAGGAAATTGTTAAAACTTCTGCGTTTATTGACATCTACTGTACACTCCTTCTGATGATCAGTTAATTAAGGGGTGATGATTAACCCCTTAAATGTTTATTTTGTTTAATTTTGCCTTTATTTTTGTTAAATAAATAATTGCATGTTAAAAAAAAAAAAAAAACATTTTATACTGTTTTTTACCTCTAGTTTTTATTTGCCGAATACTCAAACCCACTAGAATTATAGGATTTGTATTGTTTTTGCACAAAAACACATATAATTAAATGACAGAGTACTAACTTTTGAACAGGACTATATATATTAAAGTACTGTGGTAAATGTTGTTTTACAGTATCGTACTGTATGTTCCCTGTAATATATTGTAAATAAATTTTTACATTGATTTTACAGTTTTCTTATGGCAGATGGCATTCACTACAAATACAATTAAGATTAAGTGTAAACTAAATTGCACTCCATTTGCTTTTATTCAGCTCAGTTTACATTTTAGGCAGGACATTGAGCATTTAAAGGACTTGGCATGTATAGGAGGACTAGGATTTGAATGCACAAACTTCTGATCACATTTTTGTCACAGCCTATAAAACTGAGCCACATCGCTCGACTAGATAGATAGATAGATAGATAGATAGATAGATAGATAGATAGGATTTATAGTAAATGTTTAACAGGGTACAAGTTCGAATTATTATAGTGAATCTGGCTTTAGTATTAACTAATTTTTCAGTTAGTGTGTATCTATGTATGTGTCAGCTTAAATAAATATGTGTCAGCTCAAACAACACAGATCACATAATTCCGTTTAATGCCAGGGAGTACATTGTAATACTTTTTATCTCCATCTCTAGGTCCGCAAGATAATCACACATTTATTTCTGCTGCATGGCAGCGCAAATCAACAATAATGCTTTGAATCGTATATGACTCGAAGTGAAGGAGTTTGCTTTCTTATAAGCCTTCATCTGCCTTCTGAGTGGGTGGGAAAGGAGCATGTTGGGTAATCGGGATCAGACAAAACAGAGACAAGCCACACATTTAAAATATTTGGGAATGATGCATGTAGAGGAAATATAGTGCTCAACCTGATTATGCATCCATTTTACAGTGGAGTTTCCAAAAATGTTGGTACAAATCACTTCGTATTGTAAAAAATAAATAATTTCAGTGCTGTTGAATTCTAAAATCTGATTGGTAAGAAGGTGTTGATTGTCTACAACAGATGTTGAAATAATAGTTCTGGCTGTAAATCAACACAAGTTTATATTTAAGCCTTTGTTTTAATTATGTTAATGTTTCTATGGTAACAGCTCATTCAGTGACTTGTATCGTGGATGCAATTATAAATGGCTGAATTATTATGTACAGATGGATTATTCATTTTAAAATGATTAAAATTATTTAAAAATTACTTTTTTCTATTTATTTACTAAAATTATTGATATGGTGAAATAAATTAACATTTGAGTTTGTACTTTGTACAGTAAAGCTTTAATGTTTAGTTTTATAGGACAGAGGCATTTGTGCTTTGCATGTTTTAGTTTGACAAAGATGCAGTTTTTGTCTTTTTGACTTCAACAAAGAAAAGAATGGAGCCTGGTGAAGGAATAACTGTCTGTAGTTTCATATAATTTATATCAGAAGCTACTACTACCTTTCATGGAATTCTACATTCTCATAGATTTTCCACAACATTAAATGTAACTATATAAAAATGAAAAAGAATGACTTCTTGTTTATTTAGCATGTCCTGGTGTGTTTTATTTGGTTAAATTTGGAGCACTATGAGTCTACTCCTCATTTTGTGTGTGGACCCCACGGCCTCTGTATTTGTCCAGTTGGTGATGCCCACGTGACACTCTGTCTATTGTCCTGGGCTTTTGATCAGATAATTGCCCCTCAAACCTGGAGTTTTCAACCTCTGAGTGTCACTATGGAGACCAGCATATCTGCCGGCTGTGTGGAGTGGCTTTTAGTGGTTTCAGCTTGACCGATAGAATGACTCGGGAATATGAGCTCTGCTCACCAATATGAAATTTCACAATATGAATGAATGTATGTGACAAATTATCTGCTGGATGAGAATAGAATGATTTTTGATAAAAAATGCAGCATAGAATAGAATAGAATGGAATGGAATGGAATATGCACACAAAAGAATGCTCTCTGGACACACTCTAATTCTACAAAGATTACATTTTGAACTTTTTTGTGTTTAATGTAGTCCTCTGCAGTTTTAATTACTAAATGGAAAAACATAATTTCACTTGATTATGTTTTTGAATCATCTATGCATGTGATGGTGTATTTCTCCAAGACACCTGTAAAATCAAGTAAATCACTGTGAATAATACTGTATGCGACCCAGTCAGTGAAAACCCAGATAATGTAATTTTATTATTTCTTTTTTTAGATTCAATGTTTTCTGCATAAAACCATTCTACATAAAGACTCGGTCACATACAGTATGATATAATCATGTGAAAAATGTTATGGAAAAAGGATCATTTGAAACAGATTTACATGAACAATGTTTAATATGTCTAATTTAATGATTAAAAGCCACATGTGTAAATTAGTTTATGAAACTACAGATCCTTTGCTATCCAAGGGTCCTTGTGTAAGGTGTATATACAGTATGTTTGTGTTTGTATACAGTATGTTTTTTCTTTAGAGTTTGGAAATTTCTGTCTTATAAAATACACTAGACTGATTCAACATTTTATTTTACAAACATTTTTCAAATGAGTGGAATCTTTATAGGAAAACTCCATGCTTAAATACAATAAATACTAATATGATGGAATATCTGTGATGGATTGGCACCTCGTCCAGGGTGTTACCTGCTTCATGTTCTAAGTTTCCTGGGATAGGCTCCAGGCCCCGCACGACCCTGTATACAGGGGAAAGTGGTGTAGAAGATGACACAATGAGATGAGATTAGATGATGAATATTTTTTTTATGTGTTGAGTGATTCTTATGCTATATAGGTGGTTGATGGTGTATTACCATTATCCCATGAGCAGCTATCTGCTAAGGTGATGTCACCGGAGGATATTGTAATTGCTGGCACAGTGTCACTGGTGTTTAGTTGTAAAAGAATTACTCCTTCTCAAACCAAAGTTTAAAATAGTATTCAAAATTAATCACAATCAAACATAAGTTACAACAATAAAGTTTCTCTGCTAGCTCCTTAAAAAAAGATTAAAAGATTATTTTCCCCAGAGAGCTCAGTTTCTCATAGCTTCCACATTCAACATCAAATTAATAATAATAATTCCCGTGCAGAATTAGTGATGACACCCAACATAAAAGTTCCACAATGATATGCATTCATTGTGCACAATGAAATGCAGCTATACACTCAGTACAGATATTGTGCTGTATTATGGCAGAGACTCACCTCACCTGATTAACAGTCTATGAGATGATGAGTGCAATGGCACTGATGGTGTTAATAGCGTGGAAGTTACATTTTGGGAAACTGATTGTCTGAGTGGAGTATTTAGATGATGAGAGAACTGGACAAAATTTTATTATGAAATAAATCATGGACACCCCTTGAAATTCATGTTATTTAAAAAGATCAGTGTGTAAGCAGTTCAATGTGGATTTTTTTTTTCACTTTAAACACTTCACTTTAGTATGTATAGCTATAAAAACACTTCTTTTTTTTCTTTTTTTTTTAACATAATAGAGCCATGAATGACCAGTCATTATACAATGTATATTGTATGCTGTGACCTGTACCTATTTGATTAAATATTTGCAGATCTGTCAAAATAATTTATCTGCATTACCTTGTGTTTGGAAGCCTGAACATGCAAATATAAATGAAATTGCTTCATCTGTTTTTTGCCCTCTGCTTGCTCTTTGCCATGAGGGATCTGGTGAAAATTACATGGAAATTAGATTTCAATGAATAAATTGAGCTTTATCAGTATATGAGCCCATTTTCTATCCTTTGTTCCCATTTTCCTAATTATTAAAATTAATTGTGAAAAAGAATTTTAAATTCACCTATCTGGGGACATATTTTGAGCACATTGGAAAATATCCATATTTGACTCATTTTTATACGGATAGATTTATATGACAAGAGGAAAAAAAGAATATTATTAATAGTAATAGTAGTAGTAGTAGTAGCAGCACTACTGTGTAATTAATTACCATGCTTAATGACACACTGCAAAAGTAACCAAAGTTATTGAATAAAAACATCACGATATCTTCAACTATGTATCGTTTTTTTGCAAATATTTCTATTTATGATAAGATATGCCTCTTTTGTATAACAGATACATTGCATAAATTAGCAATAATTTAAAGTAAAGTAAAAATGACAATTTGTATTTAATTGTTTTGTTGTTTCATTTCTAACCTAAGACACAAAGAAGCTCAGAGGACTCAGTTTGGAGACACTTTATTTCGCATCATGAACACGTTCCTGCTTCCACTTGACATGAGCAGTATACGGGTTTCCTTTATACACAGTATTATACATCTTTTCTGAAAACAGAAACAAATTGATAATAAAATTGATAAATGATAATGAGCCAGTCCCACCACGGGATAAACGTCATCACTCTTTATCCATCTGAAGGAATGTTTACTAAAGATTTTCCCGTCAGTTCCCGAATAAACTATAGATTTAGTCTCAAAGTGATTCACAACGCAAATCAATCCAGAGTTACTTTCGACAAAAGTGACATTTGATGATTTTTTTGAAGGCGCTCTGGAAGTCTTTGTTGAAGTACGCGTAGATGATGGGGTTAAGCAGCGAGTTGGAGTAGCCGAGCCAGTTTATCACGTCTTGGAGCCACAAGGGCATTTCGCACGATGGGCAGAAAGGCATCACCAGCGCTTTGATGAAAAACGGCAGCCAGCACAGGATGAACGTGCCCATGATGATGCCCAGCGTCTTCACGGTTTTGCGCTCCCGCGCTAGTGCCAGTTTCCTCTTCGCCTCCGTGTTTTTCTCGTGTCGGTTTTCGAACAGCGGTGCCGGGCTCGGTGTGTTAGGCAAAGGCAGATCGTGCTTTGAATTGCCGTGAACTTCCACGATTTCTACAGACTCGCCATCGTCCGTGTGTTTCACTGCGCCGTTAACGCACGACGCCGGCTTGGGCTCCACGCTGCTCCTCCAGCTTTTACCCGGCTCACCATTAGCGCGCTTAAAAAGCGCAGGGGACACAGTCAAGCATGTGACTTTTTTCTTCTCTGTCCTTCGTACGGTCTTGCGGATACGGAAACGTGCCGCTTTGAAGATGCGCCCGTACAGCACGAGCATGAGGATGAGCGGGATGTAAAAGGCGCAGAAGGTGGAGTAAATGGTGTACCATGGGTCGTGGCTGATCGCGCAGGCTTCGGGGTTGGCCATACCTTCTGCTTTGCTTTTGGGCTGCGATTTCATAATCAGCATGGGCGGTACTGATATCAAGAAACCCACCAGCCACGTCGCCCCGATCAGAACCGCCGCACGTTTTAGCGTCCTCTTTTTCATATAGTCTATAGGCTCAGTGATCGCCCAGTAGCGGTCCAGCGCAATGGCGCACAGATGCAAAATCGAAGATGTGCAACACAGAACGTCCAATGAGATAAATATGTCGCACGCGACCTGTCCGAGTGTCCATTTGTCGAAAACTTGGTAGAGGCACGCCATAGGCAGGACAAGGACAGACACCATAAGGTCCGTCACGGCGAGAGATCCGATCAGATAGTTGGCGACGTTTTGGAGTGACCTCTCCAAAGCTATGGCCGCCACGACGCACGCGTTTCCAAACACCGAACACAGGATTAGCACGCCGATCAACATAAATGTCGATATTTGATAACTCAGTGGCACCTTAGCTGTCAACGACACTTTGTCATTTTGGTCCTCTAGATTGCTTTCGTTTTGGAACAACGAAGACGCGTTCTCCGTTTCGTCCATGTCGCGGTTCATAAACGTGCGCCAATTTCGAAAAAAGTGTCGGTCACCTACCTACTGAACTCCTTCTGCAGGAGCGCACACGAACAGGACATGAGCATCGTCATGACGGCTTGTGACGAGCGTACGATCTTTTATACCAGCACTGGATCATACGTCAGTTACCTACGCAGGTGGATCAGAGTTCGTGCATCCCCGAATACAGTACCTATCATCATTAACAGAAGACATTCTGTGAGCTGTCACAGCATGTCAACTGTACGATCCATGCAGTTCTGTCTACTACTATACAAACTGATCAGAATAATGAACTATTTTGTGAAAGCAAACTTCCCAGACGCATCTCCGTGACCAGCGACATTCAGAAACCTGGAACGTGCAACTGCTGCCACCTGGTGTAAGAACCACTTTCAAACTCTTTATACGTCTTTTCATTCATTCATTCATTCATTCATTCATTTTCAATAAACGCTTCACCCTGGCCAGGGTCACGGAGGATCTGGAGCCTATTCCAGGATCACTAAGCACTAAGCAGGATAACTAAGCTTTAGAACGTCACGTTTTAGAAAGAAAGAAAGAAAGAGTCATCATCATCATGCAGTCATTAGCCAGCATACTTTATCTATATACAGTATACATGCATAGCTTATATTGTCCCATAGTTTATGCTAGTTTATAGGCCCACATAAGGGTTGTGTGGTGTGGTGTGGTGTATATATACTTATATTTCGATGGGGGTAAATATCTATCAAACCACACAATTCTTAGGTGATCAAAAATATGGGAACACATAAACTAAATAATAAAAATAAATCCATTTTGTTTGCATATCCCATGATTGAAAATACAGCATCAAGTCAGTTACCTACTGACATCACCAAATTGTTGGATTCTGCTTTTGCGCTGATTTCCCAAGATTGTGTACCAACTTGGGAAGTTTTTTCAGTCTTCTCTTCAGGAGGTGAAATGCATGTTCAGGTGGGTTAATTGCATGTTCTCATAACCTGACTTGGCTAAGCTAAAAGTTCAATCTTTTGATCTGATGACTTTATTGTGTTGACAATTTGTTTGGGGTCATTGTCTTGCAGCCTAATAAAGTTCCTATCAGTTAGATTACATATGTAAAATGACAGGCATAATATTTCCATAGAGCTCTAAAATAATTCTGCCGCTACAGTCATGATTTGCATCATCAATAAAGACTAGTGAGCCTGTTCCAGGAGCTGTACCTGACTGCTGATCTTGTATGTTTCGGTTCATGAGCAGATCCTTTTTTTGTTCACACTTCGACCTTTCAGATACTTTGGTAAAGGTTAATATTGGTTCCAGACCTTTTGTGGCTCATCGCTGTGCTTCTTTCCAAATTCCAATCTGACCTTCTGATTCTTGCTGCTGATGAGTGGGTTTACATCTTGTGGTATTTACTCTATATGCTCTTGAAGTCTTCTTTAAATGATGGATTGTGATGCCTTCACCCCTTCCCTGTGAATGATGTTGGTGAGGTCAGTGACTGTTGTTGTGGGTTTTTTCATCAGAAAGTTTCTTTCATCAACTGCTGTTGTTTTCTTGCCAATTTGTTCTTTGTTTCTGGTTGTCAGCACACCAGTAGTTTATTTTTCTTATTGGTGTATTATCTACATCAAGGGAATGTGCCATGTCTCTGTTAGATTCTAAGTTTTAAATAACCTTTTCTGTTTTTTCCCAATACAAAGATATCTGGCACTCAGGGCAGTTTATTCTTTAAACAACAAATGCACAAGTGAAACCTATAGGGCTTGAATCAAGAGTAGACATAAAGAGCTATTTACTTTTTAAACCTCTCCAACTTTGCACAACTGGGCAACAAAAAATTTCTGTCAGTGACATGTTCAAATCTTTGTCTTCACTTGTAAACTTTCTGTGCTGTGGCAGAAATTGACATGATAAAGGACCATGTTCTTTAATCTATAACTGCACACACATGGAGGGCAGCAATTGTGTACTTCTGCAGAAACAATGTAAGTGTGATTAATAAGTGACAGTAAATAAAAACACAGCAATGCTGCCGTGGCTAAATCACTGTTACCAGTAAAGTACCACTCACAAAACCATGTCAGTGTCATTGTTTTCCTGTGAATGTATAACCAGTCTATGATATCTGTGCAGATTAGATCTGTTTACAAGCTCTGTTTTTTAGCTGTACGTCCTCCCTCAGACACCTTAAAACCTGGCAGTAGAATTTGCTATATTCTACGGTGAAGAATGTTACTACTTCTCAGGGTTGTACCAATACACCTAAGTTTTATCACAAGTAATGATTCTCGACATGAAGGACGGGTCATCCACAGCGGGAGTTCTTGGCAGACTTTGATGTAATGTTCCTTCTGCTCCTGGGTAGCAGCATGGGGACGAAATTTTGTCATATTAGTCTTTCTTGAGAACTGGTACAAAACATATTGGTAAAAAGTTTAATATTTCTAAAAATCTTCCTCTAAGTTATTACAAAAAAATCCATTCTTGCTTTTTACCTAAAAACAGTAAAGTAGTAATCCTATTAATAAAATGTTCCTTAATGTTAAGAAATTAAATTTTTCATTAGAAATACACTATTAGAGAAATAATTTACTAAATAAAAAAGAATACATAAACACCAAAAATTCCTACTCAATGGAGGTGACATACATCTGCCAGTGTTGACACAGAAAAAAGCCTGTAGAAAAAGTTATCATTATCATAACATTATCATATATATTATTATACAACATAAATCAATACATTTTAAATATTTAAATATTTATATATGTTTTTCTTTTCCTGAAGTGTGTATACATGTTCATGGAGTTTGCATGTTCTCCCCGTGCTTGGTGGGTTTCCTCCAGGTACTCCAGTTTCCTTCCATAGTCCAAAGACAAGCAGATTAGGCTACTTGGCGTTCCCAAATTGCCTATAGTGTGTGAATGAGTGTGTGTAGGTTTGGGTCCCGGGTCTACCCTGCCCTGCGCCCTACAGTATGTCTCCTGGGACTCACCCTTTTTGCAGAATAAACCGGTGTAGACAGTGAGTGAATTGTGATTTAAGACTTTTATGTAGAATCAAATTAGAACCACAGAATTTCATTTAAAAACACTGGAGGTGTGTCAAGCTGCGGGCCTCCCTAAGCTTTTTTCTGTGCTCTCTTAACTTTCTCTGAGACCTTCCAAGCCCTTTATGCCTCTTTTCTGTTTCATTCAGATCAATAATGTGTTGTATTTTGCCTTCTTTTACCATTATTCCATGTTTCTGTCTCCTTTCTCAAGTATGCATCGCTCTGTTCAGGGTCTAATAAATTCATATAACAGCCATTAATTCATTAGTATGTACTTATTTTACTTAGCAGACAATAAGTGATTTTTTTCATATTTTATATCAGTTCAAGTAGGATTGAAAAAAACATTTTTTTTATGGTGTGGTGATTCAGCTTAGAAAATTTATCATAAACAAAATATTAATTATTTCAGAAATTTACAGAAAAACATAATATTATGTCCTGGACATGTTTTGTCCCAGTTCTCATTTCTTCTCTGACATATATAGTTTAGTCCAGTTAATATATATATACAGTATATATACCCCCCCCCCAGTTAGACTAATCTGCATGGCTTTGGATTGTGGAGGAAACCCACAAAACATGGGGAGAACATGTGTAAACTACATGAACACAAACCTGAATTGAACTATAAAAAAAAAATAAGCACATTATTTCTTATTATAACTATACTAAGAAAATTTTGTTGCTAGCAGTGATGAGCAGGCCCAATTGCATGTGCCATTGGCCACCCAGCACACAACCTGTGCACCTTTTGAGCATGTTAAGGCCTCCAAAAAAACACCACCATCCAGCACTGCACAACCTGTGTGCCTTTTGAGCACACTAAGACCTCTAAAAAGCCCCGGATGCTGATGTCACTGATTATGGCATAAGTTTAAAAAATATACATCCTTAGAAGAACAAGAGGGCCTTTGCACATTATGACATCAGCACTATTAAAACAGCTTTATCAAAGCGATGGCGATGGCGTTCATTGTGCTGATGCCATTGTGCTTGGGCCCTAAAGCATGCCACGTGAATTGTTAATTTCAAATAGATTTTTTTTCCAGGACAGCCAACTTGAGTCCCTTCCATCATCTACTCAGGACACGGTCATGGAGCAAGTGGACGTCAGTGATGGTGTTGTAGTGGAAACACAGCGCCATGCCTCCTCCTCCCCTGCACAAATGTTGACCAAGCGTGAGCAGAATCGCTGAGCCGAAGCAGAAAGCAGAGAAGGAAAGCATGCAGGATTCAGAGACAGCTTGAGGTGAAGATAGTGTTGAGATATTTTGTAGACCTTTTCAAACATTATTTTTTTGTAAATGTTCAAAGTGACTTTGCTGTTCCTACAACAAATCCAGGTGATGGTAATCATCATTTCATGCAGGTTTTATGTGACTTGTAGCTTGCTTTAATTACAGGATGTCCAAATGAAAATTAGGATCATGTTGTTTAATTATTGACCATTCTTCAATGTCAAAATCATGGTTTTTGTATTAGCTTTTTATATTTTCACAAGATAAGGCCAAGCGAAATGTTTGGATTTCTCAATAATCCATATCAGGACCAGAAACATATTTCAAACCAGAAATCAGCATGTCGTGTCATATATATATATATATGGTTGGACAATGAAACTAAAACGCTGGCCAATTTAATGTTGGAGGTTTCATGGCTAAATTTGACCAGCCTGGTGGCCAATCTTCATTGATTGCATTATCTTTGTAATGTATCAAGAGCCAAGGTATTCAGAGTAATGTCAGCATCCCACCAAGAAGGACAAACCACATCCAACAGAAGTAACTGTGGACGCAAGAGGAAGCTGTCTGAAAGGGATGACCGGATGCTAACCCTGACTGTATCCAAAAAACATAAAACCACAGCTGCCCAACTCACTGCAGAATTAAATGTGTACCTCAACTCTCCTGTTTCCACCAAAACTGTTCATCGGGAGCTCCACAGGGTCAATGTACATGGCCGGGCTGCTATAGCCAGACCTTTGGTCACTCGTGCCAATGCCAAACGTTGGTTTCAATGGTGCCAGCAGCGAAAAACTTGGGCTGTGGACAATGAGAAACATGTATTGATCTCTGACGAGTCCACCTTCACTGCCTTTCCCACATCCGGGAGAGTTGAAGCATACCACCCAGACTGTTGCATGCCCAGAGTGAAGCATGGGGGTGGATCAGTGATGGTTTGGGCTGCAATATCATGCCCAATACTTATGCTAGATGGGCGTGCCACTGCCAATGACTGCCAAACCATTCTGGAGGACCACGTGCACCCAATGGCTCAAACATTGTATCCTGAAGGCGGTGCCGTCTATCAGGATGATAATGCACCAACACACACAGCAAGACTGGTGACAGAGTGGTCTGATGAACATGAAAGTGAAGTTGAACATCTCCCTTGGCCTGCACAGTCACCAGATCTAAATATTATTGGCCACTTTGGGTTGTTTTGGAGGAGCGAGTCAGGAAACGTTTTCCCCCACCAGCATCACGTAGTGACCTGGCCACTATTCTGCAAGAAGAATGGCTCAAAATCCTTCTGGGCACTGTGCAGGACTTGTATCTGTCATTCCCAAAACGAATTGATACTCTATTGGCTGCAAAAGGAGGCCCTACACCATACTAATGAATTAGTGTGTTCTAAAACCAGGCGTTTCAGTTTCATTGTCCAACCCCTGTATATATATATGTATACAGAGGTGTCAAGTAACGAAGTACAAATACTTCGTTACCTTACTTAAGTAGAAATTTTGGGTATCTATACTTT
>JAQMYL010000011.1:14445627-14462960 GCA_030014365.1 Clarias pachynema | reverse complement strand
ATGGGTACTGGGATTAAATTCCAAATAACATTAAAAGGAAAGCTAGTGCTCTAGGGTGTACAATCACTTGTGTCACAGAGGAAGCAGTCCCCTTGACTAGGGGTTACAAAAGAATTTGGACTTCAGACTTGTCTTAGAAGCTAGTTAGCTTTGTAGCTCCTTTTTAGGCATAATGATTCACAATTCACAATCAGTTTGGAGTATTTATTAAGGAGATGACATAATGTTATAAGATGTGTTTTCTTGCTGAAGGTGCTTAATATTAATCCTTAATATGACAGACTATACTGACCTACTTTTACCCATGCTGTGACAGATAGTGTAATTAACAGGTGTAGAACACAGGAGATGGGGAGCGATACATACAGTACTATTATAACAACCACTCGTGGAAAGCCCTTCATCCAACTGTTGTATAATTACTGTATATGTGTATTGTATTTACATAGATCGGATGTAACATTAACACAACTGACAAGTGAATTGAATAAAAGTAATTATCAATTATATACCGGTAAATTGGTGGCAGGCTTATGGGACCGCAAGGCTCATTTTATGTCTGTGGGAAGCAAAGGCAAGCCTGTCCAGTCTGATCCCACAGAAACTCCAATGCAGCATAAACCACTAAATAATGCTAACACCGATAATGAAAAAAAAAGGTACCAGAACACAATTTCACCACAGCCTGCTGCCCAAAGGGTGTTCTGGTGCCAAGAGTGGGCAAAGAGCCCAAGGCTGCTGACCCAGCCTTCAAACTCCCCAGATCCCAATTCAACCGAGCACCCATGAGAGGCACCAGACTAACAATGGATGCCCCACTCCACAAACCACAGCACCCAAAGGATTGTTCCCCGACACTCCAATCCCAGACATCACAGTCTACCTGCAGAGGTCCTGCAGAGCCCATGCCCCAATGGGTCAGAGCAGTTTTGGTGGTACAAGAGGAACCCAAAACCCAGGTCATTTTAATGTTATGACTGATTAGTGTTTTGAACCACTTACTCATTTATTGTCTATACTGCTTTATACCGCCGTAAGCAGGCTTATAGAATGAGGTGGGGTACACCCTGGAATGGGTGCCAATCCATCCCAGGGCACACACACACACACGCACACACACGCACACACACACACACACACACACACACTACAGGCAATTTGGGAACTACTTAACCTAATCTGCATGTTTTTGGACTGTGGGTGGAAACCCAACAAGCACAGGGAGAACATGCAAACTCCATGCACACTGACCTGAGACGGGAATTGAACCTAGGCCCTGGAGATGCAAGGCAGCAGTGCTAAACACCAAGCCACCGTGCGACGCTAATTGGCATATTTCGACATATATAGTTATAAAAATTAATGTTACTAAAATATAACATTTTCAGCGTTTCTCAATAAATGACAAGCTCTTCATAAAAGCAAACTATTTGCAAGTACAAGTCTCTTTTAGATTATTTGAGATACTTAGTTACATCTATTTACATCCATTTGGCCAGCAGATGGCACTAGTATGCATTATTTAACATTTTAAAAAGACTAGTTTTTGCCATCATCACTAAGCACAGTTTGGTGTTTACCCTGCACAGATTGTGATTGACCTCACCACAGTGGCCACAGTGATTGACTTCACCTGCTAATTACCAGGTTTGGAGCAGCAAAGTCACCAAGTTATATCCTGGTGCCTGACTCCAAAACTGTCCTGAAATTGAAATTGACTACCTTCTTCTCTATGTGTACTCTATATCCACACAGATAGAGTGCTCTGTATCTTTTACTTCCTGCAGGAAATGAGCCGTGCCCGGAATCAACTGCAGACTGCAGGGTGGACGAAAGCTCTGATGTCCCGATATTGGAGGATAGGTCTTCATCACCTGTTGACTTCCCCCATGAATCCTGGCTTGTGTGCACAGACATTGAGAACATAGAGAGGTATTGAGTTAAATGAGCTCATAGAATCACTTGTGGAATTACTAGACCTTATTATAAATCATTTTCAGCGAACAAATCAGTTAAAATGTAAAAAATTATTTATAGAAAATAAATTAAAATTTTAAATAAATTTAATTGGTTAATTCACTTTAACTGGTTAATTTACTTAATACTTTAATTTTATTATTTTAATGTAATATTAAAATTTGGATTTAGATCAGGTGATTGAGAGCCAGTTATATAGCATTTTGATAGTTTTGGTGACTGCACTTGGGGATACGTTAAAGGTTCATGACATTTTTCAGATTGACTGACCTTCATGTCTTAAAGTAATGATTTACTTAACTTAATTGAGTGTTTCTTGCCATAATATGGATTTGTACAGTAGTTGCAGTAGCACTAATAGGGCTATTTACTCTGTACCCACCCTTTATCTGCATTAGACAACTGATGGTTTAAAGCAGGCAAGAAATGTCACAGATTAATTCTTGAATAGGCAAGCCTGTGAACTGAAAACCATTTCAAAACCATTCACCTTGTGAATCTGATGAGAGAATGTCATGAGTGTGTCAAGCTGTCACCAAAGATAAATGTAGCTACTATAATCTAAAATATGAATCATATTCTGCAGGTTGCTGTAATTTCTAAAAGTTTAATGCAAAATTTAGGTTAAACGCCTGGAATGAAAGCTAAAAGTCTACACTTCAACTGCATCTTGATTGGCTCATTTCAAATTTACTGTCGTAGTGAACAGCTGCAAATACTTTTGAACCCGACTTTAAGTCTCTAAATATACATTTACATACTAGTTTTCTTTCTTTTTTTTTTTAAGCTATAAAAAAAAAAGTAATAGGTTTTATACACCACCGGATTTTTAAGTGACTGATATCAAATATGATTCCAATACAATATTTAAGTGTGCCATGTTGTAACAGAAAATGCCAGATTTTATATGTTCACATTTTCAAGAGAATCTAATTTATTATTTAAGGGATAAATTTGATCTTGCTTTTCTTTTTACTTTTATTCTATTTTGCTAATTTAGTATTCCCTTTACAATTAAGGAGTAAATATTAACTCCATTATTAAGCATGTTACTTTTTTTTCTGACATGTATAGTAATTTGCCTTGCAGTGACATGCGTGAGATGAGAAACCTGTTAAGCAAACTCAGGGAGACCATGCCTTTGCCACTGAAGAACCAAGGTTTGTGTTAAAATGTGTCCATTTCTAGAATATACATTTAAATCGCTGAAACTGTTTAGTGCAATGATAGAGAAAACTCTCATGGCTCTTTTTCTTTTGTGTAGATGACAGCAGTTTGCTGAACCTGACACCCTACCCACTGGTGAGGCAGAGGAAGAGGCGTTTCTCTGGGCTCTGCTGCCTTGTGTCGGGATGAAACGCTGCACGCAGTCTTCGCCTTTCAGTGGCGACTTTGAGTTCCACTTGTCTGTTTCATTCACTGTAAATGTGCAGCAGTAATCTAACTCTGTCACCACCATCACTACAGATTTCATTCATTACTAGAGTGCAAACAGATACGCTACACCCCACCACGCCTGGCTGTACCCACACTCATGAATAAACCCACCCTGCCCAGCCCCTGTTCTGGCTTGTCTCACCTTTGCCATGTCCCACCCTTTCATACACCACTACACACTGCCCTGCCTCAACCTGCCCCACCTTATCCAGCCTCTAAAGTCAGTAGAGAGAATTTTAGCAAAATCCATTATTTTGTTGTCAAATAGCCTTTCATTTTCCCTTGTTTGTGCTACATATATGAACAGATCTCAAAAAGAAAAAGATAGAACTGGACATACTTTATTTAGCATAATATTTATTTTTTGTTTTTCTCATGCTCCTCTTTGTCCCAGTCTGCAATCAGGAATTGTCCTCAGTGAGAGTGAACATATGCAATGATATTCAGTACAGGCTCCATGACTTTACTCCAGTTTAGTTCAGTCACTGTGCAAGGCTTCTTATTTAGTCTTCCATAAATGGGAAAAGTATACAATTACGGTTCATTTTTAGGGCACACAAGTGCTCTGCACTAAAGCCATTACTTCTTCATTCTTAACATGAAGACAGAATAGATTTATGTACATAATACAGTGTAATGTATACAAAAAGTTTAAGATGATTCATGTCCTGTTCTCTGGATGTTTTACACATTCATTTGTGGTTTGTGTGTGTTTTATGAGAGTCTGCAGCATGCTTCTAGTGTCCAGTATATTAAGTATGCATAGAGTCCAATATCCATCATGTAAAGGCCATTTTATAATAATAATAATAATAATAATAACAATAATAATAATAATATTATAATAATAATAAAGTTTTTTTATTATAATATGTTAGCTATGTTGTTCTTCAGTTTCATACATTACATCTAATAATCTTATTATAAGATTGTTTCAGTGAATTTTTATTTATTTATTTATTTGTTTGTTTAAGCCAGAAACAAAGTGTCCTGGTTTATAATTGTCCTGCTTTTCCCAAATGTAAATCATCACCTACTATATGTTTGTTGCCCTGTAACTTGCACTGGTGCTACAATGCTAGGGCAGCTAACATGAAATGTATTATTATAGCAGTTAATTCTTTTTCACAAAAACAAACAAACAAACAAACAAAAAAAAAAACAGTTACTGTGCATTCGAAATTGTTGTGGACCATCTCAGTTAAGGACTCTTGCAGTAAGGACTGCAGTAGTGCACTGAACATTCAGAAACACATTAAATGTGGGAACTACAGATATTAAATCAAGAACTTTGAACATATTCTTCTTCTGCTGGATACCGCAACATGCCATGGAAAAAAAAAAAACATCAATAATTCATTAGGCCACTAGTTTTTTTCCCCCTCAATACTATAGAATCATACTGAGTAGACAGTTAGATTTTGTTAGAAAATGGAGTAGTGTGTTGGGAAGTGATTTGTGGGACAATATGGTTAGTATTTGTTTTGTATACAAATGGTGTTAATGAGTCAAAGGGTCTCTTTCAAACCAAGTACTAAAGGAATACACTATGACCAGAAGTATGTGGACAGCTGACAATCACAAAGAGCTACAAAATTTGATACTCACATTGTCTCGAATGTCTCTTTTAGGCTGTAGAAATAAGGATTGTTCATCACTTTAACTAAGAGGCCCAACCATGTTCAAGCACAACAATGCCCTTGTGCACAAAATGAGGACCGTAAAGTCATGGTATGTCAGGGTTGGTGTGGGAAAGCTTGAGTGGTCTGTAGAGCCCTGACCTCAACCACAACAATCAGTTTTGCAATGAACTGGAGCAGGAGCACTGAATGCACATCAGACCTCATCATCCCAAATCAGTACTGCTCTTGTGGCTAAATTAACACAAATTGCATTGTCTTAATTCTAATAGTAATTCTTCCCAGAATATACCGTAGGTTGAAGCAGTCAAAAGGGACTACATCTGGAATGGAATATTCAACAAGTACATACTGTATGGGTGTGATTTGTCAGTTGTTCACATATTCTTTTGTCCATGTGATGTAGCTATTAGCTTTGATACCGGATTAGTTCGACTGCAAGCCAAAATAAAGAAACCTAAAACATGAACGATGTTTTGTTCCTAAATGATGATTTGTACATGACTCCATGGTGGGGTGTTCTAACTTCTATGTCCTTTCCCTTCACTTCTTATCAAAATGGATGTCCCACGGAGTTAGAGGTCATAGGTTGTGTTGAGTAGAACCAGGATGAGGGCTTCCAGATGCTGACTTTACTGGAAGTTGGAGGGCTGGCCTGATGGATGAGGGGATGGAGGGTGCGGGGAGTGAGTTGAAAAGGAAGGACACAGAGATAGGGTAAAAATTCACACTGGCTTGGTGCTTCTAATGATTCTTTTTTTTATCTGGACTTTGCAGTAAGACATCTTGTGATAGGACCTGTGAAAAGTGATGAATTGTGAATAAACATTATTTAACTGTTTATATTTGGCAGAGTAGCATAAAACTTAAAAGACAAGGCTAACCTAGACATACTAATTGGGGGATCTGCAGTATCTGGTGAGTATGTTGTGCATCTCTAATGCATACTTATTTTCTTCTCCTCCAAATCATTTTTGTATTTATTCAGGGCATACTTTTTCCTCCAGCTCGTATTTATGATCTCCTCCATGTATACTTCTGTTGTCCTCTTTCAAATTCTACTGCTGTACTTCTCCAGTGCAAACTACTGTACTTCTCCAATGCCTATTTTGGACTTCTTTTTTTACTTTTATAGTGCACACTTCTGGAATGGCATGTTCAAAAATCATATGCGGATATGATTGATTGGGTGTCCAGAAAACTTTTGCCTTAAAGGCTAGACCATTAGGTGATTAAGGAGTCTGTGTTGTTGGCTAACTTTATTTACCCATGAAAAAAAATATTTAAGGGCAGACAGAAAGAAAAAGATGTTTGGTGATTTGAGGATAACAAAAAAAAATCTATGTACTGTAGATTCCTGATCATGAAGTAAATGAATGGCTTGATTTGATTTGGTATTGCATTTGATTATGTATGTGCATTTAGAAAATGACTTTTATTGATCATCCATGTGTGACTGTACTGAGGAGTTTATGTTCTCTTGTAATAATTTAATTAGAAAAAGCATGCTGGGATTACTTTAAAGGTTTAGAATTGTAATTCCTTTTAGAAATGCCCACAAAATTAACTAAGCTATACATTTTTTTAAATGTTTGTTATAATATTGTTGAAAGTGATGCAACTTCTTATAATATATAGTGTTTTTATGTTGATGTTTTTTAAAGATCATTAACTCACTGACCAATTTATTATGAGCCAAATTCTAAAATGTGGGTAATAGGTAATTTGCACTCTGAGATATACTCGTGTCTGCCATGGTTGTAAAAATAGTAATTTGGGTTCCTAGTATTTCTGTTAGCTCAGATCAGTCTGGTCATTCTCCATTGAACTCTCTAAACAACTATGTATATCCACTCACAGAACAGCAGTTTCTGAAACCCTCAAACCATCTGGCACTTAGCTGAGTACAGGGCACCTCCCTCGGAGTGCTGTTGTGCATTGTGGCAGATATACTGCAGGACACAACAAAAAAGTCATTTGAGGGGGAGGTTTTTACTTTCAAGTGGTTATAAATACAATGCCAGATGTGAAGTTTGCAGGACAAAGAAATACAATAAAGCATTAAAAGCATTCATTCCTGTATCCTTAGTAACGGCCTGGTAAGAGTTATGATGATTCAGTCTGTTAGTTTGTTTGCCTTTTGCGAAATCTTTTGTAAACCAACTAAATAAAAACAAAATCAAAACTGATGAGCAGGACTGAATCACAATTATACACACAATTTACACAATTATCCATCTTAAGTTGAGACCTGGAGTGTTGAATTAGAGGTTCATGCATGATTCTGAGTGTTAATTCTTTCTGGAGGCAAAGTGGTTTCATTTATGTTTAAATGAAAACCAAAGACCTTCAGGGCACACCCACTTCAGATTTAAATCCATGTACAGATACATATGTATATCTGGAGTACTACACAGTTAGAGATAGTGGCATTGTGTTATACCCCTTTATACAGTAATGTCATGAGGAGACTTGACATACTAGGCTAATGTAGCAAATAGTGCTTATTCTAAACTCTGCTCTTCCTTAGAATTTGTGTATTGATGGAGCACAGCAGGTTCCTCCTTGCATGTATTATAATTCTGGGTTCAGTCACAGCCATTTCTGGCTGTTTCTGCGATCATTATGCATGGAGCTCATGGTCTTATTGCACCAAGACTTGTGACCAGGGTAAACAGGAACGCCACAGGTATAGTTTATTATATGACATACTTTATTATATGGCATTATACTTTATTATGGCAGATTTCTTGAAAAGAGCACTGGTTCTTTTGCAGAAATGTCCGGTATGATGAGCATTGGAACAAGAACAATTGTGGCCAGCTGTGCCAGACATACGAGAGCCGGGCATGTAATGTGGATTCATGTCCCATAAACTGCAAACTGTCTGAATTTGGACCCTGGTCAGAGTGTTCACCCTGTGCTAAAAAAATGGTAAATAAAAAAAATTATGAATAATAATAATAATAATAATAATTAAAGTCCACTTTCTCTCTCTCTTCCTCTCTCTCTCTCTCTCTCTCTCTCTCTCTCTTTCTTTCTCTTCATCATTTATTATTTAAATTTTATTATTTACATTTTACAGTTTAGAACCAAGTCTGTCTTGAGACCAGCTCAGTTTGCTGGACAGGACTGTAATGAACCTCTGTTGGACGAAAGACCTTGTCATCCTTCAAAAGAATGCATACTTGAAAAAGGCAACTGCAAGGACAAATTCACCTGTGATAATGGTACTTACCTGTACCTATTTTTTACTGACCATTTTATTTCAAAAAGATGCCGTTGAAGTTTGGAACAAGAATATGCGAACATTTCTAACCTTCAGCTGTAGCAGCTTCCTAGTTTTGACTTACAGGAGTATAACCCAGTATGATACTCTGCTGTTGTAGCCCATCAAAATTCAGCGTGTTGTGGATTCTTAGATACTTTTGTGCTCACTATTGGCATGAAGTATGGCTATTTGAGTTTCGCTCTGGTTAAACCAGTCTGACTTCACAGACCACAACAGCAATGAATTTTTGCTCACAAAACTTCTCAGTAGATGTTTTATCATTTTAGTCTATAATTTTGAAAATGAAAATCCCAGAAGATCAGGAGCTTCTGAAATACTTATGTCTGGCACCAACTGGCATGCTACAGTCAAAGCCAATAAGATCACTGAGAGTTTTCCACATTTTGTTGTTTGATGTGAACATTAACTCAAACTCTTGCAGTGTTTGTGTATTTTTTATGTGCTGTACTGCAGCAACATTATTGGCTCATTGTATATGAATGACCCTTAGAAAGATAATTAGGCTCCAGTGTTAACCATTTTAAATGGGTTTCAGTTTATTAATAATGGGATTGAGTTAGGTTATGGGTTGGCCTAATTCACTTGCTTGATTTGTCCACTTGCATCAGCACTGCACACACTACAATTTACAGTGTAAATGATGGTCCTATAGTGGTCCATCTTCATTAAAAAAATCTTTTCATTTGCCTATGTGGCTTCATTTGGTTGGTTAAAAAAAAGAGAATTTCGGATTTAGTGAATGACCTCAAACATCCATACCAACACCACACATCCACACACACCACAGTGTCGCAATAAGAAATGAACTCTTTTTAAATAAAATGTTCAACAGGCAGATGTATTAACGCTGTTCTTGAGTGTAATGGCCAAAACGACTGCCTGGACAACTCTGATGAGAAGAACTGTGGCAAAATCAATCGAGTATGTGCTACAGAAAGAGTGTATTATGTCCTTCCTGGAGTGGATTTAATCGGCAATGGGTAAGAATGAGTATGAGATGGTGCGATAAACTGCATATTGAGATGTCACAAATTTACTGAAGAATTCTGGTGAAAACTGGTTCATTCTCTGTTGACTGCAGGTTTGATGCTGTTGCAGAGCAGATGAGGGGCGCTGTCCTAGACAACTCCATCATGGGAGAGGAATGCCTCTTAAACCGCAGCAAAGAAAACAGGAAAATCTATCGAATCCCAGCTAACATCGAGAGCTATGAAATCAATGTGAGGGAACTTTTCTTTTTGCCTGAGCTTGGCCTTACTGAATTTTTCTCACAATACAGTTATTTTCCTCCTTTTAATTTGATTTATTAGGTGGAAACACTTGAGGATATTAAGGTGAACCCACCAGTGAAAATCCAGGAGGTCACTTCAGAAAGCAAGACCTCATCAAGTCTGCCAGGTGGCCTTTCCGTGAACATTCCCATCTTTCTGACCATCTTCCGAAATTCTCTACGGTCCACGTCTTTTAAGGAGCAAATAAATGCATTTCAAAAAAAGGTAAAGAAAGTAGTGTTATATTAGGCAAGTTATATTAGGCAATATTTCATAGTATCTTGCAATATCAGAATTTGCTAAACTGTTCAACTTATTAATTAACTAAATAATATATTTGTCTAATTAAGGTGAGACATAACAGATGAACAGATATCACAGTGCTGATGCTTGCACAATACGGATATTTCAACTTACAGTTATTTTTGTATTGGAACATTCTTAGTAAAACCTATTTATTTATGAAATCTGAATCATTTAATAATCATTTTGCCATGGTCAGTGTGGCAGTGGATCTTTAAAATCTCCTACCACTTTATCACAGCACACCATATACTCACATGCTCATTCAAACCTAAATGTAATATACTGTAAAATAGCCAATCCATCTTCAATCATGTTTTGAGGAAGTGGGAGAATTCCACAGAACTTGGAGGAAATCCCTGCAGTCATGAAACTCACATGAACGTAGTGAGATCTCAGGATTGACCCTGGAGCTAGCAATTCTGTCTGAAGACACATTGTACTGCCCCTAGTATTATTATTATTATTATTATTATTATTATTATTGTTGTTGTTGCTGATAATAATAATAATAATAATAATAATAATAATAATACATGTAATTAATCCTGACTAGAGTAAAGCTTTTTCTTAAATGAATGAAAAAATAAATGTATAATATACAAAGATGTGACTAAAAAAGATGGTAACAAATGATAGGAGACTTAAAAAGAGTGAATTTTCTTTGACAGTTCTTTGCATGCAATCATATCCTGTATTTATTTTTTTATAAACATTTTTTTTGTTGTTGTCCTAATTTTATAGTATTTCCCAACCTGTATTTCAGGACTCTGAGTATTTCAGGCTACACCAGGATATAGCCACGGCCACTTTCCGAACAAAATCCTCTGACCTGTACCTATCGCACCCCTTTCTGACCTTCCTCAACAACCTACCTCTAGACTACAACTATGCCCTCTACAGGCAGATCTTTCAGGAGTTTGGGACCCACTACTTTAGTTCTGGTACAATGGGAGGGCGATATGATCTGCTTTTCCAATTTGATCGTGAACAGCTCAAGACTCAGGGTATCTAACACACTGGCATGGCTGGAATGCTATACTTCAGTAAATGCTTTATCTAGTAGCTTCACCCTTGTTTTCTGTAATTTTCAGGATTAACACAGGAGCAGACACAATCCTGCATGCAAAATGAGTTTTCCCTCTTCCTTTTTATTTACCGGACAAGGTCACATAGCAATAGATGTGGTACCAACACACAGACCACTTCATATGAAGGTAATGTTCTTATTGCATAAGAAATTGCAAAATCTCTGCCACTGTATTTTTATAAAAGTCCCCTTCCAATAATTCATCCTAATTAAAGTACTGTTTCAAATTTGTACTATGTATGCCCCTAAATTCTAAATGTATTCATCAGCAATGTGAAATTTGAAATTTGTATTTAAAATTTTATTTTTATGTATTTTTCTGAGCAATAGCCATCATCTTTACTCAGTTAAAGTTATAAGTTAAAACTTATCTTAATTATATATTTTATGAACATACAATATATGGAGTTTCCTATAATTTGTTTTATGTTTCTAAATAAAATAAATCTTTTAAAATTATTTTCCTTTTTCTCATTTTCTGCATCCCTTATGTTTTTATACAGCTTTAAGCTACATGTTTAAGTATGCGAGCAGCTATATATTGCTCATTATTCATATTCTTATTTTTTGTAATTTATTCTTGATTTTATATGTTATTGATTTCTTTTTAATATTTAAGATCTTCTTATACCCGAAATCCCAAATAAAATATTATATTTTAAAGTACTAACAGTCAGAGGTTAGTATTTAGTACATACAGTAGAATTTAAAGTGAAAAATTCTTAGCATGCAGTGCTACCTTACTGCCTTCAAAGTGTATTACACCACATATACATTATAGTATGTCCTACACTACATTAGGAAGTCTTTGACATCATCGAAGAATGATTTTGGGTTAAGACCTGACTTAATCCTTTACTGCATTAGCCTGTAAAGAAGCTAAATGTGTAAATGTCTCAAACATTTTCATCATACTTGATTGATTTCTAAATATATTTGCATTCATAACGAATCGTCCTCAGGGTCATTCATGCAGACATCAGAGAAATCCACAACTTCAGTAAAGGGAGGAAGATCAGAGTACACTGCAGCTCTGGCCTGGGAACGGAAAGGTGCTCCACCAGAGAGCACGACTTACAAGGACTGGATCAAATCTACTATAGACAACCCCACTGTAATAGACTATGAGGTCAGAAATTAAATGTATGATATATATTCCATGGCCTTTCTTGATTTTTATTGCTTTCTATATTGCAAAACAATGCTGAAGGCATCCAAATGTGTGGATCCAAAAGGCATCCATATGTCCTTTAAACAGTTGATATTGAGATGTGTTTGCTACTTTATACTTTATACCTTTATATTGGCTCTAATCTGAGGTGCTGTTAATTATTAATTAAACTCTAAATAAACTTCTCCTTTTGCAGCAGAGGTAAGTTTTGGTCTTGTTTTGCTGGGATGGTGTTCATCAGAGCCACTTTTATCATGGTGCTTGATCGGTTTTGATAATACTGTTTGTGCAAGAACGGTTCCAGAACAGCTGACCTTCATTGTCTTACATAATTACATAATGCCATACGTGTTATTTCATAGTTTTAAAAAAATTCAGTATTGATGTAGAATCTAGAAAATAATTCTACACTTTTACATTGCAGTTACAAATGAACTGATGTAACATGTTCACACCTGACCAGCAGTGACTGGGAAGACAGTAGCATTGAACGGAATTTCTAATAAAACAGTTTATAATAGGGTTAGGGTATTTATAATATAACTGGAGTGCAGATAATTTTTTACTCTTATTTCTGACACTCATCTGGACTGTGCTCTAAATGGTTATGGGATTTTTTTTTTTTTGTGGTCTGTCACTTTTTATAACTCTACGCTATTCTTAGCTACTTTTAATTTTTTGCTAAACCTAAAGGCATGGGCCTGATCAAGCCTCTTCTACCTAAGTAGAGTCAAACCAAAAGTCTACAACAAAAAAAATGATTTGGGCACCTCACCCATGCATCCTGCTTTTAAAAATACACAAAAACATGCAAAGTTTGTTTCAAATGAAAAGATAATTTCTCTTCGTTTTTTAACCCAGCTGAAGCCCCTGGTGGATCTTGTACGTGGCATTCCCTGTGCCGTGACAAAGAAACGGCACATGCATAAGGCTCTGCATGAGTATCTGGCATCCTTTGACTCGTGTAAATGTGCCCCATGTCCAAACAATGGCCGTCCAACCTTATCAGGGACAGAGTGTGCGTGTATCTGCCAGACTGGAACCTACGGCACCAACTGCGAAAAACGGGCCAAAGACTACACTTCAGGTTTTTTATTTAATTAGACTAACTTACTTATATGGTGATTTAGAAAAAAAAACTTTATTCTTTTAGCATTATTAAAATAGAGGTAAGCTATCTTACTACGGTTAAAATGCGAGTTAAATTTAACTTTGTGTTGTAGAAAATGTACATTAAAGTGTCGAATACCTGAGGAAAACTATTAGTGTGTAAATGTGACTGCTATGAAATGTTTATAACATGATTATGTCATTGTTATGATGCAGGGTGTAAGTAAAGCATTTTATACTGTAAAATTCTCAACTGCAATTTTTACAAATGACAGCATGCAAATGAACAATTCTGTGCTTTTTCTTATTCTACGTACTATGTAAGATATTACAATACTTTCCTGTAAATATGTTTAACAGTTCTACATAGAACTGCCTGTAAAGGATGAAAAGACATTCACTGTTTGTTTAGTGTAAGTAAGTCAAATTACTTTGAATGTGTGTGATTTTTCCATACTCAGATGCTATTGATGGCTACTGGAACTGCTGGAGCTCATGGAGTGTCTGTGATACAACCTTAAGGAGGTACCGCACTCGCTCGTGTAACAACCCAGCTCCTCAGAGAGGAGGTAAACCCTGCCAAGGCCTTGAGCGCCAGGAAGAGGAGTGTACCATCAGTATCTTCCAACAGTAAGTGTGCACACAATACACAGCAACATGTAGAAACAACCTGTATTTTTTAAGCATGTTCTACAACCGTACATTTTTCGATGCTTTATCATAGGAAGGATGTGTGCATCAATGATGATGACTTTGAGACTGAGGGAGACAGTGAGAGTGTTCTGCCTCCAGGAGTATCTGGCTGTGCCAAACCCAAACCTCCTGCCCACAGCTACTTGAGGGTTAGGTCTCTCTCTCTCTCTCTCTCTCTCTCTCTCTCTCTCACACACACACACACACACACACACACACACACACACACACACACACACACACACACACACACACACAATTAACTCTTCTTGTGTTACAGCTGTGTGCTTAAAGTTGAAGTGGATAACCCTTCAAAAGAGGATCAAAAGCTCCTTAAAATCTGATAGCAAAAACAATATAAATACAGCAAAGTGGAAAAAATGTCTCTCACACCTTATTATGCCCGGGCTGTATGACACACACACACACACACACACACACAGAAACACACGCACACACACAGTCGACTGTATACTGTAACACGTACACACACACACACACACACACACACACACACACACACACACACACACACACATACTTGTGCAACCAGTTTTTGGGGACTACACGCTGGATTCCAGAATGTGGGGACTCATATTTCTAGAGGGTTTAGGATCAAATGGACAACAGATTAATGTTTCAAATTAAGCCCTGAAGGCAACCGTCACTTTGAATTTAAGAAAAAAAACGTTGTTAAAGCCACCTGACATTTCTATCCAATGTGGGGACAATTTCAGGTACAACAAACTTATGAGGACCAGTTAAACAGAAACACACACAACATTCTGGTATTTCTACAAAGTAGGTACTTGTGAATAATGTGGGGACAATTTTTACAAACAAATAAGATGTGGCTAAAATGCATATTTGTAAGACAGGAACTGAGTAAGTCACATGAAAATCAACCACACTTTATAAATTTATTTTTAAACTTAGTTTTGACATTTACAGTTCAATATTTATTGCACATTCTTAGAAATTTCCTTGAAACTTAATACTTAACATTAAAGTACTTGTGTTCCAGTTACAACTTGATAGGTATATATAACTAAATGTACATTGGCATACCTTTATTAATGGAAAGAAAAACAGTTATGTAGAAAAAAAAATTACAGAATTTTAATCAGTAACATCCTCCTTTTAAGAACAGAGACTTACTACTAACAAAACAACTGTCTCCCAATACAACAAGCCATATAAAACTTTTTTTCCTGGTACTATGATGTACTATGATGAAAATTTACAGATGATTTTCAACCACTTTTACTTCACTGGTCTCTCATTTCTTTAATTATAACCACCTTAAAAACTGAATAAATGCAGAGCAATGTTAGTCAAGTCATTTTCATGAAAGCTTACCATGCATGTTAAGCATATACCACCTTAGGGAAATTATGTTCTACTGGTTGGTTCTGTTGTTGTGTCCTGCTTTGTAGGTGGTCTTAAGTCTACTCAGTTCAGTGCCACAGGTTCCACCACTCCACCACACACTGTACACACTGCCTGGCCAATTGGTGATAAAATAGTCACCAATTCAAAATAACTTTCATCAAGAACAATCCTTATTGATTGCTTAAAGTACTAGGATAGAGTTAAGAACTGTCAAATGCTTAATTTACAACTTAAAGGATAGTGCTGTGTCCTCAGCTTCATGGAAGAAATGTGGTCAGGAAAACATCCAATGTTCCAGTGAAGTTGGGATGTTGATTATAACGTAAATAAAAACAAACAAATCCTTGTTAACCCATATTCAATTTAAACCACCATAAAGACAATATATGCAAAGTTCAAACTGATAAAGTTGATTGTCTCTTGCAAATATACACTCATTTTGAATTTGACGCCTGCAACACGTTCCAAAAGAGCTGGGACAGGGGCAACAAAAGACCGGGAAAGTTGGAAAATGCTCCAAAAACACCTGTTAACTTGAACAAGTTAGCTTGAAACAGGTGAGCATCATGATTGGGTACAAAAGAAGGATCCCCAAACAGCTCAGTCAATCACAAGCATGGATGGGGTGTGGTTCACCACTTTGTGAACAACTGCATGAGCAAATAGTCCAACAGTTTAGGAACCACGTTCCTCAACGTACAATTGCAAAGAATTTAGGTATTCCATCAATTGCAGATCATAATATCAGAAGATTCAGAGAATCCAGAGAAATCTCTGCATATAAACGGTAAGACCGAAAACCAACACTGAATGGCCATAACCTTTGATCGCACTGCAATAAAAACAGATATCATTTAGTAAAGGATATTGCTACGTGGGCTCAGGAACACTTTGGAAAACCATAGTCAGTTAACACAGTTTGTCACAACATCTACAGTACAAGTGCAAATAAAAAATTGTACCATGCAAAGCACAGGCCATACAATCAAGAACACCCAGAAATGCCACCAGCTTCTCTGGACCTGAGCTCATCTGAGATGGACTGAAGCAAATTGGAAAAGGGTGCTGTGAAGGGTACAAGTTTTTGGAATTCATGGATGTGCGAACTCTGACCTAAAGAAGAAAAGGACCATCCAGATTGCTGTCTGCGCAAAATTCAAAAGCTAGCATCTGTGATGGTATGGGGGTAAGTTAGTGCCCATGGCATGGGTAACTTGCACATCTGTGAAGGCACCATTGATGCTGAGAGGAACATATTGGTTTTGGAGAAAAATATGCTGCCATCCAAGCGATGTCTTTTTCAGGGACATCCCTGCTTTTTTCAGCAAGACAATGCACAGCCACATTCTGCACGTGTTGGGTTTGTAATAAAAGAGTGCGGGTAATAGACTGGCCTGCTTGCAGTCCAGACCTGTCTCCCTTTGAAAATGTGTGGAGTGTTATGAAGTACAAAATACGACAACGCAGACCCTAGACCTTTGAGCAACTGTCATACATTAAAGCAAGAATAGGAAAGAATTCCATCTACAAAGCTTTAGCAATTAGTGTCCTCAGTTCCCAAATGCTTATTGGGTGTTGTTAAAAGGAAAGATGATGTAATAGGTGAAAATCCCTCTCTCAAAACTCTTTTAGAATCTATTGTAGGCATCAAATTCAAATTGAGTGAATATTTGCAAGAGACAATCAGCTTTATCAGTTTGAACCTTGCATATATTGTCTTTGTAGCATTTTCTGTTTGAGCATTTGCAGGTCATATTGTTTTTTGTTTTTTTTCACTCTAATTAAGTTGTATACAGTTCCTCCCCATCACTAGGGCATTCCACATTAAGGATACTACTACCACTCAGTACCACTACCACACCAGCTGACCGCATCTTTTTGAACTGCTCGCTCACGCACCGTTGGGGGCGGCGTAACACACTCGGAGGACAGCGCTATCCGCTCCTTCCGCTTGCGT
>JAQMYL010000011.1:14422523-14439614 GCA_030014365.1 Clarias pachynema | reverse complement strand
TCATAGTTGAGGTATACCTATGATGAAAATTACAGGCTTCTCTCATCTTTTTAAGTGGGAGAACTTGCACAATTGGTAGCTGACTAAATACTTTTTTTCCCCACTGTATGCATACTGTATGTATGTATATGCATGCATAACCAACTTCATATGCTGGTATTATTTTTTTGCTGATCTGTGAACCTTAAACCTGATAAATCCTTTTGGTCCTCATTAGGGTTAGTGTCAGTGACTACTTAAAAATTTCACCATTATATTTGAAATGACCCAAATGAGGCTCTTATAATTGCTTTTCCACCTTTTACACGAGACAGTGAGTTTGCTATTCTGCCATAAAGTTCTTTTTTCGTTGTTGTTATTGTTGTTGATAAAACAAAGAATACAGGTCCTATCATGCCTCCTTGTTTCACGAGTCCTCTTGTCCTCCTTGCTAAATTTGTGATCTAAAATTGTATGAACAGAGTCAGAACACTGCTTAAATTATAATCTTGGAGGCTACAAAAATCAGTCCCGACCCTCCAGTAAACAGCAAATTGTGCTAAGACACAAACAACTACATTAGGCCTATTAGATTCTTATAGTGAGGCAAAAATATGTGATGCTTCATGCAACCTGTAATTTGAACCAAATGCTGCACATTATTTTGTATACCACTGTTTTTATTACATTTAAACAGTGAAGTGAAATCTGATTGGGAGTTATTATTTCTGGAAGAAATTGCACAGACTACAGGGCATACAACATAGCGAAATAAGGAGGCATGATAGGACCTGTATTATTTATTAATAATATTAATAATAATTTATAAACAAACTTCTGGATGTGTAGCAAACTCACTAGTTATGTGCTAGCATAACTAATTATTTATGTAATATACTATCATAGGTAATGGACTAATTAAAAAACTAGCACAGTTAAAGGACTAGCTAATATACTTGTATAGTGAATAAATTGGGTAATATTGTATTATAACTAATGGGCCTGCCAAAGTGTAAGCACAGGTAATTAAGTAATTAATATAGCAGCATAGAAAATAGAATAGATGAAATACTACCAAACCTAGCTGCTCATATGCTAATTTCTACCCACTATACCCATACGATTCTTGTCTAGTATTTTTATATAGCTGTTTTTGTTTCTCTTGTGTTTATTCACAGCATCAAGTATGTGTTTGTGCAAGTCACCCAGAGAATGTCCAAAGACAGGGGCACAAACCTACTGTGTAAACATTGTAAGACTTCGGCGTCAGCAGACCCTCAATCTGTGTAACATGGCTGCCACAAAGTGCAGTGGCTTTGACTTGGAAATTCTTCATGAAGGTGCATGCCCGTAAAAGCCCCTGAACTGAGTTATACTCAATATTTACACATATTTACACAAGTCTGAGCCTGTGGAAAAACTCACCCTATGCATACCTGATCACTCATTTTTTTTCTATTATTATCAAACACAGCTTATATGCATTATTTTTGTACTTTTAATTACTTGTTTTTAAATATTTATGTGAAACACTAGTATGAATAAAGTTAATTTCAAGTGTAACATATGTCAAAGATTTTGCTAACTATTAATGTACACAATTTTGTCATTTACACACATTGATCCGTGTTTAGTAGCTACTGTATATTTCTTTAATCACAGGTTTTTGTTAATAAATTTTTTTGTTGAGTTCCATTATGTTACATTTCTCAGTGGCCTTCAGTCCCACTCTATATATTGAATAATAACAAAACAGAATGATAAATGTTGAGGATGAACTACTGTATGATGATGCATTGCGTACATTGCAGCCATAATAAAACTCTTTATATAATGTGCTCTTATTGTTCTAGTTGTATTGGCTAACTAATAATCCCAGCTCACACTCTACATTAGATTTATTAATGCCAGTAACAAATGGTAAAATATTAAATAAGAATCGGTGTAAGAAACAAATACAATATTGAAAAGAAAAATGAAAAGAAAAATAGGTGATACTGTACTCTCTAAACGGGGATGTTGCTTGCTTTCACTGTAGCTTTGGAGGCAAAAAAAAAAAATAATCTGTGCTGTATAATACTGTATGTCGCTGCAGGTTAAGTGTGATATCTCATCATGTACAGTAGGTAAATGCCCCAGACATACACATGCTGTTGTTTTTTATTAAGATCGCAACTTTATGCACATTGAAAAGTACCTAATTAAAAAATAAATCATAGATATACTCATATTCGCTCACTAACATTTTTTTAACATTCGCACTTATATGCAAAGTTTATTGATCTTGAAATCCTGGGGGTGGGGGAAATCCTGTGGCAGTGCTTTTAAAAATGTAGGCTTCTGCTGTAATGACATTATTGATGTCAGGAAAAAAAACCTCTAATCACTAATGATGAGAATATGCATGTGATTACAGATTATTTCTATATTCTTCTTACATCAATAAAAAGCATGCTTACCATCATTTGCCATTACCATCCTCCTACCTGTGGCTTTGTGTAAAAAAAATAAAAAAAAAACCATCATACCAGTGCCTACACCCTGAGATTTAATTTCTCACACAAGTAGAACTTTAATGTAGGCTGTCCTTGGTTACAATGACAGGAAATATGCCACCCATGAGCAAGTCACTTTATGTGTTTCACTACGGTTAATTATTTATGGTCAAAGATTCTTTTACAATTTGCAATATCTGTCTGGTTTATGGCAGAAATTGCATACCAAATGATACCAAATGACCAAATAATGGTCATTTAAATTCTGAAGTTATGCAAGTAATACATTATACTGTACAATATACTGTACAATATAAATTGTTTATTTGCAGCTACTGTAGAAGGCAAATCAGTATGGTACTAAGCATTTTAAATATTATTAATAAATTAGAAAAGTATCATATCATTATTATATTGAATTGGTTCAATTCTGACATTTTCCAATGTTCATCACTCTGACGTCTTTCCCCGAGCACCTCCAAGCCCCAGCCTCACACTCTGTCATAGACTCATGGCCGCCATTCTCTACAGAGACACAAAGATGAGCAGGTTCTTCTGGGCAATCCTCTGGGTCTTTACAATTACACTTCACACCTGAAAGAACACAACAGCATTAATTTCAGTCTCCACTATGCTTCATTCTGTAGTGCAAGACCTGTATGTTCAATCATCCCACTAGAGGGAATGCTGTTGTGCTGGATATCAGCACAGCTACAGTATGATATGGTTGTAGGCGGACCAGCTCATGTGCCAAAGCTATTACAGCCATTATATAATATCCAGCGCAAAAGCACAACCTTGAGTCTGATATTAATTTTATAAAACAGTTCCACAAACACCATATCTTATCAAAAGATTAATTTGTTTGTTTATTTAACCAGTTATTTTGCAACACCAACACATATCTTTCTGTACCTGGTGAAACTAACTAACAGTTGTTAAACAACAGTTATTTGTTATTTAACCTGTGTCTGGTTTGTAAATGTGGGTTTTGGCAGGCAGCTGGTCTCTCTCCTCAGTACTGCAGTAACACATGCTGGCAGGCAATATTTAGTGTAATTAATGGTTATTAGAACACCTGGGATGCGGAGTAATACATACAGTTACATATTCCGGTGGTGTTTATCATCTTTTATCACCACTTGTGGAATGCCTCTTGTCTCATCAGATTACTCATCAGATGGAAATAACAGTTGTATAAAATATTTTATACCACGGTGATGAATTGTCAACTCTGATTGGTCATAAAATGTTTACTTTTCTATAAAGGCAACTCTGACAATGGATTAAATCACTTTACTCACTCACTCATTCATCGTCATTACCGCTTACTCCTGTATTCAGGGTCGCGGGGGGCCTGGAGCCTATCCCAGGAGACTTAGGGCACGAGGCAGGATACACCCTGGATGGCGTGCCAATCCATCGCAGGGCACACAGACATACACACACTCACACGCTCATTTACACACTATGGGCAATTTAAGAACACCATTTAATCTAACCGACATATCTTTGGACTGTGGGAGGAAACCGGAGTACCCAGAGGAAACCCACCAAGCACGGGGAGAACATGCAAACTCCATGCACACAGAGACGGGAATCGAGCCTCCTGGAGGTGCAAGGCGACACTGCTAACCACTACACCACCGTTAAATCACTTTAATTAATTTAAATTATTTGAATTAAGAAAGGTGAGGAAATAAGCCCACTGTAGCTGCCACATTAGGAGCTAACTTACTGTATGTTCACTCCATTTCATACTTCAACAAAATAAAGAACTGGAAATGTATGCATATTCTTGTGGTGTAAGAGAAATAAAACACTTTTTGGAACATGCTCATAATGGAAAATGATAAACTACAGAGTAGTACCACTATCTCAGATTCATTCATTTACTTTTATGGTCTGCCCCTGAAGTGTTTTATTTCTAAAATAATATTCAGGAAGTCATACCAGTGCATTTCTCCCATGGCTTGCAGTCTTGACAGGATGTGAATTTGGTTTCTGGCCAATCACACATATTGTCTTGGAGCAGAGACAATGTCCTGCCTAGACACTGCAGGGCACCAAGCTGACAAACACCCATCCGGTTTGCCAGGCCAGGACGCACATTGGCACACACTTGCAAAGATGACCTGTGGAATATGGCACGAGGCATTTAACCAGGCTTTTACTTTGCAAACATATATGCATGTAAAAGCGCACATCTATGAGGATTTTGCTCAAGATCCAATGTTAGCCTTGTTAATCACTAACAATATACTATATGAGGGGTAGCTCAATGGTTAAGGCATTGGACTAAGGCATTGGAATATGGTTTGGAAGGTCCCAGGTTTAAATCCCACGGCCACAAACTTGTCCCAGGTGGACACTTGAGCAAGGCCCTTAACCCTCAACTGCTCAGATGTATAATGAGAAGTAAATGAAAAATGTAAGTTGCTCTGGAGGAGGGCATCTGCCAAATGCCTAAATGTAAATATGATATTTCTAGCTGCTGCAGCAGAACTATGTGTAAAAAGTTTTAAGCCACCCCTCAATTCTTCTTCTTTTTTCTCAGCAGCTCCCGTCAAGGGGTCACCAAAGTGTACCATCTGGTCCGCACACAACTTGGCACAAGTTTTACACCGGATGCTCTTCCTGACACAAACCCCTCCTATTTTTCTAACCGGGCTTGGGACTGACACTGTATGTAGTGACTGGGTAGTATGGGGGTGATCGTAGGGTTAAGGGTCTTGCCTCATTTCTTCACATAAAATGTAATTAAATTATGTAGATTAAATGAAAGCAATTAAAGCAGCAACCTCATTTCCCCTCTAACCTGTTCCTACTACTCAGCATTCATTATCACCAGTATACTAATCACAGGCCTGATCATCTGTTATAATCTGCCCCTTGTTTCTCACTGGTCATGTCTTAAGTTAGAAGTTTTATGCTTAAATTATTACATGTCAAATGAGAGCTAAAAAAAAAAAAAAAAAAGTTTATTTCTCAATACTACAGTACATTAAAAATTACAAGAGTGTCTGTCTTTTTGGAAGCAAAATTTGATGAAATGATGGTAGGCTTGAGACTGCATAGCATTGTATACATTTTTGATTACAGTGAAATGTAATATGTTTCAAAACATGTTTTTGACATACAAATGTTCTATTGGCATGAAACTTTAATCGTAAAAGGTTGGGAAGGCTGAAATGTTTGCACATCTAAAATGTATGCTATTTCATTGATACAGTCAATAGTACATTACATTACTAATGTAAAAGATGTCAAATAAACATTTTTAAAAGATATATTTAAAAAATAGGCCTACAACCTTTTGCACAGTACTGTATACGACATGATACAGGAACTAAGCATATAAACCAGCTTACCCGCATTCATATGGCACTTTGCACACACACTGGGATTGTCCAGCTTTCTCCCATGGCTTGCAGCTGAGGGTTGACTCTAACTGGATCACTAAAACATACATTCCATTTTAGTGTCGGAAAATTAGAGGAAAATATTATTGCACAACAACAGAGTTTCCCAGAAAGGCAATATTTTCTTCTAAGTTTGCATAACCTTTTTAAGGATGTGTCCAAAGAAATGGATAAAAAAGGTTGTTCTATTCAAAAGGCAGCTGCTGTCTGATTTTTGGAAACATTAAGGGAAGCATGAAACACATGTCTTTCTTGGCTTTTCCATTATTTTAAGGATGATAGGATGATAAGATTTGTTTTATTCAAATGTAAAAACATAATTTTAAAATAGTTTTCTGTTACGTTTATGTTTTATGCACAGATGACTTTGGTGTGACATTAAAACCACTGACAGTGATGTGAATAACATTAACTGTCTTGTTACAATCAATATTAAGCATTATGTGAACAGTCAGTTCTCAGAGTTTATGTGTTAGAAGAAGGAAAGGGAGAAAGGTAAAGATTAGAATGACGGGCCAGATTGTAGAGGCTAGATGACTGGGTCAGAGCCTCTTCAAAAGAACAGGTCTTGTGGGGTGTTCCCAGTATGCAGTTATTAGCATCTACTAAAAGGGGTTCAAAGAAGAACATTTGATGAACTTGGGACAGGGTCATGCATGCACAAGGCTCTTTATGCAATTATATACAGTAGTGTACATAACACCATATATATACTGTTTCGTGCGATGTTTTAGGGCATTGATGGCTCAGTGGTAGGCTTTTCGCCAGCCATAATGAAGGCCTTGGTCTGTATCCCAGCCAATGCCCCACACCGAGCCACTGGGGTTGCAGGGCCCTCTTAGTGCTGGTCTGAGACCAGATAAAAATGGGAGGGTTGCATCAGAAAGAGCACCTGGTGTAAAACCTGTGCCAGTATTTAAAAAAAAAAAAAGTTTGGATCAGAGGATCTGCCGAGGTAACCCCTAATGGGAGCACAACAAGAACAATATTTTACAATCTGTTTTCTTATGAAAGCCCCGAATAATAAATGATTTAGATTTTTGTTCAGATGCTATAGATTTGTGAGTGTGTTTACTGCACTATTTCAGAACTGGTTTAAAATAAGCTTTAAGTGATTTGGTTAGGGTGAGAAACCAGCTTAAAGTTTCTACCTGGGTTGCATTTAAAAGTGTTTGGTATTGGAGACCAGCTTAGACTGGCACGGCAGAGTATCTCCTGCTGTCCCTCTGGCTGCATGCCACTGGGACATGACAAGGACACAGCTTCCCCTATCGAATACACCTGCTTCAAGGGTGAGGCGATGACATGATTCAAGAGTTGTGGAGCATCACATGAACTTCCTGGTACACAGCACAAAGGTTAAATGAAACATTTTAAGCATTTGATTTATCCACAAAGGGCCTGTTTTTAGTTGAAGCTGAAATGTATTTTGAACTGATATATACCAAAAATCATCATCTTCTTGTAGTACTTTTGTACCCACATATAGTTAGCTCCCTCCCCAGTGTCTTATTTTTCTTAATTTCTTAATTTAATAAGGCTACATTTGCAACTTGTAACATTACCTAGAAATCACAAAGCCATATATCCTGAAGACTTTTCCTTGTAAAGTTACTGGAGATTTCTTCTATAAATTTAAAATAGTTTTCCTTGCAGATAACTTCAATGTATTTATTTAAAAAATAAACAATAAATCAACAACTCTATTCAACAGCACATTGTGATATATATATATATACTGTATCAAATACATGAATAAGAAGAGGGGCAACTGACATTATGCACAATATATTTGAATTGAAATTCAATGTGTGAAACCTTCACACTAGAAATTTGTTTCTATGTGTTCAATCCTAAATCGAGACCTGCAATCTTGAAAAACTCTGATAGTATATAATTGCTCTTTATCTGACTTACTCTTGCACTCTGTTTGTCCTCTCCTCCAGTTCAGGCTCTCAGTACATTGAGCAACAGGATCTCCAACAAGGTAATATCCTTCAATGCAAGTGTATTCGATCTTACTGCCAACTGTATAAACATCTTTAGGGCTCTTAACATGGACAAAGAATAGTAAGGAAGAAGATGCTTAAGGAGTAAGCCAATCTGTCAGTTTGTTTATAGAAATTATGGGTTGCATTATGACAGCGGGAGAACCTCACCAAAACAAATCCATTTCGTAGAGGAGGTGGAAACTTGCAGGACTTTGCTGGTGTCAGGGATGGATCAAAGCAATGTGGCTCCATAAATCTAAAATGCCAATCACAGTAATTAGGCTAAAGTTGATGTGTACTATAATTAATACTACTGTATAAGGAAGTGTTTTTCAATAATGTTTTTTACAATCACACCTTAAGTGTTCAAGATCTGGGTCTTCACAGGCTTTATGCTCAATCAAAGGGCCTATACAATCCTTGCCTCCATTTTTTGGTGTGGGATTATTACATGTGCGAGTTCTTGATTTCTGACCTTTGGTACATGTTCCCCAGGCTGACCAGCAGTTCCAACCACCATCAATCACTCCTGAAAAATAACAGCCAGGAAAATAATTAATGATAGTATGGTCATAATAAATGACAGTAAATGTAACTATAAAGTATAAAAAAGCTAACATATGTGTTACCCTTTATAGTAACATTTACTTTTGTACAATTTCTTGAAGTGCATTTACTTGATCATATAAAAATTTATATGATCAAATAACACATTACTGTCAGAGCTATCAGTGTAGAAAAAAAAACTTTTTAATGAATGACTAATCAGAAAAAAAGAAGTTAACAACACTGTGGTATGAATCAAAATATTCGACAATACAAAATACACTCAGCTGCACCTGGCTGTTCTCCAAGCACGTGACCGTTCTGGCAGGATGTGCCACTGGTATCAGGTTTGCACACGCAGGTACACACTCCATCACTTAGCACAGGTCTGCCATTGTTGTGGCATGGCCTGCAGTGGCATGAGCTCTGCTCCTCAAGATAGGCCTCCAGCGCCCTCTTCAGGTGCAGCTTCTTTAACTGTGCGCATGACACCTCCTTCACCAGCTCATAGATTGGCCTCAGCTGGGGAAATTTTGACAAAAGGCAAAATTAAGCACAAAATTAAAACTGTTTGACAAAATTAAATCTGTTGGGAAGGTCTAGATCAAAACACAGTAATACTCATAGGAGAAAATGATGAAGGGAAAGAAATCTAATTGTAATGCAAAATGATTGATGTGATAATGTTCAAATAAAAAGTTCAAAGTTTGCAGTTTTCTTTATTCTGGCTTCATGAATGGCAACAATTTATTCCATTTCCTCTGAACAGCTTTTTCATTCTCTCAGTTTATGTAATCCCAGTCCACTGCACATTCTTCATAACATTCGTAACTCAAACTGGGTCTGGAAACTGAACTTCATACCATAGTTCTTTTCATGATATCTCTGTGATTAATCAGAATTTTAAAACTAGGGAGAAATTTTTATGTTCAATTCTTTAAAAGAAATGAGGCTGACACTTTTCAAAACTGATCAATAACTTGTGTCAAATTATGCAGGAATAACTTTCTTATTCCTATAAAATTCTAAGAATAACTCATTATGTCAACAAAGACCTTCTCATTCATTACATCTTAGTAACTGCATTCTTGTATGAGTTTATAGTAAAGTGTTTTCCAAAACAAGAAAGCTTTTTTAACAATAAATCTTTTTTTAACAATAAACATCTTATTTGGCTGTTTTTAATTAACATTTTTTAGACATACCTTCTTTTTGATAACCTGAGGGAAGTCCTTGATTGAGCCAGCCCATTTGGCATACATGGCAAGGTTTTTCTCAGGATTCTCCAGATCCAGCTGGCCTAAGCCAGCCACATAAGCACCATGCCCTCCAATAATGTTCGTCTTTACTGGCAACGTCTGGCTGCTTTGTTCTGTAGAACAACATTTTGAGATTAAAATAAACAGCTAATTTCTGTCTGAACTGGTGGATTGTTCTGTATGAACAGAAATAAAGTTACCATTGTAGCTCCTAATTGACTGAACTAGTTTCTCACACTTGGTTGTTGTTTTCTTTCGGAACAGACGTCTCTTGACACGTGTGACACACTTGTGAAAATCAATATCTGTTTGACCTGCATTTTTAAACACATATGAAAAATGTGAAGTTCATTAAAGCAAATAGCCTGTATACTTAGAACTTATACCTTTATCCTGCACTTTCTGCTAATTGCACTTCTGGTTAGACCTAAACTGCATTTCGTTGCCTTGTACTTGTACATGTGTAATGACAATAAAGTTGAATCTAAATCTATCTAATCTAATAATTAATAAATCGATTGGGAACCTTCTGTTATAGGAATGGTATGATAAAGCAGAGTTACTTTTGCAAAGTCTTAAAGTGTTTTATTCCTCTTCTACTAAAACAATTTTTCAATGACTAGAATGTTTCTTAGAGCTGCTCTTGTCAAACAAAATGTCAAACACCTCCTTAAAATTCAAGTTACAATTGTTTCATTTTATAATAAGAAAACCCTCTTTTATAAGCTTCTACATGTTTCCACACACAAAAGGGTTCACAGTTTATTGATCAGATATAAATGTATCAGTTAATTATTCAGTTTTAATCAGATACCTTGAAACTCCTGAGTCAATAACAAAAAGTGGCAACAATTTGGAGCTTTATAAAAGGGTTGTGCTAGTGAACACCAAGCCTTGATAGTTTAAGGGAATTATTGTACTTAGAGGTATACCATCCCCGCCCCTTTAAATCAATATATATATATTTTTTATCAAAAAACACATACTCATCTGACTCATAAACTGGGAGTCAAACTCCAGAAGGACCTGGTACTCTCCACCCAAGGAGCCCTCAGCCATGTAGTGTGTGCCATAAAGTTGCAGAAGTGAGCGGTAGGCTGCTGGATCATATGTGCTAGGCAGAGCTGCTACAGCTCTCCAAAACTCCTCAGAGAGTGGGAGGTACTCTGGGATGTTGTTCTGGAACTGAGCTACTTCCACCTCATTTTTGATAATCAAAAGCTGGTAGGCCTGGAGGAAGAAAAGCAGATTTTATGTCCCTGTTCAACACTGGTATTTAGTTGTGTATTTTTATCAGTTATGCAACCACAGCGAGACAAGCTGAGCAGTTTCAAAGCTGCAAAAAGTCAAAGCATTAAGATAGTATACAGTAGCGTAGTAGGATTACGTTTACAGAAACCTTTCAATATCCAATATCAATGGGCTTGTCCCACACAGTAGCCCCCTCCCTCCTCTCAAATAAGAGAGTTCTTGATATACATTGGTCAGAACATGCTCTTTCAATGATATCTTTATGTTTCATACATTGGAGGACCAGAAACCAGTCTCAAAAAAAATATCTGTCTTGTTTGTCTTTATGACTGTATGTCTATCCTACCGATTTTGTCAACACATCACATAAAATTGACTTGACAGAATTTTATGAAACTTTGCCAGTTCTTCAGAATTTGCCTTAGGTTAAATCTGTGGCATAAATTAAATAACAATTTTGAGTAGAAGGGATGTTATGAACAATTACATGCCAGATTACCTCCAAGTAGCCATCATTTTTTTTAGACAAATACAGGGCTTTTGCCCTCACGGTGGAGTCAGAGCTAAGGAACAGAGCAAATCAACGCGACAGTTTAGTAAATATGCATAGTATGCGAAACACACAGAACCGGCCACAATGCCTCTACAAAATGCCCAAATCCTCACGAAATGAACGCCACAGCATGGCTTACTCCAAAAAAGGTATAAAACCATTGAAAACTAAATCTTCAAAGATGGATGGACAGGAAGACAGGCAGATATGTACATGTACATCTTATTTTTAGCTTTACCCTTTTAACTATTTCTAAAAAACTCTGTAACCATCAACGACAGGTATTAACGCTAGTCTACAGTATACTGTATGTTTTTGTTGTTATTGTTTCGGCTGTTTCCGTCGAGGGATCACCACAGCGGACCATCCAATCCCTACAACAACTTGCCTTAGGTTTTACACTGGAGGCTCTTCCTGATGCAACCCTCCCATTTTATCTGGATTTGGGACTGGCCCTAATTGAGAGAAAGTATGATGTCTTTGTATGAGAACAGTGAGGTCTCATGAGGCACCAGGGCAGGCCCGAGCAGTTCTGGTTAGGCAGCAGAGTTAATTTGAGACTCAGAAATATATAGCAGAACCCTGAATTGCATATTTGAATTTAAATCACTGTCACAGGGCTAGAAACATAAAAAAAAATACAACCTGCACCTTTAAATGATTTTTTTTCTGTTGTATTCTATTATAGCCTGTAGCATTATTTTTTAACTTTTTGGGGGTTTTGCTGGAATGAGTGACAATGTGTGTGCATGCGCATTTGTGTGTAGGTACATATGCTCTTTGACTGACTGCCACACCTTTTTCTATTGGCTGACACATAAACACTGGAGCATTTGCACATGGTGGTGAGTGATGCCGAGCCTTTGCAAGCCGTGTGTTTATCGTGGATAGTAAAAAGTCCTGAATAATCCAGCCTAATACAGTAAATGTAATGATTAAATAATCAGGACATAAACAATGAACAGAATAATTAGCAGTAAGAAAGCCTCTACTGTTCATTACTACAGTTAGGTATGGATGAAACAATTAAAATCCCTCACAATCAAGTAATAAAATCAATGCATTTTAGAAAGTGACCCAAGAACTAATCAAAAAGTTGATTTGTTGACCTCAGCAAAAAAAAGCTATAAAAATGTGGTCACTGCACGAGAGGTGCAGAAGTAAACAATCTTAAGTACTGTAAATATTTGCTGTAAAAATAGCATCATATTTTTAGTAACAAAAACCTGAGAACTTTTAATACGTTAGTTAATGAGTTAGTGTACAATACCTTGTCCCGCTTCAGTTCATTGTGGAAGGTTTTGTGATCATGGCCTCCTCGGATTTTATATCGTTCCTCTACATGGTCTGTGTAGGACCATGAGCTTTTGTAGAACTCATCACTAAAGTCATTGTCAACAGCCACCTGATTAAAAATGTGACAAAGGTCATAAACTAGTTATAGTGTTAACATACTTCTATACTGACATAATTAATCTTAAACTTGCTTGTGCCGGAAATTATCTACAGGTTTTATAGCACCCCAATAAGGAAAAGTGTTAAAACTCATAAAGGTAAACTAGCATTTTAATAGACAAACAATCCTGTCAAAAAGTATATACTGTATACAATTGTTTTAGCCCACAAAATGTCATGACAATCTTAGGTCAACAAATATCTGTCATATCTTAAGCAGTTGTCATAAATGCTTAGGTAAAATGTAGCCTTATATATATATATAAAAAAAAAGTTAAAAATAAGAGAGGCAAAAGTTATAACAGTGTATTATGCTTTAAACACAAAAAATGAAGATTTTATACATTTTGTACTAGGACTGAAGACAAACAGCTTTTTAAATGTCTAAATAACGTATAAAATTGTCATGTTTAAAAATGTAAAAGAATAAGCTCCACTGTTGCATCCTACACACAATGAAATTGGGTTGGATTTTTGACATAATGTTGATTTTTTCTTTTTTTTACTTTAATTTGATTTCCAAAAATTGCACCCTGACCCTGATCAGGCAGTTAGTAAGGGGGAAGGAATAAACGCCACATGGTGAATGAATGAGTGCTGTGTGATAATGTTCATATCAGTTTGCATCAGTTACATTCACAATCAATACAATATGATTGGTTCTTTATAGGAAGAATCAATTTATCACTTTTTTGCTCACCTGAAAGCTGTATCTAAGTATACTTTGTGGTAGTCTATAAAAGTCTTGGTGGTCTCCACTAAACACTTTCCTGCACTGGCCACCAAAGCTGAGCGTGTTAATAACACCAGCCTTCAGTTTGCCTGTCAATGCGTCAAACCTGTGAAATACAGCAGCGAATAAACAAGGTACATATAAGTTTGTCTTGTAAGCTAGGACATTCCACCCTTTAAAAACACATCTGCATTTTCCAACCTAATCCCTGCCCAACACATCTTTCACTCAACAGTGATTAGCATGGACAAGCTGCTTTGAGAAAAGAACAGAAATCCTGTGTACTCCATATTCACACGGTAAAGTCTAAAGTTAGGAGTTTGGAGTTTTTGAGTTCTGTTTTTTTTTTTCTCTCAGTACAGGAAAGGCTTATCCAGATGGCACATTCAGTACGCTGTAGATACAGTATAAATCCGGTTGAAAAACAAGGGCTATTCCTTTAATAAGCAATGTATCTTACCCTTTTCCAGTGAGATCAGAATTGGGTGGAGTCTTATGCAAGTTACACACAGCTGTGCTGAACTGGTCACAACGCTGTTCATCTAAACCATCCTCCTGGCAGTCGTGATCACCATTACACACCAGAGTGGAGCTGATACACTGACCTGCACATAGTTTTTAAAAGTTCTGCCATGCCTCTTTATGCTACATGTAAACAATCATCTAAAATAGCCAAAAATTTTTTTTGCAAGGCTAGGTACCAGAAGTGCATCGAAACCGATTTCCACATCCTGCTTCCAGGGGACAGCTTTTGGTAGGGACACATGCTTGTCTTTGAACGTCCTCCCCTGTGCAAACACTGGCACCGAACTGAGGAAAAACTTGTATAGAGCGAGTTCTAACCTAAAATAATTAAAAGAATATGATTCAATAGGATTAAAGCTTTATTTTAGTCAATTTAATTTACACTTGTTTGTTTCTGTCAACCTGTGATTTGCTACAGCCATCACACTCCGACCACTCTCCGTACATGCCCCAGATGCAGTTTACTGGCTGCTCACATCTGTCAGAGCAAACACAAATTTCTACTCATACACTGCTAATCAGTCATGAATATAAAAGAATGCAAAACACATCAATATATTTGTCAGGCAACACATTTTTTCTGTCTAAAATAGTTTAATTTTGCACTGGTTCTTCAAGGATAATATTAAGCACCAAAGCATTGTGCCTCAAATGACTCTGTTAAATTCTTCAGTGTCACCTTCAAAACTCACCTTCAAATGTAGTTAGTAAGGAAGATATTTTAGTTTTGGTGATGCTGCTAGAATAACATAGTTAAAAAGTTATGGAAGTTTACAGCTACCAGCTTCAATAGCCACATCACATTATAGAATGAGGCAAGATTCAAATCAATACTTTTGTAGTTCATCAATAACTTTCATCCTAAAGAGCTAAAATATTCCTGAAAAAGAACTGACTCATTTGCTTAGGAGAGCTGACTTATTCACCTAAACTTGTTAAACTGTTAACCTAAAACAACGGACTCATTTGTAAATTACACATCGGTGTGTTCAGCACATAAAGTGATTGACTTAACAAAGCCATTTGTTTTGACTGATCGATTATGTTTTAAAGGAAACTTTTTTTTTTTTTTTTTTGGATGAGCTAACCCTTTAAAGATGTGATATAACCAGGTTTTTAAAAAGTGTTATTTTATACTGATATACTGTATAGAGCCAATGTTTTAACCTACCTTATATGTGACAAAGACAAGAACAGGATTAACAGGGAGGATGAACTGGCAGAGATTAGCAGAGATTTCTGGAAACACATACCAGACATACCAGACATCAGTGATGTAACACGAAAATGATAAATATTTTGTTCCTAAAATCAGAGATTTACAAAAAATACATGTTTTTTTTTTTTTTAAATATAATCTGCACAATTTGACTTAAACACTTAAACACCTGTGACTTGACCTGTAACTTGTAATTACTTGTAACCTGTAATTATGTACTGGAATGAAATTAATACTCAAGAATTAAATCAGTTGGATGTTTTAAAATTAATACATCTTACTAGTATTTTAAAAATATGTATGACTTAATAGAAAGTAAATACATCTAAAGAGTAACTTATAATACCTGCAAAAAAAAAAAAAAACATTATAAAATGAGCAAAATAACCTAAATTGCCTAGGTTGGTATATGTGATTTAATTAATAGGCAGTTTATATCCTCAAAACCAGATTATTTGCTACTAACAAATGCCTTAAATAGAATTCTTATTCAGGAAATGAGCAAAACAACATAAAATCAAGTAAAGAATAAGAATAACAAGGCAAAAAGCAAGGCTGGGACTGATTTCCTTCTAACCGAGAATGTAGATTAATGAAGCTGATAAATAACCTTCATGTCCTTTGGGACTAGTTTAGTGTGTGTTTGTGTGTGTATTTGTGTGTGCGCGCCACATGCCCTTGCCCCACATAATTCTTATCACTCAATCGATGAGAAACTGTGATATAATGCATTGCTCAACACTAACATCAGTGTTATATGCTGTTGATATAAATTAGAGTTTTAGTACAGAATATAGGGCAGAGTCAATGCAAGCACACATTTATACTATTAATTAACTAATTGAGTTGATTCATCCTAAGAATGTGTTAAATTTGCAAAAGTCATTTCAGAAGTGTTTTTCTGATAAGAAAAATAAACAATGTTTTATCAAGATAATTCCTCAGTATCACAAAATGGTCAAACCATTCCATAAAGTGGCTTGTTATTGCTCTGGGAAAGTTCCTCGGATGATGACAGCATTTAAACAGACACTATACAGTACAAAGGTTTTAATTCATGGTAGACTGCAGCCAGACTGCACGACTTTCTGGGAGAATGTGAGTACATACTAACACTGATATCGGCAGATTTGTTTATGACAACTCAAAAAAGGTGGATCCCACACTTAAGACTGCAACATATGAGGGATTATACAACTCGTTACTCCAACTTTCACTACAACTTGAAAGCAAGAACAAACTTTCAAGACAAAGAAGGAAATCAACAAATTGCACGTAGACAATTAGCACCATCTTTGTGCGTATGACTTGGATTTATTACGTTACCACAGTGGACTAAATAAATAAATGCATGAATGAAGGAATGCATGAATGTATAAATGAATGAATGAAGACCCAAGCGTGGGGAAGTGAATGATCCCGCCTCTAGTATGTTCAACGGCTACTGACGGTCGGGTCGGTGACCAGTGTACACTATGCAATGTTGGCTCTGGAAAACCTAACATGTTTGATCAGTAGTAATGAAATGCTTTGAGCGCCTGGTCAGAGACTTCATCATTTCTTCTCTACCCGACACACTGGACCCTCTACAGTTTGCATACCGCCCAAACCGCTCCACAGACGATGCAATCTCACATCTCCTCCACACATCACTCACTCACCT
>JAQMYL010000011.1:14408079-14422423 GCA_030014365.1 Clarias pachynema | reverse complement strand
TTTACTAGTTAATTTTATTTTCTAACGTATTTCTTTTATTCATATTTATTTCTTATGTATAAGCTTTTATTTTTTTAGGGTCACTGGCAGTCGTATAAGCATTTCACTGCATATCGCACTGTGTATGACTGTGTATGTGACAAATAAAATTTGAATTTGAATTCGATATACTGCGCCTCATATCTCCGGAGGAGAACGTCCTCAGTCTGTTCCCCTTACACACTTACTAATTCAAGTCTGTACCCCTCACACACTTACAGATTTCTGTGCCTGTTTGCCACATCAACTGGCTGCAATGTGTACTGACTGCTGCAGACTGGGACAAAATCCTGTCAAAAGTCGTATAGTGTGGCCTCGGTCTAAGTGTAGATGCTTTTGTCCTCAAGACCTCATACGTCAGCAAAGTTACAGCTTTACTTTTGTACAAAACTGACTATTACAATGACTCTTCCATAAACAAAAACATTTCCCTGAGGAAAAAACTATATTAACAATTCAACATTTTTCTGCTACATAAGTAAACATTTTTATGTACTTTTTAGTCTTTGGTTTATATAATGTGATGCATGTACTGTACTATACAGGTCCATGTAAAGAGACATAACTATATAACATATAATATGTTTTAGAATGAGTGTATTGATTAAAAAAATGTGATCCGAATTACAGTTTGACTAACTACTGTTAGAGCTGCTGTTTTAGAACACTGTGGTATAATAATTGTAGTGCAGTATTTTACCCAGTGTAGTGGTTTGTGTTTAGTGCTTACCTTCATGCTGGAGACCTGAGTGACTCTGATATCTAGCTAAAGCAAACCTGCGCTCATATAATAGTGCATGCCGAGAGATTTCTCAACCCAGTGATTCCCTGCACTTACTCAACCATAGGGCTGTTTTTGTACACAAACACTTTTTATGTGCTTTTCTTTTATTTGGTTTTGGACTGGCACGAGTGTATTTTCACAATCTGATCTCGTACAAAAGCTGTATTTTGTAAGTGGTACACATATGTAGTCAAACAAAGAGTGGGACAAAATATGGCTATTGTTCTTTATAAACCATCTGGAACTGCCAGGTCCATGAGCTACAGAGACTTGTGCAACTATTGTTTTTGTTGGATGAGAAGTCCCAAAATTCCTGATCAAAATGCTGATGGAGTCAGAAGTTAAAACCAAAGTCCAAAACTAAAGTTTGGTAAACAAATGCAACTCCAATGCATTTTTTTTTTTAAATCACTTTAAGTTGTTAAAAATGTCTGTAATTGCATATAAATGTTTCTTTATAAATTCTGTTCAGTTTATGCAAAAATATGTTTTTGTTATGGAGCAGGCAGCATTCATCTGGAGCAAACTATCAAACAAACAAACAAACAAACAAAATTATATTGTATATAATTTACAGTACATATAAACCCAGAACACAGTGTCTATCCATACCATGTTAACACATGTGGTCTTCGTCTTTCAAACCTCATGCTAATGTCTTTCAAGTAAAAACCTAACATACAGTAATGTCTAGAATGATTCTTTAAGGATTTCTGTAGTGAAGCTTTCTAAAACCTGAAGATGTTTCTCATATGTGTATGGGTTTAGAACTTCTGTTTATTCTGGATGTTTCTGTATGGTTATTATCTTCATTTGTCTACATGCCTGCTAAACTTACAAATACATTTGAAGGCTAAAACCACAAAAGTCAGACTTTTTGGTTTGCAGTATTAACAAAAACAAAACAAACAACAACCGCAAAATGGAAGCATTCTCACTACACAAGATCGCCTGCTTTACCGGCCTCCCAGGAACTCCGGTGATGATAAAAGCATTTTCGCAGGAGAAATAAAGGTGGAAATAAAGTTTTTGTTTTTTCCCCCCATGACTGTGTTCTGTTATTCTGCACAATCAAAAGTCCTGGACGTCTTGGGCAATCAAAAGCCCTTACTGCTGTTATTTGTTTCTGTTTTCCTGCATTTTACTTTAGTGACGTGACCCAAATTTAGAACACACTGCCACCTATTGGACAAAGAAATAAACGATCAAAGTACTTCTTTCTTTCTTTCTTTCTTTCACATACGTAAGTGTGGACTAAGTGTACAGTGTGCTAAGTTTGCAAAACTTTATTAAAATGAGTTTTGTGCAATTAGTTCTTAAATGTTAGCTATTAAAATATATTGTCATAGGAAGCTACAAATATTTATAGTTTATTAACTATTTTGTGAGATTATCATTATTTAAAACACTTTGCACAGCTTGACAGCAATGTCATATTTCTTTCATAATAATATTCTAATTTAAATTTTAAAAAATTAAGTTTTTTCCCCCTCCTAACTTTTTGTTAGGAGAAAAAGTCTCCTAACACAAGGTTCCAGTACATTTTCTACCTGATCACGTGGAACCTACATCATATGTCCTGTGAATAGTTCCAGTGAATAAGCTGTTATTATTTAAAAAAAAAATAATAATAATAATCTATGATTTGCAGATTCTCTAGAGGTATCATCATCTGATCAAACATAATTTCTCACCACATGTCTTTTTTCCTTTTTCTTTTATTTTCTTCTCTTTTATGTAAAGCACTTTGAATTACCATTGTGTATGAAATGTGTTATACAAATAAACTTGCCTTGACTTGCCTTGCCTTGCCTATATGATATGATTGTTAAACCAATTTCTACCAACTTTTTTTTAGACTGGCAGAAAATTAAGCTAAGCCTGAAATGAGTAAAAATGCATAGAATTTGTTTGATATTAAACATTATATTTGGTTTATTGTAATATTATTTAAACTAGTAAATAATGCAAAATTATTATTATATTATTAAAATACTAAAATTTGACTAAAGATATTTTCACTTGCTAAGCTGGCTTTTTGTTTTTCTTTTCAGAATAAATAACATTAAATTATACTGTCCTCTACATGAACTTGCAGTGCATATCAGCCTGACCGCTACTCCCCTACTCCTTTAATTCTCTTTTTCCCTGTGTTCAAAACAGACCAAGTGATTTCCCTCTCACATTGTCCAGCATGACTGGGAGGCATCCTGAAGTCATGCTGTAATAATGCAGTGTTTCCTCCATCATTAAGATAATGGAGATAGACTACTTGCTCTGCATTGTTACCGATGGCTGTGTTTCCCTCCTGTTTTTAGAAGATCATTGATGAGATTCTCTGGAATAACACACAAACATAAGCCCTGAATAAAATGATGAAAATAGACCTACATGTATGATTTGTGTGGGAACATTGAAAGAGGAAATTTAAGTAAACCAAAAAGATCAGATAAGAATGGATCCAATCATATGAATCTACATTATTACAAGACATTAAACACATTAAAAAAACATTACAGTTGGTGTGCTTACTTTATAACACAGTATTCATAAGTTTTGCTCTAAACTAACAACAACAAAACTTTGTTAATAGTAAAATGTCAAGGAAAATAAAATTGATATGTATGTAGTATGTAATTCCGATTGATTTAGTATCAGCACTAGTAGTATTGCAATGCATTCATATCTGGGTATTAAGAAATCCTATCTTTTATCACAGTAAATAATTTGGTATGTTTTGTTATAATTAAAAGTTTTTTTCTTGTTGCATGTTTTGCATTACAATAGTTTATAATGATACTGTAGAAGTGCCTTGAGGTATCTGGTGAAAAATCATCAGTGCCAATGTTTTTTATACAATATTGTAAACAATATTTAGTCCATATACTGTTACTGTGGTGCAGGATGTAATTTTTTTTCCCAGAGAAAGGGGTAGGGGTCATTGTGTTAGATGTGGTTCACTCAATTTGCACATTCATACAGTATAGATTTATCGAGCATGACATGGTAATTCCATTGGTGCCTTACAACATTAAGGTCCTGGGTTTAAGTCTGAGCTTTGATTACAGTCTGTGTTGTGTTTCTGTGCATGTGTTTTCACATTTGTGTGATTCCTCTGTGGGCTCTGGATTAGCTACTATAAGTTACCTCTAGGGGTGAATATATGTAAATGTACACTGCCTGGTCATTAAAATACGATCTCACGCTTTAACATTTGTTGGACCATCTTTACGCTGTGCAATGTGGTGGCCAATTCATGTGTGAAAATGATTCCTCATCCTTTCTGAAAAACTTTTTCACAATTTAAGTCCTGCAATATTTTGAAGTGATACCCTGGTCATTCAGTACATTCTGGTGCTCAGATGACCTCATTATATTGCCACATAATGTAGCTGAGCCTTGACCTGACAAACTGAAGCAGCCCTGACACAGTCATCGCTCTGGAACAGGGGCAATCTAGACTCGGCAGTCCATGTGACCTTTGTCCATTACTCTAAATTCCAAGCTTTTTTTTAAAACCATTTTTCTGATTAGTTTCAGTAACAACTGTTTTTTTTTTATGGTATTTAGTTACAATTTTGTGAGTTCTCATCATATTGTGCTGATGAAATGCTCTTACTCTCACAAATAAATATAATTTGTGTGTGTGTGTGTGTGTGTGTGTGTGTGTGTGTGTGTGTGTGTGTGTGTGTGTTTGTGTGTTCTTGTCCATGATCCCTGAGATGGGCTTTCATTCTATTCCTTATCCAGTGTTCCTGGGATAGACATTTGATCCACTGAAACGCTGACCAACATGAACAATTACCGAAAGAGTGAATGTGGTGAAACTTGTAGCTAATGTATATTTCTTAGCATTTTTGTTTTATTCCAATGACATGGAAGCATTAAATGCACAAAATGAAAACATGTCAAATTCACCTGGCTTGCAAAATAATAACCAAAAAGGAGTGAAGTAGTTATTTTTATGTACTGTATGCATTGACTGCTGGTGTTTTGGGTAAGAAGTTAGTGACAAGTTAATATAGAAGTTAGTATAAAATTTGTGATGGATTTTTTTTTTTTTTGTGGAATAAATGTGAAGGCTGAAGGGATTCACTTTTAATTACTATATATATTTGAGGAAATATTAATACAATTATATGTAAAAAACTAAATTTGGATGGTTTAAAGTAAATATAGGAGACATTTTTACTATGCACCATGTACCAGAAGAATGGAACCGTATGGAATTTCTGTCATGGCTTCTGTCTGGCTTTTACTGTATAGAGGGAGGTGGAGAACCAGCAGCTGCTGCATTCCTACAAAACACACAGACACATGATACAAATCCATAAAACAATCCACACATTCAGAGATGGCTGTGTGAATAGTGTAATCTCTTGTTTTGTTGGTTTAAGCCAAAACTGAAAGTCCTTTTTCAATTTTATGTGCTCTTTTCAAAATCATGCTTGACAAAATGCAATGAGTATAACAGATATAATTGTTTTTAAAGTTTGGTAAAGGTTCATGTCAGATACTTGATTTGGAAATGTAGACGTAACTTTCACATGTGCAAATAAAGTGAAAAGTAGCTTCATGCTCTGACTTTAGTTTACAAGAGTTTAAATCAATCAGGTCAAGTATTATTGAGTGCTCAGATTATCATAAAATATATAGGATTTAATGGTGTGATCAAAAAGAAACAAATATATTAAAACAGTTATGTACTTTACAGTAAATGTACTTTCATATGTGGAAAATCAAACGTTGACTGAAACCAAAAGTCATGCTTCGCTTCACTTATCACACAGATAAGAGCTACTGCCGTTAGCTTAAACTGCCCTAGATAGGCTTCTAAGAAATGCATCTGACCTCAATGACTCTCAGCACCATATTAAGGGCAAATGTTACTAACTTTTAGAAAATAGTAATTTGAAAGTGATTTACATCTAATATGTCGTTTGGTTTTTAACTGCACAACATGAAGGACATGAGGCAGGTAGGCTAAATCACATCAGTTTCCACTTCTGTCAGCCAAGAACAGGAATCTGAAACTACAGTGGGCACAGACTCCCCAAAACTAGACAGTCCAACATCAATCACACATCTCACATGTCTGTTCTTGGCCGTAAGGAGTGGAACCTAATGTGGTCTTCTACTGTTGCAGCCAGTCTAGATTCAGCATTTTGTTCATCCATGTTATTCAGCTATTTATGGATGTAAAGAGAGCTTACAGTAATTGAGTTACTGTTGTCCATTCTTCCCTGACCCCACTCATCAAAAAGACATTTGCACTCACAGAACTGCTTTTTACTAGGTATTTAAAAAATGTGTCTGTGTGAGAGAGCGAGAGAGAGAGACTGAGGGAGAGAAAGAGTGTGAGGGAGAGAGAGAGAGAGAGAGAGAGAGAGAGAGAGAGAGAGAGAGACAGAAAGTGAGGAAGAAAGAGAGAGAGTGAGGGAGAGGTAGAGAGAACATGTGTAATTTTTGTTTTCCTAACCCATAAATGTTTTATTTAAATTTAAAAAGCAATGTCTTTGGGAAATTGTCCTTGATCATGTTCGCTAATATTTTAAAACAACACTGACATTGACTTACTTGTTACAAAAACAGCAACAAAAAAAAAAAAAAAAAAACTGAACTTTCAGCCTTTTTGTTTTTCTTTATTCATCTCAAATAACTACTTCATTAAAAGATACTGTGATATTTGTTTTATCTTTATGGGTAGAAGTTGAAAAGAAATTAAAGTAAATTAAATGTCACTAAATTAGAGTAAGTTTTAGGTATTTTGTATTCCTTTCATCTCATCTTGTGATGAATGCATGTTTTACAGTAGATGCATTAAATTGAATAAATAATAAATAAATAAATGCATTGATGCATTGACTGTTGAGTCCTTTTTTATTTGTGAGACTAGACTTTCCTGGCTTTTAAAAATGATTAGGTTTTTCATTCATTACCATTCTCTACAGTTCACATATCAATATTATCTACAAGGACCTCCACATTTGAATTCATGATTGGGAAATCACTACCAGAACATATTTACACGGCAATATGCTTGAAGCAATCAACGAAACATGGAAATAAAGCTACCTTTGCAAAACCATCCAAATCTAGTTTTGTCCTACGTTGTTGAGGATCAAACATTAAAACTAAATAAAAAAGAAAAAATGCATACAGCACAGGTTTCACCAATAACAAGTTTCTGCTGAGGACTCCAACTCAGGGTATTCATGGAGCTCACATTGTGCATAGGGGTATTGTCCTGTCTGAGCCTTATTGGGATAGTCCCCTTAATGTAGGTGAATTGTAATGCTATAATGAACATACAGTACAAAGACATTCTGTACAATTGTGTGATTTCAAGCTGTGGTAATACTTTGGGGAGAAACTTCTTATTGGTGTGATGGTCATGTATTGCACATATGTTTGCCAGTATAATGTATAAGATATGGCTAAAGAATAGTGTGTGTGTGTCTGTGTGCTTGTGTGTCCCTGCAATGGAATGGCACCCTGCCATGGCATTTCCTGGCTCATGTCTCAAGTCCCCTGAGATAAACTCGAGGCTTCCTGGGAACCTGTACAGGATAAGCTTTGTATGTATTAAATGGTACATATTGGGAGGACATTAATAGTTTGCTCATCATGCAATCAGGGTCAGCTCACAATCAGGTCAGGCAGCTGTCATATTATTAAACCAAATCTGTTGCTGCACACCAATTTCATAAGTTGACTTCTGCAAAAAAATAAAATAATTTAATTAATTAAATTAAAATAGGAGCTCTTTTTAACCTAATACCAACAAAATTTTAATTATTGTAGGTATATGTCAAACAGTTAACTAAAAGAAAGACAAACAAGACTCTGTAGAGTATTTTTTTTATTTAAAAGAACTACATTTCTAGTTGCTGCAATTCAAGTGAATAACTGAGTGAGCAACTGGGCTAAAGGTACTTTAGTGTGTTTGTGCACTGAGGTGGCATTAAATCACACACAGGCACAGGACATATGGTGCAGTGCTTCCAGCTAATATACCTGTGTAATTGCTTATGATAAGAGCAAAGTATAGCAAGACACTTGTTTGCTTCACACACACACACACACACACACACACACACACACATGCATAGTCTGGGGTTAAAGGTCTTTTGTTTTGGGTATGTGACAACAGTCAGGGCACAGTTGGTTGTAACTCATGACCAATGTCCAAACACAAAAGTATTAACACTCTGCATAAGAATGGGTCTTAATTTTGCTATACAACAAACATTAAATATAATAATATATACATATAGTTCCACTCATGCAAGTAAAGGTACATTTCCCATACCAAAGTGGCATATATATATATATATATATATATATATATGTTTGAAAAACTCACACTTTTCAGTTCTAACTGAAAATCTGTGCTTTAAAAAAAAAAAAAAATCTTTTAAAATTGAAAACCAATGCAAATTAATTGTCCTTAAAGTAATGACGTGAGTTCAGATTCCCTGAAAACAATCCCAGCATTTTAGAAAGAATATTCTTGTACCTCCGCATACAGTTTTTTTGAATTCCTGTTATTCAAAGCAGTTTAGTGCGCCAGCGTTTTGTCTTCAGGAATATGTGCCACGTTTGCGTAAAGTGCCTTTGGGTTAGAAGAGCTGGTTTTTCATGTTCAGACATGCTAATTTGTTTTTGACATATTTGTTCCCTCTCTACTGAAGCAGGACACGTCAGAGTCACACTAACGATAATAACAATCGATTTATTTCCCAGACTTCACAGAGTGCATGTCTGTTTACTCAGCTAATCGTCAGTAATCAAGTCTTCTACTAAGTATTAATGTCTCTGATAGAATTGCACGACTTTATAAATTAATTCCTAGAAAGCAGGCGAGGACGAAGCGCGCGCGCTGAGGGCGGAGTCCCCGCCTTATTTAGGAAACGAATGCGAAAACACGTCTCAGCTCGCGGTAGGAGCTCGGAGCAACTTCGGCTGATTGAGTTCTAGTTTTTGTATTTGGTTATTTGGAGTCTCACTGTTTCGACGAACGGCAAACGGATACGGGATAGACGAGGGCAACACTCGGAATCTGATCCAAGTTTATAAACTCACGCAAAAATCTGTCGAGGAATCCGATACGCACTCTGCTAAATCAGTTTACATGCAGCTCCTGGCGATCGGATTTCCCATAGTTCCCTGGGAATCGTAAACCCGCTCCTGTGCGGTTTGAAGGCTTACTTACAGTCTGGAACGGTGAGTGTTTAATTGTTGTAGCATTTCGAAAACATGGAATTAAAAAAAAAAAAAGGATTCCCAAGGACCTCTTTTCCCATGGGTCTTGGGAATACTGGGACATCCCGGTTGTGGAATTTTGTTTTTCTTGTCAGGTTTGTTGCGCAGGAACATCTTGGAACATATGGAAGTAAAGAACATAAATGTTTAGGAAAACGGTGCAAATTCTGACAAGTGTTTTATTATTTTTTTATCTAACAAGGTCATTGTGTTGTTGCTGCTTTTCATCTTTACATAGACGTGTGTATGTATGTATGTATGTGTGTGTGTGGGTGTAGTAAACAGTAGGGAGAAAAAAACCCAAGGTGGTTTAACCATTGTTTTGTACACTATTAAAGCCTCACTGTCACAATCTTAACTTGATTTAGTATTGAGCATACAAACAGTAGAAAGTGTTTTTTTTTGTTTTTTTTTTTTTCCCAAAGGAAAGTTACAAGGACTCTGCTTTCCTGTTGTTCGTTATGTCAAAATGTAACAACCTTCAGCAGTGTCAACACTATGTATTATTGCCTAATATGCTGGGACATTGGTTCGGGTCACATGCTGGGAAACAGATTGACAATAAAATGTGTAATTTGGTTGGTTGATTTGGAGGCTTTTCACTTTTATCTACACAGGTCATTAAGTATGTACATAGAACTCTAGATAATGAGTCAAGGGCTTATAGACTAAGCATATATAATATATGAAAGAGCTCCTGTGGCTCAAATTTGCCGGAAGAATCATTTGCTTGTGGTTCAGAGACTGAAAGAGAGAATAAGGGAATAGTTGAATTTTCTATATTGAAATTTTACATTTGAAAAAGTGTTAGATTAGTTTTAATTGACCGAGTTGCTCTTAACTATACCCATGCAATTAAAATGGTCGCAGGTTAAAATCCTAAGGGATTTAGACAGACATTTGCACATCCACACAGAGTAGTACAACAATATGTCAAGTACTGCACTTTTACAGTTACATTTACCTGTTTTATTTTTTTATTTTTTTATGTAGATTTGGATTATTGCCAAGCAGTGTGGACATGTTAATATGTAAATATTCATTTGTTATACAAAAAAATAAAGCTCAGTGAGGTTAAGATTTCTAATCATTGTATTTTCCTTTACCGTTTCCCTATATTATGACTGTATTTACGCACTTTATTTTTGTTGTCATTCTTAACAAATGAAAATCTGCCACCACCCCCCCACACACACTTATTTGACTTGAAAATTTTAATAAAAAATCAGAGAGACAGAGAGAGAGAGAGAGAGAGAGAGACTATCGTCACTGCTAATAATCTTTCTAGATTTTGTCTGTGTTTGCAGTTTAAAATTTATATTATTGCATCCGTGTACTTGGATTATTTGATTACAGATTTTACCAAGCACAGTTCAAGAACTAATTGTCATTGCAGTAATACTATAAAATAAAACATAGATTAGTGTAATGTAGTGCAGGTGTTAAGAGTTAACTGAAAAGAGTTAAATAATGCATGGCCTACAACCTCCAAACATGAGATTTTTCTTGCTTGGTGTTATCTGTAGAGAAAACCCCCATTCTTCACTCACTGTGGGTGTGACTTAAAGGCTGCTCCTTATTTGTGCAAAGGGAATAGCTGTGACTCCAAGCTGCCGTTTCTGAGAATCCACTTTCCAGTAGCAGGAGAGGACAGAGTGGAGCACAAACATTTCACAAGCTCCCCACATGGCTCAGGCGTTTAACACGTGTTATATTCCATGCTGACGTGATCACTATATTCAGTTTCATTGTCCCATTAACACCATTACAGGTGGCTGTCCTTAGAGTGATGATAATTTGATTTATAAATTTTTAGGACATTGGAGGGTGGAGATTGGCACATCTGGTTTGATCTATATGTAACACATACTTCCATGTGCCTTTATTAGTTTTCTTACTTTCTTAATAGTTTCCTCCTCCTCATGTTCTTCTTCTTGTTCTATTATTATGATGTGTTTTCCAGTTTTCTCCCCAAAACAGACCAGGTGGATTTCCCCCCCCTTCCATCTGATAAAATATAAGCTAACAAGTGTATTTAACGTTCACTAGCAGCAAAGGTAGCATTTAGAGCATTTTAGCTAGCAATTAGCACTATGCTAACAACCTTGCAAATCCCATAAACATGCTAGCAAAATTAGAATTGTACAATTTTATATTCACTACAAGACACAAACAAAGTGAACAGTTTTAAATACGTATTGTGATAGGTAGTACAAGTAATATCACTTTTAATTACAGATATATGTGCTTTAGAAAAAGTAAAGGAGAAAAACAACAGCCAGATTCTGAACTTCTTTACTGTCTGTTTACAACAACACTGCGGTTTTAATCAGCTTAATATGCTGAGCTATTGACGTACTGATTATTTAAAAATGGCAAAAATTGGTACGATTTATCTGCAGACCAAATAGTTGGTTGACCTCTACTGCTCTCCCATCTAGGAAGTACTCGGTCTTTACACCCACATTCCCAGAAAGGGTCCATGACCCTGAGCTGTATAGACCAGGTAGTGAAAATGAATGAGTGGTAGTACTGCACATCTTGATAGTAATTATTTATGACAAAAAGAGGGGGGGGGGGGAAAAAACGCATAAATGCAGGTCAGAGAAGTGCCAGTTTAAGCACGTTGTTTGTCTAAATATTATGTAATTACTATAATAACTGCTGTGTCTCTACGAGCAAGTCCTACAAGTTTCTACAGTAGCTATTTAAAACCTTATAACATCCTGAGAGTTTTTATATTTATATTTTTTATATATATATATAATATATGTGTGTCTGAAAAGATTTTAAATCACATGTTTTTAATTTACCATTAAGTCCAGCTTCCCACGTAATCTACTTCCTGGTTAAGAGCACATATTTATTTTTAGCTTATGTAAATATATATTGTCATTGGGGTTTAATCACATTGTTCATGTTCTCTGTTCTCACTGTGAACTGTGTCTAACTGCCAGATAAACTTTTCCGTCAACAAGCCCCTTCACATTTCTTAGCAACATCTGGTACAGAGTTCATACAATTATATCACGCTGCGTGAAACTATGTCTACTACTATTGCATGGGCCAAAGGGGTGTATTTGGCGGTTGGTTAAATATTCTGAGTAATGGGTAAGGTAGAGTTATAAAGTCAGCACAGGTATAAAAATGAAAAAGTGGGATCATCCAATCTCCAGCATAGGAATTAAATAAGGTTTTGTGCATTTTCTCTCTAAGTTTCACTACCATTTGCATTCACAATAAACTGTTATATAAATGGTTTATTATTTAAGGTGACTTGTTCTAAAAGTACTAGACTTTAATTATTTGTACTACCTGTTGTGGCTAGCATTAGCATATATACCCCCATCAAAAGAATAATTAATTTCAATAACATTGATTTATGACTGAATTTGTTGTTGTTGAATGCTATACAGTCAGAACATGGTATTAGTGCTAAAGTGTCTCACCTAGATGAAAAGTGAATTTTCAGATAGTATCATATATCACCATTTTTTAGAATACTTATTGCTTCTTATCTCCTGATCCATTTTCTAAATACTACTTCATGCCCTTTTATGTAGTGTCTGTAACTTTTTTGAATTAAAATCTTTATATGATCTTAATTGTCATTCAGATGAAACTTTGGCCAGTTTGGATTTTACATAAAAAGACATAAACCTAAAAAATATATATTATTCTAAAATGCTAAATTGTTAAGATATTGCAACATGAATTTGCCATGGTTATGGACATTTTTAGCTTTTTAAGCGTTTACCAAAAAACTATTCAAGTAACAATTTTACAGGTCATATGCTTTTAGAAGCTTACCCCAATTTTAATATCAATATTCATAAAGAAATATTAATATTTTAGATCTTAATTTATTAATGTTAGAAGCAAGACAGCATAACATATAACATTTTGGGGGCATACATCTCTCCAAAACAGCTGAAGTTAGCAACATGAATTTCACTTCCAAGTTTATGTTGCATAAACTTCAGAAGTAGCTTGTGTGGCACGCACATTTTCTGTATTATATGCATGACATAAAAATTAAAATCCGCACCAATAGTGTGTTTTGTCCAACACTATATATAAAATGTACATTTAAAAATTTGAGTGACAACGCTTGACCCTTGAATGACAAAATATACTATATATATCATGCTAAATTATGTTGTATCAATCTGACCTCTCTCAAGAGTTTTGTATTAGGTTTTATTGATTTATTTATTATCAAAAGTCTGAGTTATTAACCTACTACTCTATATAGGACGCTGTGCCATGGGGACACATCGATGCTTTTTCATCTGCCTCTTGCTCGTTGCTGTTATTACAGCAGAACATGTACAAGCTTCAATGCAAGGTATGTTTTTATTTATTTATTTATTTTTTTTATTGTGATGATATTGCAGCATCTGTTGACGTGCAAACTCACATTATTAGACACGCGAAATGTCTTGCCAAAGCTCAGCCTTGGCAAGACAGTTTGTGTTTCTAATCATGTGAGTCTTCCGGATGAACACAAATCCATATTCAAAAGTAAAAACTGTCAAAGTGAACTGTATAAAGCATAGAATGGTCTTGGCATGGGACCTTGCTCCTTTACAATTCATAACACATGTGCTTTATTGGTGAAACTGCACCAGAATCAGGATGTTATTATCAGGAAACTACTTTTAATATCAGTGGAACAGTTGCTCCAAACAGAAAGATCCTACTCTTTCCGAAAGCATAAGGTCTCTATAGGAATTCACTTCACCTTGAAGATACCTCTCTGTGTTCTTGTTAGCATTTGCAATGCTGCTCATTGTAAGATATTTAAAAAAGGAAGAGGGAATAGGAGTCACGGCTTGAGGACAGAATATCTTAGCTTATTAGAACTGAGTATTAATGTAAATGTGTTTTTGCTCGACATCATCATTGTCCAGTTTAATTCCAATTCCAAAGTTTAATTCCAAAACTGAAACATAAGGGAAGGAATACCTTGAAGGGTTCTGGAAGTACGCCTCACATACTTCTCAGGAATGCAAATCCAATCTTCACATTCTTGGTACACAGAAACAACACACTTGTAGTCTTAAAGTGTACTCCCTCCTTAGCTGTTGACTCAACATGGTCCAATGTTGTCCCTCCAATCCCCAAGTGGCAAGAGCTGGATTGTTGCATACATTTCTCATCTTCGAAGCTAGGAGTGCTTAACAAAAAAAGGTCTCCACAGTCACTGGACCTGAACCCAATCGAGATGGTTTGGGGTGAGCTGGACCGCAGAGT
>JAQMYL010000011.1:14365927-14381732 GCA_030014365.1 Clarias pachynema | reverse complement strand
TGTAAATGGTCATGAAAATAAAGAAAACACATTGAATGAGTGAAGGTGTGTCCAAACTTTTGGCCTGTACTGTATATCAGGTGGCACGGTGACTTTGTGGTTAGCACTGTGAGCTCACACCCCCAGGGTCAAAGGTTCAAGTCCCACCTTCTGGTCTCTGTGCAGGGAGTTTCCATGTTCTCTCAGTTAGCCCAATTGGCATCTCAAATTGCCTGTTGTATGTATGTGTGTGTGTGTGTGTGTGTATGATGGATTGGCACTCTGTGTAGGGTGTGCCTTGCCTACTATTTTGAGTCCCTGGGCACAGGCTTCATGCCTCTCGTGACATTTTCAGAGTAAGTGATATACAGTCATGTTCAAAGGTTAGTACTTCCTCTTTTAATTCTATGTGTTTTTGTGTAAAATAACAATATACAGGTGCATCTCAATAAATTAGAATATTATTGAAAAGTTGATTTATTTCAGTAATTCAATTAAAAAAGTGAAATTCATACATTATATAGATTTATTACACACAGACAGTTATATTTCAAGTGTTTATTTCTTTTCAGTTTGATGATTATGGCTTACAGCTAATGAAAACCCAAAAGCCCTTATCTCAGAAAATTAGAATATTGTGAAAAGGTTCAATATTGGAGACTCATGGTGGCACACTTTAATCAGCTGATTAACTCAAAACACCTGCAAAGGTTTCCTGAGCCTTTATATGGTCTCTCAGTCTGGTTCAGTACGCTACTCGATCATGGGGAAGACTGCTGACTTGACAGTTGTCAGGAAGACCATAATTTACACCCGGCACATGGGGGGGTAAGACCCAAAAAGTTGAATCAAAGGAAAAAAATTTGTAGTAAAAAAGCCACCATGCAGAAACGTATCCAGTGTAAAGTTGGCACATTCAGTGGTGGTTTGGGGAGCCATGTCATCTGGTGGTGTTGGTCCACTGTGTTTTATCAGATCCAAGGTCAGCGCAGCTGTCTACTAGGAAGTTTTAGAGCACTTCATGCTTCTTTCTGCTGACCAGCTTTATGGAGATGCTGAGTTAATTTTCCAGCAGGACTTGACACCTGCCCACACTGCCTAAAGTACTGATACCAGGTTTAAGGACCATGGTATCCCTGTGCTTGATTGGCCAGCAAACGTGCCCAACCTCACACACATAGAGAATCTATGGGGTATTATGAAGAGGAAGATGCGTAACACCAGACTCAACGATGCAGAAGAGCTGAAGGCTGCTTTTAGAGCAACATGGGCTTCCATAACCCTTCATCAGTGCCACAGACTGATCGCCTCCGTGCCATGCCGCATTGCCGTAGTAATTCATGCAAAGGGACCCCTGATCGAGTATTAAGGGCTGTACATGTTCATACTTTTCAGTAGTCCAACATTTGTGTGTTAAAAATCTTTTAAAATTTTTTATATTCTAATTTTCTGAGATAGTGAATTTTGGGTTTTCATTAGTTGTAAACCATAATCATCAAAATGAAAGGAAATAGACACTTGAAACATATCAGTCTGTGTGTAATGAATCTGTATAATGTTTGAGTTTCCCTCTTTGAATTGAATTACGGAAATAAATCAACTTTTGGTCATATTCTAATTAATTGAGATGAACCTTTTTTTTCACCATGTCATTATTTATTTAACAAAAAGAGCCAAAAAGAAAAAAAAAAAAAAAAAAAAGGTGATAATAAATATGTGGGTGACTCTCACGAAATCTTGGTTTCAAAAATTTCAAGCATGAAAAAAAATTTTCAATCAACCTTTTTTTCCAGACATTAGCAACAAAGTCTGAAGTATTTGTGAACATTAATTTAATAACTTTTACTTACCATTTAACACCTTTTTGAACATAATTTCGAAAATAAGTCATCATCATAAATCATTGTCATTTTTAAAATTCATTATTAATAGTTATGCAGTTATTTTTTGTAACAATTTTTTAAATTTTAATCGATTTCTCTCATTGCTGCAACACCTTCCACAATTTACAACCTTTTTTTTAATACAGTCCCGATCAAAAGTTTAAGACCACTTGGTGATCATATTTTGCCTTTACCTTCCCCCCACTGAGATAAATAACTTTAGGATGGAGGGTTACCTGCTGGTTACCACCTCCAAAGTGAGTTTCTTTTATTTCTCTGCTATATTTACAAGCGTAGTTCTCACTGTAGTCAACATGAACTACTACTTCATTCTGTGTAAGGGACCCTTTCAATTTCCTCAGTCTTTCAAACTGATGCTTGATGTTGTAAATGTGTCTTGAGAAGTTAAAGAGGTGGTCCTGTGTCAGTTCCACAAGCTTTTTCAAAGGAGGTATGTCTCTTCTCAAGAAAAACAATCTCTTCCTTCTCTTCATCTGTACCTTGTTTTGATACAGATTTTGTAACCCACTCTTCCCATATTACAATTTACGTAGTACGTTTTCTTTCAGTGAAGGATCCAGTGTTGTGGGAAATTTCTTATATTTGCAATTGCTGTATGTCTGTACATGCAGGACATGTCATTGTCACTACACACACTGGCCTATACAATGTCCCTTGGGGAGGACGTGGCTACAATTCCAAATTTCGAATTTCACGAGATTTTCCATTTATTACAGTCGAAAATTAATATTGGTGAAAAAAGATCCTCAGTATAATTCTGTGCATTAATTTTTTCTTGCTGTTGAGTAATATTCTCTGGTGCTCTCTCTTTCTAAACTTTTTAGGACCTGTATCCTTCCATGTTCAGAACTTCCAGCTTTCTCTCCCTCTTCTCAAGTCTTCTCAGTCTTTTCTTTATTTTTTAAGTCTCTTTAGTCCTATCTTGAAGCTTCTTATCCATGTTACACAACTTTTCCCTCTGTTTTGATATTTTTTCATTATTATTTGTCTCGGTGTCTATTTCATTTTTGAGATGTCCCTGTATCTCATGTCATTTCACAAAAAAAATAAAAATAAAAATACAACTAAGCCTGCTAAGCTTTAGAACTTTTGAGAATAGTCTATATTGTATTAGTTGAACTCAATTACAATTATTAAAATTATAATTATACTCGGTTACTTTAACTTGTGAAGACCAAACAAAGAATTCAGAACACCATACAGTTATTTAAACAGTACGTATTGAAAACCTAATTCACTCTAATAGTGACTTGAAACAAAACTGAACTGTTACAATGAAAAATAATAATAAAAAAACATTGAAGAGCTAAACTATGTTAAATCTTAATAACAAATGTTTGTCATCATAACTGAAATAAGAATACTTTAACAAAAAAATATATATTCAGGAGCATGATCTGTGATCAATTATTTGGACCTGACCATAAAACCTGACATTTATATTTTAAAAATATATGTTGTTCCTAAATGAATTATGAATTTATGTATTCATAATGTTGACTTTTACGTTTGAAAGTTCAGTCAATCAGTCAACTTTTAAGATTTACAGTATTTGACAAAATTGGAAACATTTACCTGCTGAGACAAGAATGGCTGTTGTTTTGGGACAGCTTCTTGAAGATTTTCCTGAACTTCATTTGCTTCTTAAATAAGCTGAAGTGAATCATCTTCCTCACTAGATGGTGTTGTGTCTAGTACAGCTTTAAACTGTTTCTTTCTTTTATAATAATGATTGATCATTTCCCACCACTGTCTTTTTTTCCTTCTTTTTATGTTGCCTCTTAGTCAGCTCTTTAGTTTTCTTAATTTTCCCAGTTTGTTTTCGTTTTGATACCTGGAAGTGTAAAGAAAGCATTACATTAAATGAGCATGTCTCATCTTCTTCTTCTTTCTGCTTTTTTCAAAAACTACGGACGTTTGTTTTTAATTAAAATTAATGACAGTGCAGAAGATTTATTAGGCTGCTGTCACTTTAAGAATCACATAACTTGTTTCTCACAGTAGGAACAGTACACTCAATCCAGCACCAAAATCCTGTTATCGTAGTGGTTAAAGGGTTGTGTGTGTGTGTGTGTGTGTCTGTGTACTCTCATGTACATTTCCTAACACTGTAGGGTGTTTTTTGCTAATTACACCTGCTGTAACAACTACAACCTAACTTCTCTCTCTCCTTTCCTCTGTACTCCTCTAACAGGTCTGGGTTGCTGAATATTTTTTCTTTCAACCTTTTCAATATGGCCATTGATAAAGCTTTCTTTATCTCACTTGCTGATTGTGTACAGTACAATGAAACAAATCATAAAGTAAAATATCAACAGTTAGTAAATTTTAATTAATATACTTAATATTTAATTAAGTCATACACAATATGCTTAAATTCTCATTTCTGAAACATTAGTTCTCATTACTGCAACTGGCCTTAAATGTTGCGGTGTATGAGAATGGTGTTGCGGAGGATGAGGTGCCTCAGGATGTTTTTGCTAACTGTAGAGAAGCCATGATGATTTTATGATCCAGTGCCTACTTTGATTAAAGGTTACAGGCTCCTTGTCGATTTCTTGTATTATGAAAACTACAGCAGGGGCAGAGCGTTTTATTACAAAGCCCCAAAGTTATAGAATAGCCTTCCAATGTTCAGGAATCAGACACAGTCTCAGTGTTTACGTCTAGGCTGAAAACCTACTTAATTAGAATCTGAAGAGAAGTTTTCTCTAAATAGATTTGTCTTAGCTTAAGGGGCAAATCTGGGGACTCATAGAGTTTTATGGTAAACTGGTATGTTTGGATATTGTTTGGTCGGGGGTCCCTCCATTATTCATTATGAGTCTTTGCGGATACCTAACTTTTCTCTCTCTTTCTCTGTCTCTACACATAACACTCCTTAGTTGCCAGTAATCCAGACTCCCTTTGCCCTCCAGACTTGGCTGACACATCTTAGTGTATGGACTCCATGCACTAGGATGTCTACTTATGATGCGTGTGGTGCCATGAAGATGGTCTTATACTCGACTGATGCGGTTTTTCTCTGATGGCTTGTGACTGCAGTTGCTCAATAGTTTAAGACTGAAATTGACAATAGTTTTGTACCTGAGCCTAAAACAATGAAAGTTGTTTGCTTTCTGTTAACTTCCAGCCTTCCATCATACAGAATAAGTCAAATCAGTTCCTGCTATCTGATACCACCTAAATGAGGAGTGGTTCCCTGTTGAGTCTGGCTCCTGTTGAGGTTTCTTCTTATTGTCATCTCAGGGAATTTGTCTGTGCCACTGTCTCCCTCGGCTTTCTCATCAGGGACAATATGATACTTATGATTTATACATATTTTCTTACACATTATTTTTATATTTTTTTATTCTGTAAAGCTGCTTTGCGTTGCCCATTGTTAAAAGTGCTATATAAATAAAATTTTATTGAATTAAATTTACCCTACACTCTGACCCCTGCTTCATAACAAGCTGACATATGCAAAGAAAACTCAATTAAATTTTATTTGTGTAGCAATGGTCATTGTTGCAAAGCAGCTTTACTGAATCTAAAGAAAATTATGGAAATGTGAGAAAATATGTAGAAACTAAAATGATTGGCAACAATGGAAAGGAAACACTCCCTAAGATGGCAATAGGAAGAAATCTTTAGAGGAACCAGACTCAACAGGGAACAGGGTGTGGATCACTGGCAACTCAGGAGCGGCATGTGTAGCTCGACAGAGAGAGACAGGAGGAGGAAGGGAGACACAGAGAAAGAGCAGAGAAAAGAAAGAGGGATAACAGTAAGGTATGGTTACAGTCACATAATGTGTAAGGTGAATGTATACTGTATGTAGCGCAGAGTGCAAGCAGGGACTCTGGCAGGACTAACTATGACAGCATAACTAAAAGGGAGAGCCAGAAGGAAACGCAGAGCTCCCTCACTCCACCGTCAACAAACCTGAGTTAATACAAAACTATTCACAAAAGGCTTGGATAAATAAATTTTTAGCCTAGACTATGACACTGTGTCTGAGTCCTGAGTAATTGGAAGGCTATTCCATAACTTTGGGGCTTTGTAAGAAAAAAAAAAAAGCCCCCTGCTGTAGTTTTCATAATATACGGTACTGACAAGCAGTCTGTATCCTTTGATCGAAGTAGGCAATAAATAATTAAGTAGGCAATAATAAATAGTCACCATAATTATGTTGCCCAGAGGAAGCATGTAAAGAGAAAATAGCACTGTATTGTAACATTGTATAAAATGAATAAAGGCTTATTCCTCTGTACTATCCAAAGTAGACCACCTTCTCTTATGGCATGGTCATGTATGGCTGCCAATGGAACATATTTATTGACAAAGCAAGAAATAAATTCTGTAGTGTGTAAGGTTATACTGTGTGCCAGGTTTTAGCCAAATGCTTTAAAACTTATTGGATAGTTCGTCAAATCACACATAGTCACACAAAGCGTACTTTTAAAGCAACCCTTGTTTCGAGGCAAAGAAGTGGAATGTTCTGCACTGTCCAAGTCAGCATAGCTGAGCATGCATTTTGCTTGCTGAAGACAATACAATAAAACAATAAAAAGCAATATGCCCCCAAAACAAGCAGGATTAGTAAGAAAATTAGCAGTGATTAATGCCCAATAACCTTATAAAGAACAATTTATTGACACTCGACATTTAAAACATTTAATTATGGAAGTATAATAGTGCCAAGTTTCCTCAAAGCAAAATGGCAGGTTAAATTACATGAACTGAAAAAAACTTGTTGCAATAAAAATAAAAAAATCTGCTTTGCTAGTTGATCTGAATTGAAAAAAAATCCTTAGAGCATTTACAATGTTTGAAAACTTTACAATAATAAAGATTGTATTTTTAACACTTGAACATTTTTTTGAACAGCAATTTAATAACTTGAATATTTTTGCATTGAATTTTAAATGCTTGAATTACATTTTCATTTAAAATATCCAACCACAATAAATTGCAGTGCCACAAATTTTAAGCATTGTAAATGCTCTAAGGTTTTTTTTCAATTCAGATCAAATTGCATTGCAGAAAAATTAAAACATCTTTATTGAAACAAGTTTTTTTTTTTCAGTTCATGTAATTCAACCTGCTATTTTGCTTTGGGGAATTTTGGCACTATTATACTTCCATATAATTCCATATAATTCAAAACGTACCTGTAAAAGAAGTAAGTACAAAGGTGAATGAAATTATAAATAAATCATGACACATCCACATTAAAAATTGTTTACAATAGCTATTGAGCACAAATAATAAAGATTTTGATGGTGCAAAATTTGATTGTAAACCAGATGTTTGCTGAGCAATTGTTTAATAATGGCCAGTCCAGTTGTATGATGTCCAACTATGATTTATCTATTCCTTTTGTTATATACAGATTAATGGAGTAGTCACGGTTAGCAACTAATTTCATTGTGTGTTATAACTTAAAATGTCATCCTCTGCCTCTGAGTAAATGCAGTTGAATGTGAAATTGTTTATTAAACAATAACATGCTCAATGTTAGCATTAATCAAATTACTCAGTTAATATAAGCATGCCCTCTTATTGTATTGTATGTTAAATTAAAAGGATGCAACTGACCCAAATGAATTTGAAGGGAAGGATAAGCACATTGTGTCAAAGAGGGACAGTCCTAATCTTATTAAGTTACATAACATTAGATCCTTACACTGAACACAAATCAGAGCTCAACCTATAAAGCAGTTCCAAGCTGATTTTAGGTGTCGTTTTCTCAAGATGCCAAATGCATCATAAATCTTATATATACATTAAAAGGCTCCCAGTGATGCTTGAGCTTATGTATGTCAATTTGTGGGGTTGATAACTCACTTGTTTTGTAAACTTAGAGATTGAGTGGATCTAAATAAAGCTTAAACGTTAAGATGCTTATCAGAAATGTAATCCCTCCTACACTGTTTGCCAGACAGGTGAGGTCTGAGAGAATGAATTAGCACTATAAGAGGTGTAGGATCAAGAGAGCTGACATCACTCATCTGAACAGTAAACAACAAATTAACATGGAGAAGAAATGAACTCCTACAGAATCAACATATTTCTTGAAAAGATTTGGGTGATTTTCTTCCAGTGGATTACTCTATGGAAACATTATCAGAATTATTTGATTCTTCAATAATCTCTGACATCCCAGAAAGGTCATAGGACTATGTGGAAAGCAGGTGCATTCATCTCGTTTGAAAAGCAGTATGCAAGGGTGAGATTGTTAATTTAACGGTTTACTGTTTACCTCTGTGATTTGCGTGTTTGTTTGTTTTTGTTCCCTCTTTTGTGCCAGGGAAACTCCTTGCTTGTAGTAACTCCTCTTGAAAATGAAACATGTCTTACAAACTGCGTACAGCTCGTCTGTCTGCTGTAAAGTGATATACTCCTGGCCAGCCGACTTAAAAAAATAAAAAATAAAATAAAACTACAGGGTGCCATTAAAAATTGGTAATAAAGTCCATATTTCTATTACAAATTTATTGAAACAAATTATACATGTACTTTATTACATAGGAAAATAAAAGCAAATCTTTAAATTTCAATGTAAGCACTGGTGGCGTGCACCGGTGAATGCACAGTCTTTTGAAGGAGGTTGTTTGGGATATTGCTGAGAACCTCCAGTGTTCGAGGCTTTGTCCTGTACACTTCATCCTTTCCGTAGCCCCACGGGAAAAATCACTTGGAGCGAGATCTGAACTTCTTGGAGGCCATTCATGAGGTCCACATTGTTCCACATCTGGAAAATGCTGCTCTAACCACGCACTCAAATTAAGAGCAAAATGAGGTCCTGCCTCATCCTGCCTGAAAAGGTCACCAATGTTCTATAGCCATTAAATATTGCCCATTAACTTTTCACACACCCTGTAGACGTGCATATATTATGGGAGGTACTATAGCACCACGTACAAAACTGTATAAACATATAAACATATCACTGGCATTGGTGAATGTCCTCTTATGTACTGATAGACTGATGCCAATCAACAAAGCAAATATAAACCAGTACATCACTAACTATAAATGGTATAATGGCAAAACATAATAATAATAATTAGAAAATTATTCTATGCTATTCTATTATTCCCATTTTACAATATGTACATATTTTGGATATAGTTTATGTTTAATGCAGAGTGAATATATAAATAGAACTAGTTATTATTTCTCATTTATGTTTTGTACTTTATTTGCTGCCAAAAAACAAGCATCTTATTACCTGAGAATACTTTAAATCAATGTGTCAATAATCAAAATTTTAATGTCAATGTGTATTTCTCCTAAATTAAAGAAAAGATTAATAAAATATAAGACAACAAACAAAATCTAAAATTATAAAGCCTTATTTGGTTTATTAAGTACATGTGATTATATTTAAGATATGTGTACGATATTTATTTGCTAAAATGGTACTTTGGTACTTTAGTGGATAATGTGTGTTTATCAAGTCTTAAAACAATAGATTTTAAATGTGCATTTTTAATGCTTTGTATTTTTTGCTTGACCGGTGATTGCATACTAGTAATATAACTTGAAATATGCCCTATTATGCCATATGTCATATTCTTAATATGAGGCCCACTTTGCTTTTTTTATGTGTCTGAAATGAAACCTTGCACCCTTTCTTGTTTATATGTTTTTTGTCAGTATTGAAAAAGTGATGTGCTGAGAAAAGCATACACACCTTTGGTACAGTCCACTCACTGAATGTTGTTTTACCATAAGATTTTACTCAACTTTTGTCATTTAGAGCAAAAATCACAGCTGCACACGTGCCACTGCACAGCCTGTACAGCCTGACAGACAGCTCAAGCTATGATCCAGATAATCTGGAAGAAGAGGATTCATCCAGGCGCCTCACACTTCTGCAGAAACTAACGCTGGATATGTGTCATAACGAGAAAACCATCAAAGAGTTGAATGTGGGAAAAAGGGTGGGATTTTATAAAGTCTGTGGTGACATTGGGTGTGGAAACTTCTCCAAAGTCAAACTGGCCTTCCATGCCCTTACCAAGGGTAGGTAAGATTCATAACTTATAACTTAGAAGATATGAGATGCCAACATCTCTTGTTTAACTGTAGGAGTTATGTTTTTCCCTTTGTTACGATGATACAGTAGACACCTGAAACTACGCTGTTATGCTTTTTCAGCCAAAGCTCTGGTCAGACCAATTGCAAATAATATGCACCCAGTGGCAAAGGAGATTCATTCAAGGAGAAAGCACACTATGTACAGTATGTAAATCAAGTTGATCTTGTGATATCAGCAGGAAAGGTGGACTCTTGCTTCTTTTAACGTTAAAAATGAAGGAGCTGCTATCAGATTTTGCCTTCCTTTTTCTTTCTGCTATTTGGCCTACAGTACATGATGAAAAAAACTCTTTTGGTGGTAAATTCTGATTTTCTCCCTGCCTGCAAAGTTTTACTTGATATCAATGTTGGCATCTCTAGGTCAGGTGACTAAATTTCTTTATAGATCAGAAATCTCATGTTAAATGTTGCAACAACAATATCACTATGTTTGCTCTGCAGACAAAGTGGCTATCAAAGTCTTGGATAAGATGCGACTGGACCTTCAGACCCAGAGGATGCTTTTCAGAGAGATCTCTATAATGGAAAGCTTGTTTCATCCAAACATGCTTCGGCTATATGAGGTGATGGAGGTACCGAGTCGATTATACCTGGTGCTTGAGTATGCCGGAGGAGGAGATCTGCATGCCAGGATCAGCTCTCAAGGAAAACTCTGCGATCCAGAAAGCAAACTTGTGTTTGCCCAAATCCTGTCTGCAGTAAAGTACATGGTCAGTTCAGCAGCATTAAAGCATTCATTTAATTGCACTATTGTTGTTTTATTATCAACAACTAGAATGCATGACTAACCATTCTCGCAAAGACATGTTTAGAGTCTGAGGTTTGCTTCTTAAGTTTGGCTCTGAGGCCACATTTCCAAAAAGTAAGGAAGGATTAGCATTATGAAAAGTGCATGTCAAAATTATTAAATGCTCTCCTAATTAGACATTGTTTATGTGACTTACAGTTAGATAATAGTTGTGTACTAGACCTTATTTTTAGGAATTGGTACCATACATTTGGTAATTGACCTCCTACAGTGTTATAAACCACATTGATAAGAGATACTTATGCACCAAACATGTCTTACCCCATAGTCAGACTATCAAGCAACAAAGTGACCATTCAGTTTGTACGTGAGACAGCCTTACATAATAATAATAATTAGAAAATTATTCTATTCTCTTCTATTCTATTCTATTATTCCCATTTTACAATATTTACATATTTTGGATATAGTTTATGTTTAATGCAGAGTGAATATATAAATAAAACTAGTTATTATTTCTCATTTATGTTTTGTACTTTATTTGCTGCCAATTTGTGGTTTTAGTGACTGCAACATATTACATTTGAGTTTAGATTTTCTAAATTTTGTTCCAACCCAAACAACTGGTACCAATGATTCTTATTCCATTCTATAAGACATAGTCATACACCAGACACTTAATTAGGAACACTATATTAATAGGCAGGGCTTCTCTTTGCTCTAAAAAACAACCTTAATTAGTTGATTCCACAAAATGTTTGAAGAATTCCTTTGATGATTCTGGTCCATGTTGTCAAGATAGGATCCTGCAATTCCTGTAGATTTTCCAGATGCACTCTAATACTGTAAATCCCTCATTTTAACACATTGAAAGTTCATCTGTTGGATTAAGATTTGGTGACTTGAGGGCGTTTAAAAGGAAGTTTAAAAAACTGTTTAAAATTTCTTTTGCTACGGCATTATTGTGCTAAAAGTCATCATAAGAAGATAGATAAATTAGGATGAGTAAATTGTGGCCATGAAGTGATGCACAAGGTCAGCAAGAATACTTAAAATGGCTGTGTCATTCAAGTTGTGCTATTAATGGGCGTACAGTATTCCAAGAAACATTCCCCACACCAATACACAACATCCACCATCCTGGACTGTTGACACATGCCAGGTTGGGTTGGATTATTACTGTTGGTCCCAAATTCTGTGTGCCTAACTGCAGTTGTAGCTATTTGTTCTTGGCTGACACAAGTGGAACCTATTGTGGTCTTCTGCTGTCTATGTGTTCTGCATTCTAAAATGCTTTTCTGCTCAAATCTATTGTACACAGAGGTTATCTGAGTTAGTGTAGTCTTTTGTCAACTTGAACCAGTCTGGTTATTCTCTGTTGACTTCTTAAATCAATAAGGCATTTCTGTAAAAAGGACTGCCACTAACTGGATGGCTTTTGTTTATTGCACAATTCTTAGCAAACTCTAGAGACTTGTCCATGAAAATCATAGGAGATCAGCAATATTTAAACCAGCCTATTTGGCATCAGCAACCATGCCATGCACAAACTCACGTTTTTCCTTAGTTGATGTGAACACTCTGAATCTGCTGGCTTGTAACTGTGAGCTTTCATGCACATAAGTGACTAATTACATAATTTCATGAATGAGTACGTATACAGGTGTTTCTAACAGTGTACTAGGTGAGTGTACCTTTCCTCAATTCCCCACTCATAACTTTAGTTCTGACATGCAACTAGTTCATCTTTACAGTTTTGTTTTACTAGGAAAAACGAATATTATTGTGGTTTTATCTTAACCTGTCATACAGTATGCAACCTGTGCATGGATGTGCATACAGACAATGCTTGCATGCTTTGCTAATCTGTTAATACATACATTTTAAAACCCAGCATGTAACAAATAAAAAAAACAATAAGAAAATGTATAAATCATAATGGAATGTAGGCTAATGTCTCACTTTAAAAATATGCTGAACAGTGCACTTCCGAAAGCCACAACAGTAGAAATCACAATCACAAGAAACAAACTACAAGCAAAGGAAGTGACTTGTCACTTACTAGTTTGCACCACTTGTCACTTGAGGATTGTGACATAATTTATTTTGACAGTATCTGTATATATATATGATACATCATGCATATCATGTATTTTTCAGCACGACAACAACATAATCCATCGAGATCTGAAAGCAGAAAACATCCTCTTCACCAGCAACTTGTGCATTAAGGTTGCTGACTTTGGTTTCAGCACAAAAATCAACAACCGCAACCCGATGTTGGATACTTTTTGTGGCTCCCCTCCATACGCAGCACCAGAGCTCTTCAAAGATGAGGCCTACATGGGGCCACCTGCTGACGTGTGGGCCATGGGGGTCCTCCTTTTCTTTATGGTGACTGGCACTATGCCTTTCCGTGCTGACACTCTTCCTAAGCTGCGCCACTGTGTGCTACAGGGAGTTTATTTTCTTCCCACATGGGTGTCTGCTTCATGTCAGTGCCTGATCCGGGGGATTCTTAAGCCAGAGCCTACAGAACGCTGTGCACTGGATCAGATGTTGGGTTGCGAGTGGCTGCTTCCAGTAGACATTCTACATCCAATTCCTCACTTGGACCAGCTTAACCCTGTACACTTGCTGAGGATGCGGCCAATATGGCCAGAGAGGGAAGAAGTGTATGCTGTCCTACAGGAAATTGGAGTCACAGAGGAGCATATTCTCAACAACAAGGGTTATAACAGTCGAAGCCCATTAACAGGCATCTATCGCATTGTACTCCATCGGATCCAAAAGAACAGGGGAACTGAGTGTTTGCCTTTAATCACAGGTGTAGTCAAAGACCCAAAGCGGGACAGTCTTCGTGCCTACAGAAATTTACGACACACCTCAAAACTGTGCACTCTCTCCTAATAAGCTTCTGAAGCACATCAATTTAACTTTTTCTAGCTCACAAAGTTCATTGTCTTGCATGGGGATCTGGCAATAGGCTATGTGAAACCTGAACTGCACTTTATTGTAACCATTATCCTAAATGTGTGTTAAGGAATCCGATGAAACGCGCAATAATGGCTTTAAAAAAAGTATATAATCATTACCGATCTAAGACACCAAAAATCATAGACCTAAATCTGTAGCACAAGCATGTCATCAAAGTGTTTTCCATTTTATTAACCAAAAAACTATATATGAGCATAGTGTACTGTATACACTCTGATGGAGCTCCTTTAATGCTAGTTTTGGACTGTGATTTAAGCATGCTTTTAAGGTTATTGTCAGACTATATGAGATCTCAATAGAATTGTGACTGAATTCTATATCGCACTGTGCAATAATGTGTTCTATATCTCAGATTATACAGCAGATATTCTTTTATCTATAGAACTGCAATTAAAAAAAATACAGTACTATGTTCTTTTTTTTGTGCAGTTTGACATCACCAATACCTTATTAGTCACTGTAATGTCAGTTTGGTTTTATCCATGCAATTCTTTGATTGGTGGCTTTTAACTGAGCATCATAGCATCATTCACACTTACATTGCCAGAATTTTGCCAGGCATTATCTTTAGTCAAAGTGTAATCCAACTGGCTGATGATGAATATGTCAAATTACTTGTTGTAAGACTGCTGATCTCAACTCATACTAAAGAATTATTTCATGGTATCTGTATTCTTATTCTTATTATCATCATTATTCTCGTTGACTGCTAAATTGTCCTGAATGTCACATTTCCCCACTCACATTAGTACATATGCCTTAGGAAGTATAACTAATCAATAACTTAAACGATTGGTGTGTTAATACTGTATATTTACAGTTTTAAATCTTAACAAAACTGCAGTAATCTATCCACTCATCCAGCATCATATCATTGCTGCTGCTGTGCTAACAATTAATCACCATCCAAATAATATTTGCCTGTGGTCCTTTTGCACGGATGTCAAGAGAAGTGAGAAGACATGTGCAACAGATGCACTGCAGTCAGTAACTATATAACTACAGTGTGGGCCCATATTTTTTGGTGTAGATGAAAAAAACATACAGTCAGCATAGACACAAAGTATCTGAGGAGTCAAGTGTGTAGGCCCATATATTATTTACACATTCCACAAACGTCTTTCAGTATATAAAAATGAATTATCTATCATAAAAACCTAACTTTAAAAAAAATATATAAAAATTTGTGGAAGCAGTTAGTATTGTATATAAATCACAAAATGCTACTTATGGTAGTGTATATATTACTTTTAACACTTATATAACATTGGTGGCTATACATTGTGTAAGGGTGCCTGGACACAAATTTAACACTCATGTTCATCCACTACTCTCTTTAATTAAACACGTGTGTTTATCCAACACTAGCCATTTATGTATGCCTGGTCACACTCCTGTGACTTTCATTTGAAAAGAGGGTGCAGTCGCCCTTGCACATGGTACTGGCAGATGCACATTGTAAACAATGCAGCAGCAAACTCTAAGCCAGTGCGAAAGTAAGCTCAGCATTTATTCAACCACCATTCATCCTCCCTTCTATCACCCCCCCCCCCCCCCACACACACACACACACACACAAATACCCGCCCACCCTAACACACACAAACGCCTGCTCTTCAGCTCCCATCTGCTCATACAGCAGATGGAGTTCAGCTCGGACATCTGCCGCCCCAAACAATGGATCCCTTGTGCAGGGCCCCAATCTGAGCCAGAGGCGTGCTGCTATTGTGTTTGAGTCATACACATGCAGATCAGCGGCCACGGGGCCAGGATGGGGCCAGGCAGCTGACAGTACTCACACCGCCCAAAGTGCAAGCGTGTGCAAGCATTAACTTATGCCAGTACTTAGATTTTGTCACAATGAGCGACTGGAGTGCAGAAATCACACATTAGACAGTATTTATTTAAGCAGTTTATTCATTTTTGTTGCATTCATTAAAATTACAATTACAGAAGTTAAAATTAAAATGAAATATTTTTTAAAGTTTTTTTTTTTTAATGATGACATATTTCTAAAGTGAAACCTTTAGACTTCATTTCTTGTCATAAATATTTCTAAAGTTAAACCTTTAGAGAATAAGACAAT
>JAQMYL010000011.1:14339077-14355980 GCA_030014365.1 Clarias pachynema | reverse complement strand
TCCTGGGATAGGCTCCAGGCCCCCCGCGACCCTGATCATAGGATAAAGCGGTATAGAGAATGAATGAATGAATGAATAAATAACTATGAGCCTTTTGTAGACAAGTTCAGGTTAAACCATTTACAGTAAATGGCATTACAATAATTAGCAACAGCATCAATTACTCTCTGTTGTAGGTGTTATTAAAAAAGATAGACCAAAATGGCAAATGAATACTCAAAAGACATGATGCAAGCAAACGGTAATGTGATCAGCCAATATGAGTGGATGAGGCAAAGAGCAATATAGAAAGAATAACAAAACCAGGGTAAACAAGATTTTTTATATAGTGAAATTAAGTAAAGAAGACTAATCATTGGTCACAATACCACAATAATCTTTCCGGTTTAAAGATTTGCCAAAAAAGAGAGGTGAAAGAGTGTCTCAAATTGGTGAGCTAGCCTGAAAAAAAAAAAAAACTTACTTTGGATTTTTTTTTTTACTATTCAAAGCACATAAGGAGATGCTTAGTTAAGGTTTGGATCAATTCTGGCAAAAATAAGTGTGTTATGGGATTATGGGACAAACAGACCAAAATAAAATAAATCTTTTAAACCCAGTAAGCATTGACTGACCAGAGATATAATAATTGACTTAAACTGACCCATTAAAAAAGATACCGGTTCAAGTTTTGATTGGTTTATTTTTATTTTTGTCTCTGGTCAATTTATGAATCTATTTTTTAAATTTAAAAAAATCATATTAGGATTTTTTCCCCTGTAACTTTGTCCCTGTAACATTGCTTTGTTACAATATCCATTGTTAAGACACTATACAAATAGAAATTAGTTCAACTGAATTTCTATAAATGTTGTAGACAACATGAACATTAATTTCCCCTTTACTGTAAAAGTTGCTTATAAACCTGGGCATTTTGGACTCCAATTAACAAATAACAGAGAAGAGCCATCTAAAATCTACAACCTTTATTTTAAACTAGAAGTAAAACAATTAGAACCCCAAACTTATGTTTATATATGCAATTTTTGATATTCACGCAAAAATGTGAAATTATGTGAAAGAACAGGACTAAAGGGATCTTATTTTAATGCTTGAAATGAAATAAGCAATATGAGCCAATGAAATGAGCCACATCACTAATATAGATTTCACTTTTGTGGAAAAAAGCCACTGCCTTTGATTTGCACTTTACAACTGAAGGCCTTTCTCTTCGAACATGGAAACAGCTTCTGATTGGCTGAGCAAGTGCCATCTGGCTGCTGAACAGTGAATCCCTGTGGTCTTAAATGTCTGACCCTACAATAGAATGAACAAACAGAAAAAAAGTCTACTTGTAACATAAAAAAAACAAAAATCTGGACTTCTTGATCCATTTAGAGTTTGATAGTTAATAGGAATTAACTTTGTTAGTTAGAATGAGCTTCCTGAAATATTGTGCTTTTGTGTGTTCTTATTTTTATACAAACTTTTTATATTGCATTGACAATGCACTGATAATTGAAATTTGATGAGAGAAAAGAGAAAAGGTATGTTGATTCTTCTGTATGTCTGCATGTATGGTGACAGTGACTAATGAAAAACCTTGAGCCTTGAGCCTTCTACTTTAAAACTAAAAAGCCAGTTTTCTTTTCAGCTTTTCTTTATACAGTATGATGTTTTTGTCATGGTGTCCTGGATCAAGCCTATAAGCAAAACTTTATCTGACTTTAATTCCCCAACACTATAACTTGCATGTTAAGAATATTTCACTATTTCAAATATTAATATATGTTGGTAAGGAATACATGCAAGCAACATTGGTATGTTAGTAATGGAAAAGTACTTCAAAAACTTCAGAAAAAAAGCTAGCATTTAGCATTTATGCTAATAATGCTGAGGAGTAAATGAGAACGTACCAGCTAACTAGCTTAAATGACTATCTGGAGTAATTAAATATTAAATATTCCATTTATTTCGTGACCAAATGAAGCAACATAGATCATAACACTGCCCTCATATGTTTGTACAGTGGGCACTATGCATGAATGATGCATTGCTTCACTCACTTCCCTTCTTACCCTGACACACTGATCGTCCTGGTATAGAGTCAATCTGAACTCATCAGGCAACATGACATTTTTCTTTTTTTCATTCCATTTTCAAAATCTTTATGCTCTAAAGCAAACTGAAGCTTTTTTTCAGATTCTTTTGGACACACTGCTGTTTAGTCCCTCTCCTGTGAGTTCTCATCATATGTGAATGTGAAAATGCACTACCTTTCTTTGTTCGATGCATGCCCTTCTGATATGATGTCCATTTTGAGCCAGGCTGTGTAGAATATTGTGTATTTTTAAGTTTAAACCTGCATCTACAATATTTTTGATTTCATCAATATACATATTGTTTGACTCCTTGTAAGTCATACATTAAAACCAGTGCACCATGTTGTGGAAGTAAACAGGTGAACAGGTGGATGCGTCAGAATGACCTCTACTTTTCTCCAAACAGCGAAAAGGGCAAAAAAAAAAAAAAAAGGTAATCAAATGAGCCAGTGAAGAACAAAGCAGCAGCATGCAGGCGGTCCTTATTGTCAGCGAGGGCCTGTTGACCCCAAAAACTACATCCATACCCCCAAGCCCTGGACTTTTCAGTCTGCCCAGCAACTAGGCCACAAAACCTGGTCCATCTGCTGCTGTGCATAATGAGCTAGTGCATTAGGTGCAAGTGAGCACTGGGGGGAGGAGAGGAAGAGGAAAAGGACGACCCTATGGCTGGCACAAGCCTTCTCCTTTTAAGCTACATTCCCTCGGGGGACCTGATGCTGCTTCCCCAGTCATCATCAGTCTCTAAAAAGCCTTCTTATTGGGCAAACTGGGTGTTCCTCTAGTGGTTTAGGGAGCAAAGGAAGGAGGTTGTACACATGCTGCTAAGATGAGGCCTGCTGTCACATAAGCACTGATTGATATAAGCCTTGGGGAAGGACCTTGACTAGGATGGGGGTCTGCTTTCACCAGTGCTTTCAGCTGTCCTGGGGCTTGAAAGGGGGTTTTAACTGCAATGTCACAATATTTCATTCCATATTATGCCTTACCCTTGCTCATTTGGTCTCCTGTTTTACAAGGGTCCTTGCTGCAGCATGACTGTCTAGTGCCTTCTCCATATCCTTGTTGACCCCACAGGAGCAAAACAACTAATGAACAGGGGTGGGGATGTCCCTGGAGCCAGAGCAGATGGCGCTGAAGGGTGAAGGGTGATGGAGAGGACAGAGACACAGGTCACCAGGGACACCTACATCGGTATTCTATGTTTTCTCTACAGATACATTATCAAAAACAAACTCTGACATGGTTTAGAAGGAAATTAGTTGCTTTGCTTGAATTTTGATGCTAATGAAACCAAAGCATGATGCTAAGACTGTGAATAGTTTTGATGTATATGTAAACATGCATGGAGAAGAATGGAACATGGAAGGAAAGTTCACTAGAATTATCAATCTATATGAAATGCAGCATATTTCTGGCAAAACATCAGCAGCAGTTCATTTCCAAAAGACAGCCCCCTCTCTTGTCAAACTTTTATGGATGGCGCCTGCCATCGTCCCTCCATGCTAATACGGAGAACTTTCTTAATTGGCCAGTTGCTGTCCCCCATCCTGCCATGGCGGCCTGGCAGATTACGGTCTGTAGAATGAGGGGCTCCAGTCTGCACGCTATGGTAATCACTCATTATGTGGGCCAGCTGTCTCTTTGTGTGTAGTCAGAGGGTCAGGCCTCCTGCCTAATGCTGGCCTGCTCGTCCCTGCTCTAGTGTGGGCCTCTCCTCCTCCACATCACCTGCTCAAATATCCATCTGCAAGTGGAGATCTGCCTGATAGAGCTTGGCCGTAGCTGATTAAACTGCCCACAAGTACTGATTCATATGAGGGGTCAAACTGTTGTGGAAATTTTTTATTCACTTAATTGTGGCAATGACAAAATTGATTAACAAATCATGGACCAAGAAATGTATGAACTAAAGATACCTAACAAAATTGCATCCTCTAAGACGATAGTTCAAGCTATTTTATTTTGAAGAGTCCATAGCCAAATCCTTGTTTTGAATTAACACTCTACAGTGTTTATATTGGTCCAGGTGGACTCAAATGAACTCTGGAAGTGTTAAATCAACACTGGGGATTAAAATGACCCAAAGAACCCAATATCTACAGGGAGGTATCTTGATTTGGCCTTTAAAGTGGGTTCTTTGGGTCATTTTTCTTTTAGTAGTTATGCTTCTTAACTTTCTGAATGAATTCTACTGGAAACAAATCTTGCAACCCTCTAACTTTAATGCAATGTAGAAGTGACATTGTAGCGACATTTCATAAATATTGCATAAACTAGAATTGTAATGTTCTGTAAACATAAATTTGTAAGTTGAGATAAAACAAAACACAGCATCTAATCTCGATAAATGAAGGATTAGCAATCCTAATCACTTTCAGCAATCCTAATCACCTAATATTCCTGACGTCTCTGCTGTGTAAACACAACCAGACTCTGAACACGGCAGGTAGCAGGTGTGAAGCTTTCTAGTGTGTATTGTAAGTGTTTGGAGTGTGATTACTTGCACATGCAGGTGGAGAAGAAGATAAGATTTCAGACTAAACTGTCGGGCTGAACACAGAGATCAAAGGTGTGCGGTGCTGACACATGCTGCCAACTGTTGCCAAAATACAGATAGTTATTGCTATGACTCCGGGGATCAGCTGTCCATCTGAGGCTGGAGTAGCTATGGTGGTGGTGGTTTGAGGTTGTAGTTTGTAGAGGGGCGGGGTATGAGGAGACAGTCTGTAGTAGCCAGCTGTGCTGTGGCTGGCCCTCAGGCTTGCACAGGAGCCATATCAGATCCCCCCTCCCCTTCTCCCCTCCACTCCTTTCTAGCACACAAAGGCTAGGGCTGCTTCAAAAAAGGGCTGGGGGAGGATTTGGTGGTGGGTGGTGTTGCACACAAAAGTGCACTGAGCCCCCTCGTCAAAAGGAAAAAAAGAAAGGAAAAAAACTGCCCTCTTTTGTCAAAGGCCTGAAAGAGCGGCGTGGCACAGTGGCAGCTGTTGCGCCTGCACAGGACATTTGAGACGCTCCTTTTCACAAATACAAAGTCTGGAGTGTGGAGGGAAGGGATGGTGCTCTGGGGATTTATGTACAAACCAAAAGGCACACTTTACAGATACAAGCACCTCATGGTAGAAAAGGTAGAGCTAGTTGGTGGTGGGGGAAGATGGAGGAGTGGAAAGAAAGAAAGAAAAAACTTTCAGAGATGACAGCCATTGATGTGAGTCTATCCATCACCTTACAAAGGAGTCCCACAGGGCAGCCATATGGAAGGAGACACTTTGCCTATTGTCTAGAGATCACTGGCACCTTTTACTATGACTTAACCAACCATCAGGAATTCAACAGCACATTCAGCTCTGAGATATTGATGGGTTTATGTTTTTCCAATGAAGGCAATCTGCAAAACAATAGCAGCTGCAACTTTCAGAATTGAAGTTTTAAAAGCAGAGCAGTAGGTCACTTTTTAGCAAGCTACTGCAATGGCGCTTAATTGAACGAAATCTAAGCTGCTTTTTAGTTTAAGGATAATACATCATTTCTCCCCAGAAGTCTTTCCAGCAGAGGCTTTAATTCAATCACCCCCCCCCCCCCACCACCCCATGTGCCACATGCTTTGAAATAAATATTTAAATCAACAGATAGATATCATAAATTATTAAGACAAAGGAAAAAGTTCCTGCGATGATATGACAAAGAAACACTGATAGGCGCCCTTGTTGTGTGTCTTCACATGATCCATGAAATCGGACAGTAGTAGTAGTAGTTGGTGGGATGTCTCAGAAGTAGGAGAATCAGTGAAAGATTATGCACCGGGATATGTTTGTAGGAAGTGTATTTGCACGTATAACAGGCATTTAAAAAAAATCAATACTAATACATATTGTGGAAACAATTTGTTTCCACCAGTAAGCGCAGCGTCCCTCTTTCGTGTGTTCTGTTTTTCGGGGCCCTCTAGTGGACGGTCTGTAACATGACATGAAGAAAATTGGTATGCTTTTCCCCCCTCACACACAGCACCACTGATTTACCGATCCTAACTTGAAATAGGTGCATTAAAGTAAAGAAAACCTGAGCATATGGAAAACAACTCGTTCTCCGGGTTTTATTTATTTATTTAATTTAAACTTATTCCAGCTCAGGGTGTCACCTCCTCCAAATCTCACATGAGTAAACTGCTAGTATATCTTGCAGTAGTCTATGATAGTCTATAATAAATCAGATTCTGTAATGTGTTTATTCTTCTCCAATTTAATCATTAACATATTAAAATACTATATTATGAGAATAAATTTAGTAGAACAGACTCCATATTAATGTTAGCCTGAGTAACATTTTATAATTAATTTCTTACACCAATAAGTTGATTTGAACTAACCAACTAGACATTAATATACAATAACCTATTAAAATAATAATAAAAAATACTCGTTAATGCTAAAACAGAAAACGTTAAACAAAAATAAAATTCTATTGTTAGTAGTTTGTTGTACTGCCTTTAAAACTTTAATTGTGGCACCATCTAGTGGTTATATAGTAGATTGCATTTAATAATAACAACGTTAATAACCTAACCGAGGGACCTTTAATTTGATTTAAATTGAGTTGTAGTACCTCTTCATTTCTTTATGTTACCATCTTTCTCAATAAAATGGTTTACATTATATAAATGTAATGGAAAGCATTATATTATCGATTATCAAAGTTTACCCTGCCAATCTTTGTTAAATGGGAATTGTTGAAAGCTTAAAACATTAAAATTTGACACTGTTTCCTAAAGCCTTTTTTCCCTTTTTCTTTTTAGAGTTTCAAAGTTTTGTAAGCTTTGCACTGGTGATTATTGATTGTATTTACATGCACATAGGGTTATCTTAGTGAATTTTTGAAAATGGTGGTTGTGTTCTAAAGATGATTTTCAGTGACATTCAGTGAAAGTCAAATAAATAACTAATTGACTTGTGTCAGTGGTGATAATTGTAATTAGTAGCACAAGTTTTATATATTAAAAGCTAAATGCTTTAGAAGCTGGGACTGAATTTTAAGCTATATAAATCCCTTCTTGAGATTTGGATTAAACTCATCCCAATGATTAGTCAGACAGGGATATTTCTTATGAATTAAGAAATGAATAATAAATACAAATAAATACAAGATAATAATAATAGTCATGATAATAATAAATCAATTTTCAGTCGAACAATCTTTATGACAGGGCTCTTCAACTTCAGTCCTGGAGGGACAGTTTGTTCATTCTTCTGCTCAAACACAGCGGATTCAACTAATCACTTAATTAACAAGGCATAACAGGCATTAAAAAGTCAATACTAATACATATTGTGGAAATAATTTATTTCCACCAGTAAACAGGCTCAGTGAGTGTGTTTGGTGAATTACAAACTGTGTTGGACATTGGCCCTCTAGGACTGGAGTTCCCTGCTTCATGATTTCTGCTGAGGTATAAACATCTAAATTACAAAAAGGGGATTTGTTATCATTGGTGTCAAAATAGCTACTTCTTGTAAGTAATGATGTTCGTGCAGTGTAAGAAGCTGGACATACCATTTTTCCTCACTTGTAAATTACCATGAAATGACTGAGAAATTTTATAGGATTTCATAGGATCTGTAAATATACCCTCTTATATTGTAACTTTGTAACATTGCAAAAAACAAACAAACAAATAAATCACATAATTGCTTGTATCTACACAGGACTACAGCCTCAGGAATTATGCAATAACTTTGCCAGACCAGAGAATAATACAAAGTATCCTGATTTTGTAAATCAGAGAAGTTCTTTCATGTGAGAAAATTACAGAGGTGGGTGCAAATGTGGGTTAGCATTTTTATTTAAAACACTGGCAAACAGATACAGATTAAGCAAAAATAATAAATAAGAACATACTGTGTCAGTCAAGCAGCAAACAGTATTACATTATGTAATACTGTTTGCTGCTTGACTGACACTGTATGTTCTTATTTGTTCACATATGTATGTTACTGTATATGTTCACGCCACAATCCCACCTTTAGTGCCACGCTACCTGAGTGAACTGCTAATGTTTCATGATCTGCCACATCTACTTCGATCAAAGGTTGCAGGCTGCTTGTCATTACCTCATATTTTGAAAACTTCAGCGGGGGTCAGAGATTTTGCTTATAAAGCGCCAGAGTTAATAACCTTTCAATTAATTTTTTAGGAGTCAGACACTGTCTCAGTGTTTAAGTGAGGCTGAATACCCTTTTGTTCAGTCTAGAATTTTGTGGATAGGTAATGGTTCACATCTAGGGGACACATGAATTTTGCTTGGGAATTTGCTGACAAATTGCTTGGTTTGTCTGTTCTGTTTGTCCATTGTGGTAGCATACTGTGTGTGGTAAGCAAATGTAAAATATACAGAGACCACTAGTTTCTTCATAAAGTTGCCTCAGACCCTGGATTACCTTCAGGGATTTCATAGTAGTGGAACAAGAGTGTGAAGATTGTTTTGTGGTTTTGAAGGAGACCCAGCAAATCAGACACTAAATGAAGATGCTGGGTTCTCAAGAACTGATCTATGATGACCATAATGGCTGGATTACCTCATGACTCTAGGAAATCAGTGTGATGAGAAAAGACCAGGATTTTTGGAGTGTGGGTAAAGGCATGAGCTTTCCAACTGGCTTGTGTTTGTGCAGAGCATTAAAAAAAAAGGTGTGTGGCAGCGAGGCATCGTCAAGCATCACCTGTGGATGGAGAGGTGCAGGTCAAACCAGTAGTAACATGTAGTGTTTCCACCTGTGGCTCATTAGCGAGTTTTTATTTGTTTGAGTTTTTATTTTAACCGCTAATTAGCCTAATCTGCATGTCTTTGGACTGTGGGAGGAAACTCACCAAGCATAGGGAGAACAGGCAAACCTGTTAGTGCAATGCGATAGTGCTAACCATTAAGCCACCATACCGCCTAAATGAGAGGTCAGTGATTTAAAAAAATATTTTACTTGTTTCCAATAAACATGTTTTAAAAATTGATTCCAAAACATTATAACTAGATATTTACCCATGGCTTTGTCCCCGTACATGAGGTTTACCTGCGGCTCTGTCCACGTGCAGATCCTAATACCTGTATGCTACCATTACCTGAGAATAAAATGTGAGGTCAACTCGCTGCTGTTCCTCATGCTGCTCCAGTGTTTTGCGCCATCGCTGTAGACACTCTGCGGTCTTATCTGGGGTTTCAGTAGTCCTGAGCTACCTGTTATCACCTCAGACGTCGCTGCCTACTGTTACATTAAGTGAGAAAGGCCTGTGACACAATCACAGTATGATGTAAAAGTTGATTATGATGCTGCCTACCAGTAGTCACTAAGGTACGCCTGTGACATGCCGACAGTATGACACAAAAGTTGATAATTGCCTGTGATGCCCAGAGCATGAGATAAAAGCTGATAATTGCATGTGACAACCTGCGCAAACACCACTGCCCACGCACCACCTGCCGCTCGCTGCCTAAACAAACAGAATTTCAGATTTTTATGTAGATGTCCACACCATCACATGTGTGTCACCTCTGTCATGCAGGAATTTTTGGTGTTGATTTTTTTTTTTAGAGAATTGTTTCCTCAGTAGTGTATTTCTATTGAAATATTACATTTCTTAACATTAAAGAATTTTATCCTAATAAAATACTATTTGAAGGTGCTTATTGAATTTTTGAAAAATTTTATATATACACATTTCTTTCAGTTTCTATTTTTTATCAAAGAATATCAGATAGAGGATGCAAGGATATCTACAACCATTGTCTCCCTACATATTGTTATAAACCAGGGCATTGTTGAAATATAAATTGGCTCTGCACAAGATCACTGGGAAGGTTGTAAAGTACATGTTTGCCACAGGTACATTAAATTATCTCCATCCATGAAATTAGCTTCTTAAAAATAGAATTAATATTTAATTAACATTTAATTGTAAGAGAATTAATTAATAGTTTGTAAACTACGTTTTAATGTTACAGTTTAATTAAAATCAAAGCTTGCAGTCAACCTAAGTACTTCTTTCTTGTTATGAACAAGAAATGTGTGTATGCAATCTGAACTGTGACCGCCATGGTCACTGCAACCTGACTGACAAAAATTATAAGACTTATATATATACTGTATATACTGTATATGCCTCTTTCAACTGAGAAAATGATGTAACCAAACATAAATCAGTCTGTAACATTATAGAAAGGCAGAGGAACCAAAATAATACACTATTGATTAACGATGTCCTTTAAAGCAATGACAGTTTGGTTGACATTAGACACTAATGGTTGTTTTAGGCTCCTTAGCCTTGGAGAAATTTAAGTCTATAATAAAATATATCTCAGAGTACCATTAATTGATGTTCTCCAAGGGGCCAAAAATAAAGATTACAAAGTAAAATAGTGGTGCCACAGAAAGAACAAAATTAAGTGTTCTCTACATGTATACAGTACCGTGCAAGTCTTGAGCCAACCCTCATTTCTTATTATCACATTTTGCATCCAAAGGGCCAGATTTTGATGCTATCATATAACTGTTAAAAGAGAGGCATATATTTTTCATGTTGAAGTATGTATATATTTTTGGGGCCCTCTGTATCTAAGCCCTTCTGATGAATACTAGGTAAATTTCTGTAGTTTGTTCGAAATGTATTGTTACTGGCAGTGTTTGAGCATAAAAGCACACTGTGCAAATTAAGCCAAGCTGACAGTGTGTAAATACACTTGATATGCTCAGCCTGATGAGTTCCTAATTTTCCGCCAGCACATCTGACACGACAGTGGTTATTTTGACTAATGAGGGAAAGAAACAGCCCACAGTGGCACCGAGCTTCATTAGAAATGTTTAGGCCATGATAGCTCTGAACTAGCCGCAAACCTGTGAAACTGATCCAATGAGCCAAAACATGTTTAAAGTCCAAGTAGTCTGACAGAAATGATAAAGTTTTTACCGAATAAAGAAGAGTTTAACTTAACAAAAAAAACAAAAAAAAACAAAGATAACTAAGAAATGTTCTAACCCAGCGGGGTGCTGTTTTCACCCTCGCTGATGGTGTCCTCAGCAAATACCCATTGTCCCACAACAATGAATAAATGCCCAAATTTCCAAATTGCCCTAGGTGGTCAGTCATTACGGTTTTTGCACAGGACATGTAAGGTTCATGTAGCATACAATTAAAACCTATGGTTTCCTATTTAGCTAGCTATATAATAGAAATATTTCATAATAGGATAAATGAAGTCATTCAAATACACTGTTACATTTAATATTCAAATATACAAAGTTACATTTATTTGCGGTGACACTTCACTACATGGGGATATGTGAACAATAGAAATGTTTTCCATAGAAATGTCATAGAAATGACAGAGCTAATGTTTTTCCTTTAATTTATCACCTACTCTATCTGTATGCTATCATTTGAATCAGTACTAAAATTTTTAGGCCACATCCTCTACCTGAGTCAGATGTTGGAGATTATATTCCGAGGAAAAAAGACAGCACTATGTGGTGCTCTGTGTGGTTTTGTGCATATGTTGTCATACATAACAGTGCGTCATACAGTGTTAGAGATATCGCTTAGAAAACTGTCACCACCTGACTCACCTGACATACTATGTAATGATTTATCACATAATGCTAATCTTGTAGCTGTAAGCTTTTTATATTACCTTGAAAAACACAATCAAACATCACCCGGCGAAACTACATTTGATTTTCTCAAGTCATTAAAGTGTATTGCCTGTAGATTGCTAGTGTTTTGGATGTTAATGTGTTACTGTAGGCAGTGAAAATGTCACCGCTGATCAATGACTGCAAAACAAATCTGAACATGTTGCATATTTTATCCTCTGATGAATGGTGTGCTGATGGTCTGTCACTGGCAGCACTGAATCACCAGACTTCACGTACACAGAGGAATATTTCTTATTTCTGGTATTTTTTACAGCTTCAGCAGGTCCAAAAACACATAAGCAGATGCAAGCACATACATGCACATGGAGTGGACACACAGACACACACACACATGAAACAGAAATTTAAGAAATGGAAAAGAATTTGCAGCATAACATAGTGACCCTCACCAGGATAAAACATTTGCTGTAGATTAATAAATTACAGCAGTAAACCTGCTGCTTAAAACATCTTAAGCAAGTTACAAGCTCTCCTGTTAATTCGTGATTGCTTTGCCCAATAGTGTTGCCCTAAAACTTTTGACTCCATTTTAATTTTTAATTAAAAAATTAAAGTGTTAAAAAAAAAACGTTTGAAGATTTGACAGTTTATAGCAGTTTCAGTATAAATGATAACAGGAACTGGTTTGTTTCATGGATATTTCATAACATTACATATAACTATAAATAAAGTATTAAAACACTACCTCTTTATTAACCTGTTCCTATACATATGAAAAGCTGAAAAACAAAACTCTATATCCCCTACACAAAACAAAACAAAACAAAACAAATTAAATTATGGCTGGCTGCATAGAGTGTCTCTCTTGCTCACACATCTGCCTAATGAGCTGGGCCAGGTATGTTAAGAGTTAAACAATTTCAAATTGTGCAATGTAGACTAGGGGGATGATAGCAACTGGTTGCATCAGGGCTAATTTAGTTTTTTCACACCATGGGGATGTACACTTATGCAATCACAAGTTTTACAGGTTTTATTTGTAAATAATTTCTCATGCTTAAAGACTTATTTTTTTCTGACTTGAAAATATTGTCAATTTTGTGTGAATTTAGTCCCAGTTAAGTAAATTTCACTTCTAGGTTGTTGCAAAATGTGGAAAAGGTGGGCAAAAACCATGGAGCAACCTACCACATATATTTTAGGACCAAACCACATATACTGTATTTTAGGAATTAATATTATATGGTAAATTTATCATCAGGCTCTATTATGAAAATAACAGAAATGATCAAACCAGAGATATTTTAGATTAAAACATTTCTATTGTGCATAAGACTTTAACATGTAAAATAGCTTTCAATCATGTTTAATCATCACTATTTTCCTTAAAATATTACTTAATTTTGTCATTACTCCGATCAACATTTAATGCCGAATGCTGCTGAACAGGTAAGGAGGAGATACCAATGCTTAAGAATAGATAACGACTCAATAACAGCGCTTAAGAATTTTAGTCGGGAGGCACCAGCTGGAATTTTAGAACATGCTCTAATTTTCCTCCCGGCGCTAACAGTCATGAACATGAGAACATTCACACCGAGCCCAAAAGAGGCTGTAAGGAGCCATTGTACAGTAGATTAGTGTAGATTCGGTTGCAAATTCGGCTGAGTCGAACGGGGGTATAAGCTGCATGTCTTTGGACTGTGGGAGGAAACCAAGAGGAATCCCACCAAGCACAGGAGAACATGCAATCTCAATATGGGTTCCTACTGTTTTTAACATAACATATTTGTATTTAACAGATGAATCGAGTCACGGTCTTTATATGCCATTTGTAACTATATAAAACAGCTTAAGCCTGTCTGTATGACTTTGGGCATATGCACAATAAATAAATGAGAAATGAGCGTTGTTGAGCGGGTGGTAAATAAGTTAAAATGCTTAAGCCAAAAGAGACATGGGCTGTTGGGTGAGCTGACAGGGAGTTTGGCAGATCCTCAAGAGAAATGGACAAGAGAAACCGACAGCATGCGTCCTTGCCAAAGAAACAAAAAAGAGAAGGCAGAAAGCACATTCCACAGGTCAGTGCAGACAGGCACATGGTTCTCAATGAGGCCTGAGCCAAGCTTTAAATGGCAGGACCACATACGGCGAGGCCTGTTCATCACCATTAAAACATCTCTATATGTTTGTAAAGTTCTGAATTCTGCTATATGTCAGTCAGTAATGACTGTAACAGTACCTACTGTGGACTCGTGGTCTGCAACACACTGCCAGAACCCAAAACGCACTGCTGCACGGGTATTCCATCAATTCTAGTCAGTCTCGACAGAGTAAAAAAAGAAAATGTTTAGGCTTTGTTACTGACATTATCCATGACATGATTAAACTATTGTAAAGACTCTCCCTGCTATTATTGCTGCCTTTCCCCATCAAGTCATCTCATTATTTCTTTTAAACTTAAAGAAGATGCTCGTAAGCATGGCATAAATGAAAATTTACCAATGTGACAAAGCAAAGGTTTATATTAGTGTGCTGTTCTAATATGTTATAGTTTCGGTTTGTTATTTTATTTTTGAGTTTGTCATTTTGTTTTATAAAATAGATCAAAATAAAAGTGTTATTTAAAATGAAAAATATTATCATTGTTTATATGATTGATAATTATGATTTTGTCCCAGTAATGTGACACTGTGCAATATTTGTTTAAAAAAAAGTCATTTTTCAATAAAAACTGAAAAAAATTGCAGTGGTTATACCAGCCTCTTGAAGTTAGGGTAGGCCACGGTATGAATAGACAGCTTTCCAAGCATCCCAATCCCAATCTGCCATTTTACTGTCCAATTTGTATCATGTTTTCAGATTATCCTTTTATTTAAGTGGTGGGTACCACCTCCCTTATGATTATTGTATGAGCATATGGTTAAGGGTCTTGCCCAAGGGGGCAACTCGGCGGTGGTGGGGCTCGAACCCTAACTGTCCGTCCCTCCACCACCTGAGCCTTCCTGTGAGGAATAAAACATTTTATTTCTTACCTATTGGCTATCATATTTGCTGCTATTTAATTTGTTGCTTTTGTCTTCAAATTCTTTGTCAAATTCCAGTCATGAACTGAGCATATTTCATGGAAAAAAAATATTTAAATAAACAAAAAAATTTAACAAAACTTCACTTTTCTAGTTTTAAAACAAACTTGGTGGAAGGTGATGTCAAACAAGTTCACGATAATTAAACAACAACAGAGTTCTCATATCTGTCATATTGAGAAACGCCTCAGGTCTGGCCAGCAGGGTCATATGCTCACATTAGTCTACATTACCTTCCAGATTTCTGGGTTGTGCAAGAATCTGATCAGCATCCTTCCAATTACTGAAATTACTGCCAGTTGAGAATTTGGTTCTAGTCAGATGGGACTGTTTGCTAGTTAGAGTTTATGGGAAATCAGATGTGTGTCAGGTTTGAGTGCCTGCCCATGCAGAACATATAGTAAATGCTAAATATAGTAAGGCTGTCTATTACAGCTCTATAAACTAGAACTGAGCCAAATAAACACTGGGAAACAAGAGTTGCTGCAGTATCGTGTATAGTATTTGATTTGTGTGTGTGTGTGTGTGTGGTCTACATACAGTATATGATGCAGAAGAAAAACACAAGAAGCCACAGCAGAATCCTGAAAATTTCAAAAACATCAGTCATTCTTAAAAACCGGGACAAAACATGTTTTTAATTAGCAAAACTTATTATTTCTAAGAACTTAATATATACTGTTTAACAGTGAAGTGGGTTATTAAACATGTTTGTACAAATGATAACCATTTCAGTGCATTACAGGATTTATGTCAACACTGTCAGACATTGAAAGATGTATTTAAATTATATTTTCTTGTAAACATCTTGTTACTGTCATATAATTATTTCAACGCAGCACCTTTTAATATGATTTAATTTGGATTAAACACTAGCTTCCTCTTAAGTTGTTACAAAAAATACAACTTTGCTTTTTACCTAAAAACAGTAAAGTAGTAATCCTATTAATAAAATATTTCTTAATGTCAAGAAAATGTATATTTCACTAGAAATACAATATTCTGGGAAAGAATGATAAAAATCGAACACCAAAGATTTCTACCTGACGGTGTTGACACATATCTGATGGTGTTGACATCTATATAAAACAATAATTGGGTGGGTGGTGTTTACACAGGTAGTCGCAGCTTATCAGCTTTTATGCTGTGGGCAAGTCACAGACAATTATCAGCTTTTGTGTCATACTATGGATGTGTCATAGATGACTGTCCCCTACGGTAATGGTGGGCAGCTTCATCACCATGTCATATCTTTTATGTCATGCTGTGATTGTGTCACAGGCATTACTCACTGAATGTAACAGAAGATAGCGTCGTCTGTGATGAAAACAGGTAGGTCAGGCAGGATGAGATCTCTACAGAGATGGCACATACAGTACAACATGCAGAAGTAAGTGTTTCCAAAACATTGAAGCAGCCTGAGAACTCATCTCTGTAGAGGCTCTGCAGTCTGAGTAGCAGAAGTCAGAATCTGCACGCAGGCAAATCCGCAGGTAAACCTCATGTACACATCTAGTCATGTTACTTCTAGCATGTTATGAGAAGGGAAAATTAAAAGATATCAGGGGCATTTGTGGCTCAGTGGTAGATTTCTCGCCTGCCATGCAGAAGGCCCGGGCTCGATTCCCAGGCCATGCCCAAACTCCAGCCACTGGATGTGGTGCCGGTCAGTAGCCCGGATAAAATGGGAGGGTTGCATCAGGAAGAGCATCCAGCGTAAAACCTGTGCCAAGTTGTTGTGCAGATCGAATAAAAACTATTTAATATTATTGTAAACTTTTATGCAGCATTTAAAATATTGGAATAATTTTTTACATCTTCAATTTTTTTAAAGAGTTTTAATTCCATCAAACTCTTTAAAACCATAGTTAAATTATGATATTTCTACATAATTTGCTAAATGCATATTTAATGCACTTGAAATTATTTCATTTTACTAAAATTACCCCAAATGTAATATAATTTAAGACATACTGTGTTGACTTTTTATGGTTGTGACCATAGCATTATCAATGTCAAATCTTTCATTCATTCATTCATTCATCTTCTATACCGCTTTATCCTGTATTCAGGGTCGCGGGGGGCCTGGAGCCTATCC
>JAQMYL010000011.1:14288611-14300770 GCA_030014365.1 Clarias pachynema | reverse complement strand
TAATAATAATAATAATAATAATAATAATAACAATAATAATAATAATAATAATAATAATAATAATAATAATATCCTACTAGTCAGAGAGAAAAAACTAAATACTATATGTACAGTATTTTGCATGTTGGCTGCCAGTGTTTTTGTTAGGAGCTCACCAGGCAACAGTATGCACATAGCCATGTAGTAGTCTGGTGTGCCATCAATGAATAATATGCAGCAACATTTTTTTTTACTGACCAACAAGGCCACAGGGCTGTCTTCTTGGTTTCTACTTATTCAAAACAGATGCTCAGCAAATTAACAAGTCTCAGATCAACCTTCACACAGATGAAGTTGTGTTTGTTTCATGTCTTGTGTAATTTTCCATTCAGTAAATTGCCCTTTCTTCAGTGCTACTTTTTTTTTTTTTTTTGCTACTGTCTCCCATGTCACAGAAATGCAATAAGTACAGTAAATGTAAAACATAAATACATAATTCACTTTGGATGATGGTGTCACATAAAGTTTACATGCATATACAGTACTCAGGAATAACTCATAGCTTAGCTAGTAATATCTAAATAAAATGTATGAAAATAGTTTTAAAAATGGATTTAAAAACCTTCATGAGAAGTAAATCTTCATCCTTGAAGGACTGCTTTTAGGGAACCAAACAGGTGAAAGCCTGATGGAGTGAGATCAGGACTATTGGGAAGATGCTTTTACACCTCAAAACAGGTTTTGTAGAATGTTGACAGCGTGGGCAGAATTGTGCAGACATGCATTGTCATGCATAATTACAACACACTTGGATAGCAGTGCTCTGCATTTAATCCGAAGTTTAGCCTTCGGTTCTTTAATAAGCATCTCACTGTATTGAGCACTGTTCATTGTTCAACCTTTTTCCTGAAAATGTTCCAATACTGGCTCTTGAGAATTCCGGAAAACTGTAAGCAAACTTTCACCTTGCTAACCAAAGTGCAGATATATGTTATATATATTTTTTGACTGACCCTTATAGACCCTTATATTTCATAATTACCATTTCAGTTATTTTATGTTAAAGTTTAATATTCAAACATGTTTCTTATATAGTTTGTAGAGGGCTAATTCAGAAACATCACATCCATACTGCAAGTTTATCCTAAATCATTTATCCCATTTTCAAATCCAAACTTTTTGTGTTAATTCAAGTTTCTTTTATAATACAAATGTAATGCTTTCTGCAGTTGTTTTTAAATTTGACATTTGAGTTTGTAGAAAACCTGTACTTGCTCAAGTCTATTTAATGTCACATTCATAACACTGATAAAGGTATTTTCAGGCTGTAAAGGATTATACAAATGTTAATGATTTATTTGATTTTAGCTGAAGAGATTACATTAAATGTTATTAAACATTATTGTATTAAACTTATTCACTGATACTAATCTTGTCTGCGCTCTGAAGTTTTTTGTTTACCAATATCAGCCTGAATGTCACGTCCATCACAATTCTAAACTTTACAAATAAGATTCAAAAGTGGCCTATTTTTTATTTGCTTAATAATAATAATAATAATAATAATAATAAAGAATTCTTTTTATTCTTATTATTAGAAATTCTGTTCATTCTATTTTTCAATTGTAACATATCTCACATAGTCTGAAAAGATAATGCTCCCAAACTGACCTGCATTGCAAAGAAACAATGTTTCACCCGATGTGTTCAAGCTTGCTGAAAATTGAGCGTGTTATTTGGCTACTTCTTTGATTTATATACCTAGTTTCTTCACATTTGAATTGACATTTTTTGCAGTGCAGTCTTCTGTGACCATGCTCTTTTTCTTCTTCTTGAGATCTCTTTAAACACGGAGCATTTGTGATATGCTACTTCAAGTTTTCCTTGTACAGTAACATCATCCCAAATTTTTAAGAGGTCTATTATTTTACTCTCTTACCACTGAAATCTTCTTTCACTGTCATCCTTAATCTTTCCTTAGGCAAAAGCATGAGGAATGTTCAATTATATTGACACAAAAGTCACATGAATCTGACATGTAACTGATGTACAGTAAGGACAGTCAAAAACTGAAAAGGTCAGATTCCATGTGATTTGTGCTTTTTGCACTGCTATTTAAAAACAAGTAATAAAAACAAAAATTCTTGTAGATATGAGTCACTTATGAGCAAATTTATTATATTTTTTTTTTTATTTAGTTAACCTTGGCCATCTGGGTGGAACAAATGTCTGAACTGGTATCACACCAAACTTTTCAACTCACTCAAAGACAATAGAAAAAAGTTTTACAATAGATTTTTGGAGGCCCTTGAAAAAAAAAAATAAATAAACCCTCACACTGAGCTCTGCATGTCTGAAACCACATCCTTATTGCATTTGGCTGCTTGGTCAACACCAAACCATAAACCACGCTGGCTCAAGTCATCAGCTTTCCCATCCACACATAATTATACATGCATGCATTTATCTTGCCAGTGCAGACTTGGTACCTACTTTAAATCATCCTTGAAATTGGCAGCAATTATTTTTGGGATTAAATGTGTCAGGTTCTTGTAGACTGGCTTTTAATATTATAGCATGCAAAATAACAAGACAGGAAACTTTGACGTTGCAAACGACATGATATTCCTTAATTCTTTAGAGAAAATGTCATCTTCTTCTTCAGGATTTTTTTAGCTAACAGTCTTTTTCATTACTTTCTAGTTGAAAATACGTTGTTTATGTGTTTTTTTTAACCACAAAGAAGCTGCTGTACATGCTCTACAGTTATTCACGGTCATACTAGCCACATAAAAATTCTCGAAGAGTCTCTTTGACCCTAATGGAAATTGGAAAATACAGAAAATGAACAACTGAAATTCAAGGCCCTTTTCGAATTAACTAACAAGCGTATAAACCCACAAAAGTATCTCAGTGTCCAAGTGAGTTCAGAGAGATGTTTCTCAGAAGAAATCTGAGTACAAATTGTTCCAACTCACTACAAAACAACAGTCTGTCTTAAAGGAAGGATTCCATGTAAAATCATATTTTTCCACTTATTCAAGACATGGTTAGTGAATGACAGAGAAGTCTGGAAATATTCACTTCTAACCACATCCAATTCTTCCCTGATGTCACACAGACATTCTGATGTGATGGTCATTGACCAAAGTTGTATAGAAATATGCAACGATTCAAGAATGAGATGATCCACAAATGAATCTGAGGATGATTTATGAAATGCTGTTGAATTGACTCTTTGAGTCTCTTAAGACTTTTTGTTTTAGGTGAAAGTTTTTGTGTTTCAGAAAAAATATTTCTGTGCATGAGAATTGTGGGTAGGTATTGCTTTTTGCCATTAATTACACACATGTCGGCAGTAATGTAAAATAATTTAATAATTAATCCGAGCTGCATAGCAAAGCACAGCTATGAAGATTGGATGCAAGTTAAGGCATGTGTTTGATTCATCCATGTGTTACTGAACCAACATGGTGAATAGTTTATGTATTTTGGAGATTACAGTTACTAGGAGAATTTTAAACAAAATCCCTTTTTAGATACTATGTTATTTATGGTTAAGGGCGGATATAATCTATTTATTTTTGCAGATATATTTTACAAACCTTGTATATATTATGTAATACAATTAATTGAACTTTTTAAACATTAGATAGACACATTGTAAAATGTCGCTATAAACACATATTTACTATAATATATCATAATACACTGCTGGGCCAAAAAAGTCACCACCTTCATTCAACTAAGCAAATATTTAAGAGCATTCCCTTAGATAATTACTGCAGTGATTAATATGGTTCAGTTGGCAACAAGTTATTTATCCCTAACTGATTCTCCCTGGTTTCCTTTGGGTACTCCGGTTTCCTCCCACAGTCCAAAGACTCTCCCTGTTGTGGGGGGAAAAGATGTTACTCTCTTTCATAAGTGTCAAATTATTGAGTTGCATCAATAAAACAAAACAACTGAGTAGTTTGCTGAAACTATTGTGAAGAGAACTCAAGGGCTAAACAGCTGTGCAACCTTAAGGAAACCACTTATCAGAGAGAATAATTAGAAAAAAGCTTCAGTTTGTTGAACTGCTTCAAGAGACTTTTTTTTTTTGGCCAGGCGGTGTATCCTACATGGTATAAATAACATACTATATAATCTAATGGACCCTAATATTCTACTAATAATTGGAATAACAGCCGGATTGGAATTAAAATGCTGATAGAAATAAGATAAAAGGTGTAAATCATTGATAAGTGTGAAAACACTTGATCTTATAGTTTCTATCTTGTCTAAATAATTATATTCTTTCGGTTCACGTTTTTCCTATGTGAGGTTAACAATAGGTGATGTGACAAGTATCCAGTATTTAACTTCCATACCTGATAGGTAAGCTCCATGAACTTATCATAATGCTAAAGGCAGGATTTATGGAAGAGATGGAAAGCCTTACTTAACCTCTAAGTGGGAGAACATCTTCTCCTTCTTGAGTTATATTTACTTCTGATTTGGGCAGCAGGCAGAACCAGTTTGCGCATGTCAGACTTTGAGTAGTGAACACATTTTTATTAGATCAGTGCCAGTGCAAACAGGTAATTTGCAATATGTAATCAGAATGATTTCAATCAAATTGAATAAAAATGGTCCATGTGAATCATGCTACTGAGTTTAAAGTTAACAGGAAACAAGTCATAGCAGTTTAGCAGTGCTAGGATTTGGCCCCATGATTGGCTTGCAAGGAGTCAAGGCAGGCTTTTAGTCTAATGGAATTATGGTGGTGGAGGTAGTTAAATCAATGCAAGGTAGTTTCAAAGCAAATGTGCTGAATTATATGGTATATTAAACTGAGTAAGACATATAATTACATTAGTTTACAATAAAAATGTAGTAAAGTGATTTATCAGTAAATAAATGCAAAATTTTAAAGCCAAAAAAAAAAAAACAGTGAGCAATTTGATTCATTTATTGATTATATGAATCAATGAACTGGTTCACTGGAAACCAAAGGAATTCATTGAGTGGGAACAATCCCCTGCTCACTTGTGCTTTATTTACATGCTACATGCATACAGCATGCCTAATTTACCAATTTACAATTTACATAAAAACATTTATTCAGATGTTGCAGCGCTGAGGTAATAAAAAGAAAGCAGCAGGCAACAGTATGAAATGAATTAGAGGTGGTTCTCAGAGAAAATGTTATGCTAACGGGCTGTTGAATTCAAGGCACAAAGAAAATGTATGTTTTATAACAACAGCTTTGATAGTGCAGTTGAATACAACAGGTTTCTATTAATGGACTCATTCTAATGTTATAGTTCTAGTTTCATTTTCAGATGCTATGTGTTCAGGGTCATTTTCAAGTCTTCCTTTAACTGCTTAGAAGAAGTCAATGAATACAAGGTTTGAAGAGGCAGATAATTTATTACACTCTTGAATGTTTAGTCCTAATGACAATACTTGACCTGACTAAGGAGGCCTAATAAGTCAATTATGGCCTAATGAGAAAATTAAATTCGGAGACTTTACATCTGGAAAGGTGTCTCCAAATATTTGAATAGTACTTTTGACAGTCTCCTGAAGTATCTTTATGAAACATATTTTCAAACAATAGAAAAAACAGAAACCTTTTAATTGTTTGCACTTAAGGTTATGTTTTTTTGCTTTGCTTTGTTTTGTTTTTACTTAAAAAATTAACAAAGTAAATTATTTGGGCAAGGGTGTAAAAACTGCATGGAAATTAATATGGAATACGTTTTATGTTTAGCTTTTATTCATCACATACAGCAGACATTACTGCACAGTGAAATTTTTTATTCTTCACATATCCCAGCATCTTGTTAGTAGGCTGGGGTGAGAGCTCAAGCTCAGCCTTTATACTGCGCCCCTGGAGCAGACAGGGTTAAGGGCCTTGCTCAAGGACGCAACAGCGGCAATCAGACTGGGGCTTGAACCGCCGACCCTCCGATCCATAACTCAGAGCCTTAACACACTGAGCCACCACTGCCCACACACCAATGAGCCATAATATTATAACCCCTGACAGGTGAAGTAAATAATATTGATTATCTAATTACAGTGGCTCTTGTCAAGGGGTAATATATATTTAGCACTGTCGACTTGCACCTCCAGGGTCTGGGTCCAATTCCTGCCTCGGGGTCTGTGTGCATGGAGTTTGCATGTTTTCCCATTGCTTGGTGGGTTTCCTCCAGGTATTGCTGTTTCCTCCCACAGTCCAAAGACATGGCTGATTGCCGTTTCCAAAATGCTCGTAGTGTGGATGCAAGTATGAACGTTGACCGGAGGTCCTACCATGGACATAAAATGGGAATAAATGGTAAGCACCACTGGCTTTTATGGTCACTAGTGGAATCCAGAGGTTCCTACTGTAGTTGAATGGAGATATATTTGGCGGAGAGCAGGAAAAAGGTGCAAGTGTAAATATCTGAGTAACACTGACATGTGCCAGGTTGAGAGAGCTAGATGAATGGGTCAGAGCATCTCCAAAACAGCAGGTCTTGTGAGGTGTTCCTGGTATGCAGTGCTTAGTACTTACTAAAATGACTAAGGACAACTGGTGAACTACTGACAGGATCATGGGCACCTAAGGCTCAATAAGAATGAAAGCTACAATGCCTGGTCAACACAAGACATCTAATGTTCCACAAGAGATCTACTGTAGCACAAATTGCTAAAACATTTTTTAATGCTGCTATGATAGAAAGGTGTCCGAACACACTTGCATTATTTGTTGTGTATGGGCTGTGTGGGTTGGCTGGCCTTATAACTCATGTTCCTTTTTTCATCACGTGGATGGTGCTTGTGTTGCTCACCTGGGGAAGAGATGGCACCAGGATGCACTATGGGAAGAAGACAAGTGTACTGAGGCAGTGTGAAAGTCAGGGCAATGTTCTGCTGGGATATCTTAAGTTCTGACATTTATGTGCACTTTGATACGTACCATCTATCTAATCATTATATCAGACCAAGTACACCTTTTCATGGCAACAGTATTCCCTAATGCCAGTGATCTCTTTCAGTAGGATAATGTGCTCTGCCTTACTACTAAAATTCTTCAGTAATGGTTTGACAAGAATTCAAGTCCTTGAAATTCCCAAGCTCTCAAGCCAATCAAAAATCTGTGACATGTGCTGGACATCTTGGTGTCAGAAACAAGTGCACACATTGTGGAGTCATTGCCTTGACAAGTCGGAGCTATATTGATGGCACAAGGGTAGCAACACAATATCAGTCTGGCGGTTTAATTGTTTTGGCTGATCAGAGTATAATTATGGATTTATAGAAACGATTTTAGGTGACATACTGTAGGCTTCCATTATTGACAATGAAGTTACAATAGCCTTGTAACTCCAGTGCAAAACTTAAATCAGACAAAAAAAATCTGACAGAGAGCATGTCTCAGCTTATCAATTGTACTCATGGTACTGTAAGTGCTGAAAATGTGTGAGTTTGTATGGCAAAGTATAATAAAAATAGCACTTGTGCCTCACACAATGGAGTCAGCCAGAAGTACTCAGCTGGTAAAGACTTTAAAAAGCTTCATAAAAAAGCTGTTATAGCACTAATTAAATACTGCCATGACATTTGCAGTTGATAAAGTGGTATATTTAATGTGATCATTATTCCATGTGGGACTAAAATATCACTATCAACGACTCAAAAGAGTTTGAGGTATACATATACAGCATCTTTCAGTACAAAATTAAAAGAGAAGTTGACTTCTGCCCTGAAAACACACAGATGCTGTCTTTTCTTTATGTGAATAATGCACTGTTCTGTCCGCATGGTTATTGCAAGGTGTAATCTGTGCTTAGTGCTGTAATTGAGCTGTCCTGTCTGTGAACTGTGGCCTAGCGGGATGTGAGTGTGATCAGCCAGGTGCTCCTGAGAGATTGTGTCCGACTGGGCCACATGCCAAACAGCCACAGAGCTGTTTCCTCTAGCTTCCCCATCCCCAGTTTCTCTCGTCATTGACAGATGAATGTTTTTACAGTTAATACATTGTTTGTGTTTTCAGTAAAAAAAAAAATCCTGCCTGTTGAAGGAATAGTAAAGATACAGAATGTCTCAAGAGTTTCCTGACAGAAAGAAAAAGTCTGGGCAAAAAATAGTATGGACTCATCCTCAGAGTCTTAATGTTTTACTTTTTTTTTTTTTTTTTTTTTAGAATTGCACTGGATTTACATAGCTAATAAAGTGAAAGCTTACAGCTAACTGTACTCATCATATGTTGAACATAAATATTAAATATTAAGTAATAAATTAATTGACTTTTTGATCATTTCTGACAGTCACCTGGGTCACATATTGTGTGTGAACATGAGGGGGAAAACAGATTTTAAAAAACATACTTATATATCCTTTTTTCTTTTTTTAAATTTCTTTTTCTTTCTTTTTGCTTTTTAAAATTTCCTCTTCTCAGATTTGGCTTTTAATTTACATTTACATTTAGGTATTTAGCAAATCATTTTATTCAGAGCGACTTACAAAAATTCCTTTGAAGTTTCCATCTTTGGATAATCATGAAGTTCTCAATGCTCCGGAGAAAATATAAAGGTGATAAGACCCTCCTCTGGCTCAGGGCTCGGCTCTGCCCAGGAGTTTCCAATTTATCTTTTTCTGAGTGAAGAAGCAGCGGCTATTGTTTATTTATGGTGGTAAAGTTCTGACAGCTGTCTTGAACCTTTTATATATGTATTAAACACTGCACAGGAGACTGCTTTATCAATGAGGGGCAATTCCAAGCCGGTTATGTAGGCGAAGGGGGGGGGGGGGGTGTTGGGGGGAGTTGATTTTAAAGCTGTATGTGTTATTATTTTAAAAGTTACTGTTTGTTAAGCTTGTTTGTTGAATTTAGGCACACAGTAATGTTGCTAACCGTTTTTAGTAACAAATCCATTTCATGTGCAAAGAAGAGTGCATTTTATGGGATAAAGGGGGTACTTATTCTTAGCTGTTCTGATTAGCTAGGAAAATGCATGTGTGCAAAAAGTTATTCCAGGGCATGTAAAACTACAAACACTAAAAGGGCATGTTTGAAGAAGGAGTGACACAGAAAATCAAGCAGCCAGAATGCAGGACCTGAGTTGTACTTCAGCTGGAACATTAACAGACACGTTTAGGAGAAATATAACACTTACTTTAACTCGATAAAAAATTATACCGTTTTAAGGTTTACCTCATTAGTTAACATAAACTATTAATAAAACATAATTAATGCTAAAAATTATCGAATAAAACATGCTTTGTTCTGTACATAGTAAAATAATCATCAACAGGGTGGTGTGATGAAATGAAGGTACTATACCACCCTGAACTTAGCTTTATATGAATAATTGTGAAAAATTAAAGTACAATACATCATACATTTTTTAATAGTTTGTGTTTAAATTGTTTGCAATGGAACATCTTTTCAATTGTTATTTACTGTTATAACTGATATTATAATAACTAGAACCAGTCAGTCTCTCACTTTACACACACACACACACACACACACACACACACACACACACACACACACACACACACACACACACAACAACAACAACAACACAGCATACTGTAGGCCAATGGCAATTAAAAAATATATACATATGCGCGTACATACTGTATGTTAACAGGGAGGCTTCAGACACTAAACTGTATTTGGGTCTTTGGATATGTCAGGCAGAATGAAGCTATTATTACTTTTATAACATGTACATTTTACCACTCCCATAATATCGGATTGATGTCACAAAAACTCTCAAAATTAACATTTTATTATTATTTCTTTGGTCATAGAAACAACCAGAAAAACAAGTGATCATGTGCATCTATGCTATTTCGTTGCCTATGTGCCTATGTGTATTTTTTTACTTAGTCATGTTTGTATAGTTGGTTAAAATGGAATACAATTCAGTTTATCATATCGCCTAGGTTGTGCTGAAAAAAAAGGATATCACATTCTATACTGCACAATCCTGAGCCCTATATATGTGTATTAAAAAACAGCAAAACCAAAAATGGCTACAATGCTCTGGGTTTAAAGAGCTACACATGTCCTAGGTAACCTCTAATGTCCCTGGCTTGATCCTGAGCTCAGGTTACTGTTCACTCACTTGAGTTGTCTCTCGATTCACTCCACTTCGCAAAAAAGGCATGCAAATAGAGGCAGATTAGCTACATTACACTGTCTCTCACTAGGAATGTGCTCATGTAGGGTGTCCTGTAGTGAACTGGCATGCCAGTTGATTTCTTCATATTTATTTTCTTTCTTTGCTTTGCTTTGTTTCTTTTATTATAACATGGCTAACTGGATGGCTAACTGAGCACAAGTCTCATTATTTCAGAAAATCGATTCCAAAAAATGCATGGCTGTTAATTGTTTCAGTAAATTCCGAAAGCCCTTATAAATATACTTTTATATACATGAATATCAATTTTGCTACATTTTGCTCTTGTTTGTACATATGGGTCAATGTCTCATTTACCCATTTAAGGTGAGCACATTCACGGTGTGTACAATTTGTTCTCTGGCCATGGAAATATCAGGCAGCCTCAGGCTTTCCCTGGTTGAAAAGAGAAATGATTCCTCTCTGCTGGAGTATTTTTAGATTGCTGAATAGAGTTGCAGATGGGCCGCATAAAAACTGAATAGTGTTCCATTTCTGAAACAAGTCCTGAATTTGGCCTTTTGAGGCATTTGGCAGGCTTTTTACCAGCAGCTGAGAAACATCATACTCCCCATGCTTACAATATGATCATGTTTTTCACCAGGTCGAAGGACTGTAGGTTATGAAAAAAAGAGAAAAATTAAAAGCTATCATCTGCTAAATAAATTGACCGCTTTTAATTCTCATTTTCTCCATCCATTTTAAGCTCAGGTTGCCTTGTGACCAAGCTATGAAAGCTTTAAGATTTTTATTATAAGGACATCAATATGAACAATTTCAATTAAAAGTTATAACCGAATTTAAAACCATTTTCAATGACACATCAGGGTTCATTTAGATACTACATTGGATGTAGAATAAATCCAGATAAATTTTTGAGTATTTGAAGTACCTGTACATTTTAAATTTTCAAAAGCTTTTTCTGCCATAAAGTTTGCTTCTACAGGCAATTTGGGAATGCCAATTAGCCTAATCTGCATGCCTTATGACTATGTGAGAAACTGGAGTACCCAGAGGAAACCCACCAAGCATGGGGCTAACCAATACGCCTCTGTGCTGCCTTGTGTAGGTCTTCATTTATACAAATCTTATTCATATTACCTATTACAAATAATAGCTAAATACGTATTTTGTTAGTGGAATTCATTGTTAACTTACAGTAGCTGTAATCACCAAGGATTTACAGCCATATTATTATTGAGTTACTGCCAACTGAAAATAGCTAATTAGTAATAATAATTACTGACTAATTGCTGATCAAGTTAACATTAATCTCTAACAGCTAAAGCTCCCCTTGCTTGGCATTCTCAAATTGTGTGTGTGTCCTGCAATGGATTGGAACCCTGTCCTGAGTTGTGCACAGCAAGTAACAGGATAAGCGGTATACTGTAGATGATAAATGAATGACTGAATAATACACCTCAACCTATTCCCGGCTTTTTAGTGTCTACAACATAAATGTTTATGTGAGTTATTTATAGGTTTCTGTATGGGGGTGATGTTTATTTTTAGCGAAGGTCTAATGGAAAAAAGGACAATAATAACCTATAAAAGAACAAGGCTGTTATGTAGAAATGAGCAACAAATATCCTTTATTAACAGCATATGCTCAAAATATTGTAAAGATTTACTTTTAAATAGCATTACACTTTAAATAAGCACTACAATTTCACTAATTACTAAGGAATTACTATGTGTCTACAACATTGTGTCTGCCACATTGTGTCCGATATCCAAATGAACTGTTACTATACAAATAATAACTCATTACTGTGCAAAAGTTTTAGACAGGTGTGAGCAATGGTGTAAAGTAAGGATTATTAAAAAAAAAAATAATAATAAAATAAATATATATATATACTCAGCAAAAAAAGAAACGCCCCTTTTTCAGGACTGTGTATTTCAACAATAATGTTAAAAATCCAAATAACTTTACAGATCTTCATTGTAAAGTGTTTAAACAATGTTTTCCATGCATGTTCAATTAACCATAATCAATTAATTAACATGC
>JAQMYL010000011.1:14261794-14288511 GCA_030014365.1 Clarias pachynema | reverse complement strand
GTTATTACCCGCCACAGCCGAATTTTACCCGCATTTGGCGGGTGGGCGGGTGCCAATGTCAAGCCCTGATATATATACACACATACATACATCAATTAGCAAAATGGAAAGTAAATGAACAGAAAAGAAATCCAAATTAAATCAGTATTTGGTGTGACCAACCTTTATCTGCAAAACAGCATCAAATCTTCTAGGTAAACTTGCACACAATTTTTGAAAGAACTTGGCAGGTAGTTTGTCTTGGAGCACTAACCACAGATGTTCTGTGGATGTAAGCTGCCTCTAATCCTCCAGTCTTTTCATGTAGTCCCTGATAGACTTGATGATGTTAAGATCAGGAACATGTGGGGTCAAACCATGTCTTCCAGGACTCCTTGTTCTTCTCTATGCTGAAAATAGTTCTTAATGACATTGGCTGTATGTTTGGAGTTATTGTTCTGCTGCAGAATAAATTTGGGGCCAATCAGATAAGTATTTGCCTGTATTTCTCAGCATTGACTACACCATTAATCTTCACCAAATCTTCAACTTCATTTGGATAAATGCAGTCCCAAACTTGCAAGAAACCTCCACTATGCTTTACTGTTGTAACTGTACTTATTATTCTACCGCTATCGAGCCCTTTGGCAAACAACCTGTCTCCTGCTATAGCCATATATTTCAAAGTTTGACTTTGCTTCACAGCACCTGCTGACATTTTTCTGCACCTCAGTTCCTATGTTTGTGCAGAGTTGAGTCCCACAGCCTTGTTTCTACATCAGAGGTATAGCTTTTGGGCCAGAATTCTTCCATGAAGATCACTTCTAGCCAGATTTTCCAGACATCAGATGGGTGTACCTGAGTCCCACTGGTTTCCATCAACTCTTGGCACTAATGGCACCGCTGGACATCTTCCGATGTCAAAGCAAGGTAAGCATGATGTGACTTTAACCTGCTGCATGAAGTGTTGGTCGACCACTGCGTCTACATTCCTCACCATTGGCTATTTCTTTGTGCTTCCTCAAAATAGCTTGAATGTTACCAGGGAGACCTTGTTGATGCAGTATAACTACCTTGTATCTTGTTGCTGTGCTCAGTCTTGCCATGATGTGCAACCTGTGACATGTCTTCCACAACCTCACCTTAGTAGCAGAGTTTGGTTGTTCCACCCAGTTTTAAGCATCCTGCACAGCTGTTTGTGTTTCAGTTGATGATTGTTTCAACCTACATATGAAATTGATTATCATTAGCACCTGCTTGGTATATCTGTTAACCTGACTCTGATCTTACAAAATTCCTTGCTTTGTGCAAGTGTAAAAGTGTAAGAATTGATGCTGGTTTGAAGCCAAAAGGTAGTCACACCAAATATTGATTTTATTTTAGACTTTTCTTCTGTTTGCACTTTATATTTTGTAAATTGATCAAAATAAACAGTTAAAATAAATATTTTTTGAAAGCATTCTTACTTTACAACATTTCTTTAGACCTGCTAAAATGTTTCCACAGTACAGTACTTCATGTAAGTGCACTAATATACCTTACTAGCCACTCCATTATGTATACCTGTTTAACTGCTTGTTAATGCAAGTATTCAATCAGCCAATCACATGGCAGCAACTGAACGCAAAGGCATGTAGACATGATCAAGAAAATCTCCGGACATTCAAACTGAGCATGAGAATGAGGATAAAAGATTAATTAATGTGGTATGGTTGTTGGTGCCAGATGGGCTGGTCTGAGTGTTCCCGAAACTCCTGAGGTACAGGTATTTTCACACACAACCATCCTTAGCATTTAAAGAGAATGTTCTGATAAAGAGAAAATGTCCAGCAAGCAGCAGTTCTTTTGATAAAAATGTCTTGTTGATGCCAGAGGTCAGAGGAGAATTTGAGTTGTTCAAATTGATAGAAACGCAACAGTAACTCAAATAACTCAAATTTGCACAATAGAAAATTGGAAAAACATTGCCTGGTCTGATGAGTCTCGATTTTGGACATTTGGTGTAAATAGCATGAAAGCATGAATCCATCCTTCACATTTTGGGACCAACCGTCATTTAAATGCCACAGCATATCTGAGTATTGTTGCTAACCATGTTCTCCCTTTATGACCCCAAGATAACGGACCAAGATGTCACAAAGCTAAAAATGCCATGACAGTGGGTTCACTATACTCAAATGGCATTCACAGTTACCAGATCTCAATCCGGGGCATCTTTAGGATGTGATGTTAGCATCATGGAATTGTAACTGACAAACCAGCAGCAACTGCATTATGCTATCATGTCAATATGGATCCAAACCTCTAAGTAGTTTCCAGGACCTTGTAGAATCAATCAATACCGCAATGAAGTAAGGCAGTTCTGAAGGCAAAAGCAGGTCCAACACAGTATAGCAAGATGTACTGTATAAACAACGATTTGTAGCTGCTACTGTAGAATAATCTGACTAATCAAAATTCTGCAAATTATGCGGCCCATCTGCAACTCAAAAATCAATGTGGTTTGATTTCGATTAAAAGTGGCGTGAAGAGGATAGTCTTATATACTCATACATAGGATTTTTTTTTATGTAACAGACCAGATTTTGCTGTAAAATCTGGTTGAAATTTGTTTTGTTAAATCTTTGTTACATGGGACTGTGTTTTACAGCATATGTTTACTCTTTGGGTTGCTCAACTTTTTAAAATAGTTTTTTACTTCACACTTCATAAAGGCCTTTGAGAGGCTAGTCCTTAACAATCTCCACCCATAATGACATACCATCTGGACCCCCTGTAGTTTACAGTATCTACCAGGCCCACCCAGGTGAAGATGCAGCTCTGATCCATATGCTTCACACATATGCTTGACATATTTGGACAAAGTCAGTTCTATGGTTCACAGCTTACTTCTTTGATTTCCCCACACCTGACTCTGTGAGCAGTGGAAAGCTCAAGGCAATACATCTTGAGATGTTCATACTGTCTACTGAATCGCTCTAACCTTAGCAAAAAAGTGTCGTTTTTACACTATATAACATCTGCCTTCTGGTACAAAACTAGCTCATGTCAGGTTCCATTGGTGTAATGACAGGATGGATTGATGCAGGAGGCTTGCTGGAGGGCTTTATCTTGTGATGCCTGGAAAAACCACATGATGGGATTCCCTGAAAAAATACCATAAATGCTATTTCTGGATATTAACTTTAAAACTCACTTTTGTATAATCGTTATATATATTCTTTTAGAAATCTTGAACTTATGTGTTTTTGGCTGAATGTGACAGTGAAAGGGCAAGCTGGGCAAATTATCAGCTGCCTTGAAGAAAGTAAATGCATTTGGCAGACATTTGCATCGAAGTTCTCAGGTCCCTGAAGGTTTGTGTTGGTTTCCACCAGATTCAAGTGTTTTTCATCCAGCCATAAATTGCCCCTAGAACATGTGGTACAACTATGTTTCTATCGTTCTATCATTTCCCCATGATCCCCATCTTTTTCTTACCATTGATAGCTGCAAAACAAAGCTTCCTGCATTTGATCAGCACAGTTTTATCTTGATACTTTTCAAATAAGGGGGAGGTGGCTGGTTAATAAAGCAAACAAAACATAAAGAGAAATAAAATGAAATTGCTTAAAATCATAAACATGCAGCTATTTCTTGTTCTTATTTTGTAGTAGTTTGTTGAAATAACCACATGGAATTTCCACTTGGATGGTTGCTTAAAGGGAGGACGGAAAGCCCCAGATTCCATTTCCCCACAAAAATAAATATAATTTCTGGTGGAACATCAGTTTACTCACAATGAGAACAGCCAGAAGGGTTTCACACTTATCGTTTGCATCATGTGTTTATTTTAAAGTGATGGCTCACTGCTCAAGTGGTGAATAAATGAAAAAAATGGCTGCATGGAAGCTTTATTTTGCAGTAGGGTCATGCATATACAAAAATTTTTATTTATTTATTTATTTTTTTTACAAATATATTAATGAGGCATGCATTACTACCAAATCTGGAAATGATTCTGGTCAAATATCACACTCATTTAGTTGTTCTCCTGAAAATGGTTAGATACAATTATTCATTATCATGTGATACCATGTGATGTAAGCCCTTTTGTTATGATTTCACGATTTTATTAATGAATTCATGATTATTAATGAAAAATAAGACTGCAATATGTGCTTTTTAGAAAAAATTCTTGATTCGTAATGTATTGATATAAATTACGAAATATGGCTCTTACATTGGCAAAGCCTGAAGCAGGGATGTAGAGTGTGTTGCTGTAATTTGAGAGCAGTTTGGTTCTTCATTTGCTCCTCACTTTTCAGTGTCTACTTGTAAGTTAAGTTGCAGTTCACAACACGTTGTGCTCATTTTTAATCACATTAAATTTCGCTGATACTATTTTGAGTGCTCAGGTCAGTTGATATCCCACTCTATAATAAAGATGCTGTATAAAAGTCATAACACCTCAAATGTACTGTAAAACACAGCACAAGGTGTTCAGTGCCAACAGCCCACAGGAGCAACCTATATAAACAGAAATAGAATAAAATGTTCCATGACACCCATTATTGGTTGTACAGTACAGTATGTTACTCATTTCTGTATCAGTATCTAGTCTATCTATTTTAAACCCTCACTGTTTCTCCATGGTTGGCTGCAATGACCTATCACATCACTCCAGAAACCATTGCTCTAAGGGAAAGATGGGTTGCTGAGGATCCAAACCTCTTGCAACCCACTCACACGGATCGACTCATACACCATGGGCAATTTGGAAAAGCTTACATGTCTTTGGGATAGGGACAACCGGAGTACCTAGAGAAAACCCACCCCGCAGGGTGAAAACATGCAATCTCCACACACAGACTCCAGGTGAGATTCAGACCTCCATCTCTAAAGGTGAAGCGACAGTGCTAACCACTAAGCCAGCATGCTGCCTTATGCACTTTTAGTGTGAAAAAAAAAAAGGTAACCATTTTTTATTCCATGACAGGACTATGGGACAGCAGTTCCCAGAATTAAAAATTCTTCAGGCATAGAGCTATAAAAGTCTTACAGATAGATCTCTTTTTTAAATGAGCCTGTGCACTTGAACTGTCTTTATTACCCCTCGGTGACATTATCATTGACCACTGAGTGCACCACAAAGCACTGTAATAACCCAATTATGTGTCAGTGCTGGGTTAATCAGCTTCCTCTCTCGCATACTTAAAACAAATCCAACTAATTTGTGGATATGAATTATGACACAATGATGCCATTACTAACCTTATTAAGCTGTTGAAAGAGAACTCTATGTGTGCGCCTTTCAGATGTATCACTAACACAGCTGATGTCACTTTAAACCTGCAAACCTGCGCCTCTCCTGCTTTACACGCCTGACACCTTTCATCATAACACAGCAGTAATTGCAGTGAACTACATCCAGGGATCCCACACACATGGTTTTCATTCAATGATTGATGTGAATTACAAATCAACTGAGGATCTAGACATTGTAGTCTCAGCATAACACGGCATAATAAAGAGAGAAATGATGCTAATCAAGATGCAGATGAAAACCTTCATTTGAATCTAATCTGGATGTGTGGCACATCAGCTGTTTTGACCAGGATAATACATGACCTGAGACTTCATAAAACCTCTACTACTGCAGTTTGAAGAATGAGCCTAGGATGAGTGGCCACTGTTCTCTCTATTCACGTTCTTCTCAAATATCGACGTGACCATAAAAAAAAACCCAAAAAAACCTCTGACCAGACTGTGATTGAGCGTGGATAATGGATTGTAACAACAGGAGATTTTTTTCATAAATTTTTACTTAATAAACGAGCGAGGTCTTGACATACAAGTAGCATTTGATTTAACTTCCGAGCGTCAGTTATGGTTCTTCTCTCTCGCGCTCTGCAGAATTGTGGGTAACATCAGAGTCTCTCGCTGTCAGAGAGCAGTGATTCCGTTAGTGTGTGTAAAGTTTATGTTAGCTCAGATAAAACTGTGTCAGAAAACACAATGCATACCAGTTTTTTTGTATGAAGGTGCATAATCGGAAGACAACCAGGGTGCCCATGCTGGCCTGCGTCCACCACTAAAAGCACCATGGAGCAGTGAAAGTGGTCTAGTCTGGTTAAATCACATTTTCTTTACAATCATGTGGATGGCCGGGTGCAAGATGGGAACGGATGCACTATGGGAAGAAGGCGTGGATATTAATTTCACACGTACTGTACCACCTACCTAAACACTGCCTGATGGAAGTGTCCTCTTTAAACAGGATAAGGCACTTTTCCACACCACAAAAATGGTTCAAGAGTGGTTTGAGGAACACCGCAAGATTGAACTGTTGACTTAACCTCCAAATCCTCTAGATCTCAGTGCAATCAAGCATCTGTGGGATGTGCTGGAAATACAAGTCTGTTCCATGCAGGTCCACCTCACCACTTACAGGACTTAAAGGATCTGTTACTGACTGCTAGGTGCCAAGTCTGGCCTTAGGCTAAAAAAATGGGTTACTTAAGACATCCTTGGGTGATTAGCAGTTTCTGCTTTTGTGACAGGCAACCTTCTTTTGTCAATAAAACTGAATAATACACTCACTCATCGTCTACCGCTTTATCCTGTATTTAGGGTCATGGGGGCTGGAGCCTATCCCAGGAGACTTGGGGCACAAGGCGGGGTACACCCTGGACAGGGTGCCAATCCATCGCAGGGCACACACACACACACACACATTCACTCACACACTATGGCCAATTTGGGAACACCAATTAGCCTAATCTGCATGTCTTTGGACAGTGGGAGGAAACCGGAGTACCCAGAGGAAACCCACCAAGAGAACATGGGAAGAACATGCAAACTCCATGCACACAGAGGCGGTTACCGAACCTGGCCGGTAATCGAACCCAGACCCAGGAGGTGCAAAAACGACAGTGATAACCACTAAGCCAATGAATAATGGAACTGAATAATTGAAAAATAAGAATAAGTAATAATAATAATAATAATAAATTCTGATATGGCAGTGTTAATGAGTGTGTGGGTTGTAATTGAGACGCAACACAACAGAGACAAAGTTACAAGAATGACAGATTTATTTAATTCTTTTTTATTAGTTTGGGCTGCTCTGACAAGTGTATTTACAAACAATGGCATGTGAGGATATAAAAATGTGTATAACATAAAGCAGAAGGTCTCAAGTATCAGGTGAACGTGACCAACACAGCAGCGTGCTGAAGGACCGAGACTTCTCTGTGATGGCCCATGTCTGAAACAAGTGAGCGTGAAACTACATGTGTGCTCAGGTCACAGTGCTAAGGTGAAATGCAACAATACAAAAACATAACACCAATGTCAATTCTTTAACACCCCCCCCCCCCCCCTCTACACACACACACACACACACACACACACACACCCTTAACAAGCACTTCCATTATACAAAAATGAAGTGACAGGGGCTTCCAGTTACAGTCAACACTAAACAAATGTTTGCACCTGTTGTGTTATATGACAATTGGATTTTGCAGATTTGCAGATATGAGTACTTTCCAGATGTTTTGCAACTGCATTGCTTCTCCTAGAGCCTTTTCAGAAGATCAGATCAGGATTGGTTGTATACTCAAGTGGTCCAGACTTACTGTACGTTCCCTACTCTCCTAACTGCATGGATTTCCTTCTAGCTCAACTCAACCTGTTTCCGAAGAAACCACTGTGCAGCATATTTCTGCATTTTCCTGCTCAAACACACCCTCTTTCTTAGCCTGTGAGTTGAAGTGAGTGTGTTAGAGCAAAGAAAACACTAAATTGTACCTTCAAACCATCATGACCATGATAACCAAGATCGCCGATCACTCAATCACTTTGCAGTATATGCTCTCATATTAATAATCATATTCTTTGTCCTCTATTCTACAAGATTCATATCTGACTGCATGAAAGTACAAACACCTGCTTGTGTTACTTTTTTTTTTGTTAAACTGAGTTCCAGCACAACACTAAAAATCATGCACCGGAAATCATTAGCGTCACATATAAAAGAAATGAACATGAACACTGCAATTTAATCTCTCTTTTTCTGTATGTTAATGTCTCTCTCGTATTATCACTGTATATCATATATCATATATCACAAACCTACGGATACACAGTATCCATAAAATCAGGATCCATATGCTCCTATGTTAAAAAAAAAAAAAAATCATAGTTTTGTTACAGAAGCACACGGCATAAATCTTCAATCAACAAATCCCTTAATGAACCGAAAAAATTAAGTTACATTTCTTTTTCCTTTAAAAGATCAAGTTTTAGGTTTTTTCTTTTGTTACTCTATCTTAACATAAAATTGAACATAAGGATGCCTTGCTAAAAACAGGTGCTCTATTGAAGCTGAAATGACTGTGATTAATTAATAACATGATTTCATGACTGGCAATTTCTCTGTAAAACGTTGAATCAAGATTCCAGTCCACTGGTTCTGACTTTTTGTATAAACTGTAAATTACAAATGCACCTGGAGCTTAAAACAAGGAGAAAATTATTAGCATTAAGATGTATCTACTTTTTAAAAAAAAATTTTTTAGCTAAAGTGAAAACGCAAATGTGCCTTGGATGATTTGCTTTAATGTTTTCTGTTCATCCTTTTTTTCCTATACAATTAACAAATGCACTGTTTCCACCATGATTGGTTTTAAAGCTAGGTGACTCTTTTGTCACTTGCACTATAACTGTTTTGCTAGTAATCATTACCAGCACAGAAATTGTTTACTGTTTCATTCAGTCTGTAAAGCCCATTCCTATTGATTACAGCAAAGCATTCTCTTCCCCTCCCCCTACTTGTCTGAGTTCATGTCAGTAATGCTAGCCTACCACTAAACTGGACACCAGTATGGTCTGACACACCAGTCGATTTTTAATTCCAGAAATGACCCACATGAGGCCGCAGTATGTGGCCCACATTCCTGTCCCCTGGACAACATCAAACAGTCTATTAAATCACGTCAGGCCTGCAGCTGCCACCGGGGACGGCTTCGGCACACTGCTCTGTCAGCATCACCTCACCGTGCCGTATCATGTTTACATCTTAAGAAGCTGAAAGCGGAACTTAGAGGTGTTCAACAAAATATTTATATCCTTAAGATAAAATTGATATATTTCCCTGATGCTTTCAACTGTGCGCTTCTGGGCATTGTGTTCCTTTTTTTTTTTTTTTTTTCGTTTACAAAAGGCCTTTAATATTGAAATGTTCATGATACTGTACTTCCATTACAGGCTTTAGGATGGCAATAAGTTTTTAATAAATGATGAATTATTCAATAAGCAAATGTGGCACTGGCCTTAAACATGGACTCGGTATAAACTAGTTGAAAGAGATGTCAATGTCTTAGCTTGTCCTTACATCTAACTCAGTTTTGGTTACAATTCCAAGATTTTTTTTTTATTATTATTTTTGTACCTCATTATCTTGTGCTCACACTAGCAAGCTGAAAAAAAGCCACAAGCAAACTTTATTTTTTGTGCAAGTTGACAAAATAAAGCTGTGATCCCAGAGATTGAAAAAAACTAAATTCAAATTATGTAAATCAGCGACAAATTGAATCCTGTCTTGGAAATGATTCTCTACAACTTTTCCTGTAAAAACAGCACGGTACATTATTGCATAATGCCATTATTACCAGCTAAGACACATCACTACGACACTAAGCAATTTCACATGTGCTGAGTGATATGTGACTTAGCTATGGTTTAAAACATGACTTAAGAATGGCAAATGTTCAAAAATAACGCACTGTATACTGAATATGGTGTTATCGCATATGTACTGCAAGTGATTTCTTTCAGTAAAGTTCTTGGGTCAGTTATATAACAGGGTCGACCAAAGTTTCATCTATCGCTTTACACTGACAACTTCACTTCCTTCCTCTTCAACAGCACTGGACAAAAATGTACTACAGTTTAAACAACATTTATGTGCTTAGACCATAGTGCTGTTAAATTTGTAGCCCTGACTGGTCAGAGGTGGTGATTTACTCTTCTATACAGCAGACAGTTCAATACACTGACAGTAGTCACACATTTATTTGAATGCACTTGTTCTAAAAATGTTATCCTTTCTACTGTAACAGGTTAATCACATGAACTTGCAGGCCACATAATCATACTAAAAAAAGCAAAAAAAAAAAAAAAGTGTAATCGCTGATGTGGTGACGTTTTCTGTAAGGGATGTTTATTTAGCATTTATGGAATGGAGTCTTCAATCATTTGTAGTAATTTGTAATCATTTGACCTTTTTTTGACACAGGAAAGTCTTTATGCTCTGTGGTTTCTTAGTAACATGACAAGCTGCATTTTTTTTGTAAATTATATCAACTTCAAGAGAGATAAAAAGGAGAGGCTGTAGAGAGAAAGACTGCTGTAACTTAAGTGATAACTGGAAATAATTTTGCAGCTGTTCCACAAGAATAAATGGATAACAGTAAAACGTGTTTTGCTGTAATGTAGTGTAGGTGGAAAATCACTATGGTGTAAGATGATTAAAACACATGCTGTTACAGGAAAATGATCAAATCTGGGCTATAAGAAGTACATTCTTTGTGTTGGGCCGCATCACTCCACCCCTTTCGTTGATTATTTTCTTATAACATAATGCACCCAAGTGTTTTATTCCCTTGTTTCTTAAAAAAAAAAAAGCTGGACAGACCGTGCCCACATTCACACCACAGGCTTGTGGATTGTTAGTGTGAATCCAGGATGAATCCGCACTAATAGGTGCAGTGGCAGGGTGTGAAATAATGAGTAATAAATATGGGAAAATGCTTTTTTTGTTAAACAAACAAATATATTCACTTACAGAATTGATCAGCGAGGCTGCAAACTCTATAACAAAAATACCACTGTTGCTACTACACTTGAGCACTTCAAGAATACAGTTTGTATTCTGCTTTTTAAACTGTACACAATGTACAAAACAGATGAGTGCTTATTTCTTTTTTTATATAAGAAAACTCCTTAAAAACAACAACAAAGTCTCCAGGTAAAGACTCGATATAAGGTACACTCTGAAACCAGTTCAGTCCTGTACACAGTTGTGTTTAAAATGTTCCCATGGTTCCAGATATCTGACACCTGGCTCATGCTGATGGGAGTCTGTTATTCCTTTTACAGAAAAAAGTCCAAAGAAAATAAAAGAATATATATGTCTTTTCCACCTTCCATTTAAAGGTAAGCCATTGCTTGATGAAAGAAAGTGTGTATGCATATACAGTACAGTTATCTAGTGTACCGATATCCACCAAAATCCATCCTGTAATGCATCCCGGATGAGAAGATCCCACTCTTATCGACTGAGTTCTGGCGTCTTCTCATTAGAGGAACAGTGGAGATAATGAGGACCTCAGATGTCTACTTTTTTTTTTCCAAAAAAAAAAAAGTGCTCTTTTAAGAGTCCTCCTCTGCATTGAGATTATGACATGTTACTGTACCCTCACACACACATAGAGGATGCTATAATGATTTTTGAGAGATGAGGATGATCAGGGCTGAGGCTAGCGGGAGACCAGCCATATGTACACGTCCAGCAGAATTGACATCTCCTCGGGATGGCTCGGCTGATTCATGGCTTGTGTCGTCTAAAAAAGAGATGGAATTTTTAAAAAATGAATGTTTTGGAAAACATAAAAAAAAACATCCAAAAGAAAAGTAAGTGAACAGACGAACCTCTGGGCTCTATTGAGTTACTGTCATTGACGTCGAAGACCCGGTCATGAGCGGTGGTTTTCACGCAGTTGTCTGTGAGAGGAACATTAAACAGGCTGCTGTTAGGACAGGCATCATGATATCATTGTGTTATCATTCTTATCCCAATATCGACAAACTCTGCACAGATGAAACGGTGATAAATGAACTCCACCAGAAGCTGGTAAAACTTACTCGCAGGTCTGACGAAAACTTTTAGCTTCAGACAGGTCTTTTTTCCATTCTCAGCGACTGTAGAGGCTGTGGAAACAATTAAGATGTTTACTACTAGACTCGAGGAATCCATGCCATATGTGAGTATAAGTGAGAGCAATGCTGTTCACCATAAAATATTAATCCCTATAAAAACCAATCGAAACAGCTAACGTTTGCTAGTTTTTACTCTGTTCTATGTTTGGGATGATGTGTCGGGGTGCTCGTCTGTTGTTTGTTTAATGACAATTTATATTGATGATTTATGAGAACCCATCTACAAGAAATGTCCACTTTCATGCTATTAAGCCCAGATTTTCATGTCATGGTTTTGAGGGCTTCATGAAGAAGCAGGACAAGGTATAAACTCCATACCACTTTTCCTTAACAGGGTTGCGTTATGCCTGAAGCCTATACCATGGGACTTGAGACACCAGATGCCATACATCTTGGATGGGGTGCAAGTCCATTGTAGGGCATGAGCACACACTGATTCACACTCACACTATGGGCAATTTTAAAATATGGATGAAAAGAAACTGGAGCATCCAGAGGAAACCCACCAAGCACGTGGAGAACTTGCAAGCTCCTTCAGACCTGAGGCAAGACTCACAACTTGAAGTGCGAGGCTTCAGTGCTAACCACTTTGCCATATTTGTTTGGCTGCTGAGTTAAAATATCAATAGCCTTTTTTTGATGGTTCTAAAGCATAGTTTTGAACACCCTTACAGCATGCTGTACCATTTCTTTCACACTTAACATTTTATTCGCATATACATGGAACTGACATGGAGGAGAACTCTCCCATTTGCATATTTACTGTACAAACCTTATCAGTGACCTATGAGAGTAAAAAACAAACAAACAAAAACATTCATTCATTCATCTTCTATAATGCTTATCCTATATCCGACACCCTGGACACGTGGCTAATCCAACATATTTACACACACACTTACACACTGACTCAGACACATTACGGGCAATTTGGGAATGGAAATTAGGCTAATTTGCATGCCTTTGGATTGTGGGAGGAAAGCAAAGAACATACAAACTCCACCCACACAGACCAACAGCAGAAATCTAACCTTCAGTGAGGCCACAGTGCTTAAACAAACAAAAGAAAAATCCACAAAATGAAATAATTGTTTATTAATCATAATCGAGAAAAAACGTTCACCTAATATATGTATTGATTTGAGGACACAGAATCAGAGATCTTGTAAGAATCAGCCAGAATTACTGCACATGTCTTACAGAAACATTATACAGTATACAGCGAGGTCTACGAATGAGCTACTGGCTGCTATAGTTTCGGATTTTCTCTAACTGTCTGTCAGACATTTTGGTGAATAGAAGTCAATCATCTGAGGACAATAAAGACCTTAGTTTAAAAAAATGTCAGAATGGCACCCGTAGTGGTGCAACAGAAATGTATTTGCTTTGTCGCCTGGAGAGCGCGAGTACAAATGCCAAAGCTATCTATGGAGGGAGTCGAAGAGAGCAAAATTGTTCATACTGTCTGGGTGTGAGGGATGGCATGATAAGGGCTGAAGTGCTTATTGAAAGAATGAATGAATGAGGTCTTAAGCACCAGGGTAGAATCTTAAGTTAGTTATAAATGCACATTATAATTACTTTTCTAAGTAGACGCCAGGAGACACAGGAAACAAAACAACAAGGAGAAATAAGAGTTTTGAGCTTTCAACTTCCTTGGAGTAAAAAATGCATTATTAAAACTATACTGTCCCCAGCTAGGAGCCCTTTTTCTGAGCTGATAATGTGCTGTGATGTATCATAAATGGCAAAGTGATAGAACACAAACCACTTGGAACTGCACTTTGATACTTGAAAACTCTTTGTCTCCTCTGAGCCATTACCTGCCAAAGCAGAGCTGCTGATGTCACAAGCTCTGTACATGTTCCAGGTCTCATTTAAATGCCTGTGTGAACACACAGGCCTCAGAGGGAAATGCAATCAGCATTCATTTCATTTCCTAGCCATATATATACAGTATATGGACAGTACTACATCAACTATTCTCAATTTGTCCTTTCCATAAAAGAGAGCCTGTTAGTGCTTTAAAAGAAGCAGGGAGACAGACTCCTTCATAGTCCACCCTCTCTTTGTGCAGCAGGTAATGCAATCGCCTGCTGTCAGGAGTTAATGCAAATGAGGGGCAAAAACCATGGGGATGGAGAGAAAGCGATCCTGTTTCTCTTAGAGATCACACAAGAAGTAAAGGTGACTATGTAATGAGGAAAAAAAGCAGCTCACCTAAAGGTCTCCATTTAATGACACATCACAGAGAACTACCTATAAAACAATAGACCTTTACTGATTCAATTAGCTAAAAATAGTTTTAGTTTCTATGCATCTGTTTTATGTCGACCGGTTAGAGGTCAAATATCTTGTCTTGGTCATAACTAACAGAAACCAAATCCTTTTAAACATCCATGTGGAGGATACTTACAGTGCCTCTGACCTTTTCGACCTCTATTGGCTGAACATGATATTTCCACCTGCCTCTAAATCTTGATTGGCTACTACATACATCAACGCCTGCTACTTAACGTCTATTGGGTGCTAATAACATCGACAGCTGCAGATGACAGGTGATAAGTGCCACACCTGTTAGACAAAATATCTGTACTGATGATACAAATGACCTCCAATCAGTCAATGATACTGCTTTTTCCTAGAGTCAGATCTACAGCGGCTTTCCAATCACAATCTGGTTTCTGATTTTCTTGTTGTATTCAAGCAAATATTTACAACATTATGCAGCATTCTCTAAGCAGACTATGTAGTTATCTGATCATTCAGTACAAGTTTAGATTACATTTAAGAAAACTTGTTGAGATTGCTAAAGAGACAGTATTTAGACACCGAAGTTCATATCCCATAGTACATTCACTGAGTGATGTGTGTAACAACTTTGTAAAACATCTCCTCTGTGATCAAAGTGTTGAGTCTGGACAATGATTGAATTAATGCATGAAGACATGCTTCTGCGCGTTGTTTTGTCTACAAACCTAGAACACTGCATCAAACACCACATGTGGTTATTTAATTCTGTTTTTGCATTTCTGTGTATTTTGTGCATAATGTTTTTAAAATGAATTGCTTGAATTGTTCTTTAAAACTAAAAGTTGCATTATATTAACATTAACATGACATTAATACTGTATAAAATATATTTATATATATAGCTGTGATTATAATAGTTCCTTTAATCAGCCTTTGTGTTGATGCTAATCTGATTGAGTTTTACTGTCTTTCTCCCAGTGTAGACAATATTGATAGGAAGTTATACCCAAAGACATGGTCAATTGAAGCTTAAGTTAAAATGAAACTTTACTACCATTCATGTTTTGCATACGCTTGCCCCTAAAAACTTTGCAAGCCCTACTGTAGGTCTGAGGATAAAATATCATAACAAAATGTGTGAAAAAAATGAAAGAAAAAATCTGATTCTAGTTTTTCGAGACGGCTGCTTCTATAACATTTCTGTAATTAGTCATATGATGAAGAAAGAACATTTATTTGTGTCATATAGATGACAGGGAATGCCTTACTGGATCAACCATAAATCAGCTGGATGTGGTTTGAAATGGTATGTACAGAAAGACAGACGTCTATACAAGAAGGAAAAAGAAAAAAGAAAAAGAAAAAACCTTCAGGCACCAAAGAACTTTAGGCTGACGGAACACATAAAAACGATCATAATTCAAGCATTAGGAATACATGGCGTAAAAGTCTACATGAGGATATTTTATTAATCCCTAAAGTCTGTACAGATATGTTCCCAGAATGCAGTGTGTTGCTGCTGGCGCTGACCCCCATGATTCTCTGTTGCGTGGGGTCTCCAGCTGCTCTTGATCTGCCTGCTGTCTCCCCTTTCATCCTTCCTTCCATACTGTGGGAAGAGGATGGGTTAAATCAAAGCACTTATGTTCAGTCTACAGGGACACACTGGGGGTAGGTAAACCCTTAATCGTGTCCCCACAAGCATATTTACTCTTCGCTATTTGCCCATGGCGAGGTCCAGCGCCATTTAGATCAGAAGCCCGAGCACTGATTGGAAACATCCATAAGAAACATGTCACGGCTTAGGGCGTATCCAGCTCCGCCTTCTATTTATTACCATCTTTAACTACTTTTACATTACGCACTAAGTCTTTCCTTAGTTACATAATGTCACTGGCTATTAAGCCCTAATTACTTCCTTCAATTTTTCATTCCTGTTTTAAGTGGTACCTGTCACATTTACAGAGGAATGACAGACTCAAAGCGCCTTCATTTGCCTTTCAGAATTTGTAATAGTGAAAAAGAACAGCTACCAACATTGCATTCTATAGTGCATTAAGATAATTATGCGGGTGGTGCGTAAAAGGTACTTGAGTCTAGTCGATCACTGAAATTATGCCTTTGTCAGCCTGGATCATGTAACTTACCTCACTGTGCATGTTCAGACACAACTCAAGACGAGACTCAAGGCCAGTGCATGCTGCCAAAGTCTGAGCAGCTTCTTCATGTCTCCAGAGTCACATAGCAGACATTACATCCGCAACATAGCCAGGCATCTAAGTTTAAGATGGGTAAATCTCCTAGACACTACTATTTCAGCTATGATATCACACAAGATGAAACCAAGAAGTCTTATAAATGATAGGAAGATGGATTGATGCCCATCTGTGAGATAAGGCACCCTGCTGTCTTCTGTTCTGCCACATTCTTATGCTCTGAGGGCACAACATAAAGTTAAAAATTTTCACTCATTAAGGATAGCATATCTAAAACTTGTCTGAGTGTTCGGTAGAAATTCGAAATTTGAGTGTTTTTTTTTATATCTGACAGAGAGCTTCACTATCAGCTCCCTCAACATACCCCAACTCCAACCCTCATATAACGTATGAGGGTGGAGAGAGACAAAAAAAACCTCAGTTGAAATTGAATTTCTATCCTCCTAGATTAAGATCAGACTTCCACCCATACCATATTGGAAAAACATGCTGCCCTAAGCTATTCAGGAATTAAGAGTTCTACCGCAACCATCAGAACATGGTCACTTTTGACCCCACAGGGGCCAGCCCTCTGATCCCTACTGATCGCTTCCTGAGCATGCCGGGCCTGTGACTGACAGCTCTGAGGCCGAGTGTGTCGCCCTGAGGCTGCGCGAGAGCGACCTCTCACACGCAGTGATTAACCATCACAGGCTGTAACAAAGACACACTGTGTAGCTCATGCAGACACAAAGACATGTAAATCGAACTAACCAAAATGGAGACAAACTAATTCACAGTTATACGATCTTCTCAAATTACAAAAATACAATAAGACCAAGAAAAAATATATACATTTTTAACTAATGGCCGGGAAATTTAAATATGTGTATATCTCATTGGTAATGCATACTGTATATGTAATATGTAAATTATTGGCTACAATTATGAAATGTTAGTTTATTTAGCTTTAATTTAAAATGAATTTTTAAAATCAGAAATCACAGTTACAATTTACAGTATATACCAGTAAAATGGTTACCGGATCATGGGCACCCAAGCCTCATTTATGCTGGTGGGGACCAGAGGCGAGCCCCTTCCGATCCCACAGAATGCCCAAATGAACCTCTGCCAACGTCATGGTGCCGGACACCATAGCACACCCTAAATGTCTTATGTTGCCATGCCCAGAGGTGGCCGAGCCGCTCCAGTGGCACACGGTGAACCTCTGTGATTTTAATGTTAATAGATGATCGCTGGAGCTAACTAACTACAAAGTTTAAGACCAATGCAGAATGCATGAGTGATCTCACCTCATATAAAAGTTAAAAACATTAATCAAAAGACACTTTCTATTTTCCCCAAAAGCTCGAATAAAAAGTTGAATGACATTGACAATGAAAATGACATTCATTCATTCATTCATTCATTTTCTATACTTCTTATCCTTTACACGGTTACTGTAGGGAGCCTTCATTCACAAGGCATTGTATACCCTGGACAGGGTGCCAATCCATCACAGGGCACATATGCACACACACTCATACAATCATTAACAGATTTTTGGCAATTTGGAAACGTCATTTATCCTAATCTGCATGTCTATGGACTGTGGGAGGAAACTGGAGTACCCAGAGGAACAGGAAGAACATGCACAATATGAACAACCACACACACTGACCCGTGGAGGAAGCATTTATTACACAGTATATCTAAACTGTTATTTAACAGTTTAAAACAATCTTTTAAAATGGAGAGTTTGGGCTCTTAGTCATACTAATGAAGGCAGATAGATGATCAGTGTATGGAATGAGAACATGGAATAATTCTGCTATTTAATAATGTTATTAATGCAGTCAAAAGTCTTAACACTTATAGCCCAGTTATAGCCCATTTAAGGACAAAGAAAGTTTTCACCAATGTTAAATGTTAGATAAATAAATATCTGTAATAAATATCCGTACTTTAGGAAATGCATATGTATGTTTGACGGTGCATGTATGACAATAATTGGATCTAGAATCACTCCTCATTTCCAATAATGACGCATTATTTCAGCACAAAAGGTACATATTTAAGAACAACTAATAGCTTTGCTACTTGCAGTAACCCAGTTGTCCAAAACTGTTTAACTCATACACTTTCATTTGTACAAACAATTCTGAAATGTTTGGCATTGATATGATCTGCTTGACTGCAATCTAAGCAGTTGCTATCTGCTTGAAATTAAATTCTCTGCTATGTGGGTGTATGATTACCTTAACACTCCACTGTACACTCCAATATGAGCCAAAAATGCCTGACTGCTGACAGATTGTTTGTTATTTCATCCTCCCTTCGGTTGCATCTGTAGGTCGGAGTAACAGGCTATTTGTTAAAGCGGGTCCGCAACTGTTGAGTCATAAAACTGAGTCACACAGGAAAGAGCTGTGGGCTTTGCACAGGCTCATATTCTCTCACTGCCTATTCCTATAAAACCTTCCGATTACCTGACAGCTCCAACATTTCAGCTGGTTACACGTCCTATTGTTCTCACTCAAAGTCTCAGGATAATGAGCAATTCCTTGCTCATTGTGGCAATTCCTTTCATACCTGGCCATGTACAAAAAAAAAAAAAAAGATAACTGATAACTCATCTGCAGTAACCTCACACCTAATCGCTGTTTACTGTGCATTTCCCTTCTTCTCTCTGCTCCTTTTATATGCCACAAGCACAACTGCTTTGTTTTTGACGTACCCACATGATCTGTCAGTTCATCAGGATGAATCATGCTAATTCCAAATCTCCTGTGTGAGCCTGCATAAATGAAGTTATCTCTAGAGCCAGAGCTGTCCAGGCAGTCAGACCATTCCTGCGTCTTATTTTGTCTTCCGCCTCTCGCTCTACAGGGATCTGACTCCAGTTGTAAAAACATGGGTTTAGATGCTTGTTTTTAAGAGGCCTCTCGTGAGCATGCGAAAGCTGAAACTTTGAGGCTGTAACAAAGACCCCTTACAGGAAGAGACGGTTTTTCATCATGATTCATGTTTTCGTTTCGGTGTGTTTTGTCAGGATTGGTGAAGCACAAACTTATTCTCACCAACAGCTTTTCTTTTTGCTGCTTGGAATCAACTGCTTATCCCGAAATTATTCATGTACCATGAGGTCACGGCTAATGCATTATAAAAACTAAAACTGCTCAAAAACTGGATTTTGCGGACGAAATATTTATAAGGCCAAACTTGACTGTTATAAAAAATGAAATACAATTAAACTGTATTTATTTTTGCTGAAAACACTAAATTATATCATAATGTTGATAACGTGTTTTACTACACAATAAAACAGTACTGCAAAATTATTACCAAAATGAAATTAGATACAGCATAGTTCACCAAAAATACCAATATGGAAAAACACAAGGAAAACACAAAATGAAAAAAAAAATGTTCATTTCAGTTTGCCTAAACATTCCACACTGCCAAAAAACCTTTCTAAATGGAAATTCCCTGTTCATAATAAAATTGATATAATATTTACCTTCATAACAAAAAAAACCTATTTCCAGACATTTTTTACATGTTCTATATGTTCCATTTGGTATATAATTTTGCTACTTTGCTACTTTTAATTCATTTCTAGAAAGTACGCCATAATAAGCCATTATGACAATCTTAAGCTTGATATTAGTTAGCAATTCTAGAAACAGCCTTAATAATCGTACATTTGGTTTACGGTAATCTTATATTTAGAATGACGCAATACATTTGGCTACATTATATACAATAGTTTGATTCAGTTAAATTTTTTGTAGTGCTCCTTTTTACTTGTACTTTTTAGTCATCTTCAGTAACCACTTTATCTTGGCCAGAGTTACAACAGAGCCTGGCGCCTTCTCCTGGGCCATGAGGTTTGAATATACTTGAGTGGGATGCCAGTGTTTTGCTATGCATTACAGTATGTATTCACTTATTCACGCACTCACATGGACATTTCCAGAACATGTTCAACTCCACGCAAACAGTAGCCTAAGCTCAAGATCTAACTAGAAACCTTCGAGCTGTGAGAAAGCAATGCTGCTGTTTTTTAGTTTCGTTTTTTTTAAAAATTATTATTATTATAGTTTTACTTTTCATGAATGATAATTATCCTGCTATGTACCTGTATTATGTGGTTAGCGTGGTTTAGTTCGTGACTATACTCACATATGTAGTAGTATTCTCTGCCCGGTCGGAACTCGAAGCCCAGCGAGAATGGTGTGAAGAGCTGAAACTTTTCTGAGAACTTAAGAGGCCCATTGGGAGAGTAGGGCCGATTGCACTCCCAGCGTTTGAAGCCCGTCGCTGTGTGGTCACAGGAGCTGTAGCCGTCATAGTTGACCATGTACAGCATGTAACGCTCGGTCCTCTCTGCTGGCACAGAGTCCATGTAGTGGGGACAGTAGACGTCCAGGTAGTCATTGATGCACACATCAAGGTGGTAGTCACTTCGATAAAATCTGAGAAAAAAGCGAATAAGGGAAATAAACTTAAAACACCTTACTAGAAGAAAGACAGAAGAAGATCAATCTTATATAACGATTTGTATACATCATGAAGGAATCTAAAACATGTGTGGTGATGATGAGTGGGGAAATGAATAATCCTATCCTTGACATTGGAGCTTTAAAGAGTCTTGAAATTATGAGGCTTTTAAGGGAAAAATATGACAAATTGAATAATGAGACTCAGAGGAATTTCAGACACGGGAATGATGTGCATTCCATATGCCGAAGAAGCCTGCTAATCCAAGATTTACATCTTGTTTATTGTGGAAATAAAAGAACCAAGCAGGATTTTTTGGGGGGGTGATGTGAGACATGTGAACAAAGAACAAGGAAGCATTTTAAAAACTTGTACTCCCCAAGGCACCATATAAGGTTGCAGTAGAGTTGAACTGGGTCAGGCCTCAGAGCTATTCTCTGCTTGCTTACAGCATGGAATCATATACTAGTGCCTGGACATGCATGAGGAAACAATGTGGGATGGAGGTGTTTTGTAGCTCAGAGGGATGCATCTGATAATCCTCTGATTTTAAACTCAGTAAAAGAACCTTGAGTAAGCAGACACCCAGCGGTGACCCTGAAGCTCACAACTAATGTGAGGTTAATGCTGTGATCCTGCTGTGGATAGTAGCTCTGCTGGGGCATCGACATCAAGATTTCTACTCATTAGGTACAATAAAAGACCACTGAGCCCAGACGGAGCTCGAGAGCACTTGGATTATCATTTTGTGGATTTCACATGCACCACTGGAATACTGATTGTGCCTGCTGTTTGCGAGTGTGAACGAATGTGTTTCTCAAACTCATTTTGCATAAAACTTGTAAAGCTACATTCAAGGACCATTATTTACCAGAGTGCTACTTCATCCTAACTCAAAGCAAAAACTAGGCTAAAAAATGCCTTGTTCAACTTTTAACTTTTTATTGCCCATGCATAATTTTCTAAATCATACATATGCATTTTACTCAACGTTACATGGTCCTGCTTGTGACAGGCCAGAAGGTATGTTTAGATTTTTATCTTCTTCTTCCGTGCCTTTCCATTCATTACAGGTTACCGATGGTGAAAAGTCAGCAATTCCCTTGGCCAAATCATTAACATGTTATATTTCCTGCAAGGGTGATTCGGCTTGAGGCAGGCGCTGACAAGACATCATCAACATATGTCTCAGAGCCTCGAGACAGCTCTGCTGACTGACCTGGTGTACATTACGCCAATGCAGCGATTTGCATGATGGGAAACTCTGCCTTAACCATTCAATACTCCAATCAAAGCTTCAAATTATAGGAACAGATGATCCCATTCAAAGCACAACATGAACTTGTCCATTAGCGCTTCTTTGCGGCTGTCACAGAGGATTATGGACAGCAAGCCCAAAAGATTTTTTTCCTCTAGGATACTCAGCGGTTGTCTTTCCTGGGTCACTGAGGGAAGCATTTGTGTCAAAAAAATCACAGAAAACAAACTGCAAAGGATTATTTAGCTCTTTGAGCCATACCGCCCGAAGTAAAGAAGATTGACTTGCCATATATAAGAAAATCAATAAACCAAAGGATTAAGGTTCACACTAAAACATTTTCATCATCACACTGAAGTAAACATCACTTCTGGTATATGCCTTCAGTGACCATATGCTGTGCTCTGGTGATTCATGAAGAGAACCCAACCCCATTAAACTACAGGAACAAAACAAACAACTCATCATCATGACATTAATTTATTTTTATACTCATTTGCTAAAGGGTGATGATGCCAGTTGGCCAATAAGACATACAATACAATCTACATTTGTCAGTAACATATAAGAAAGTGTTCATCTACCAACGCTACTTAATGAAAATACAGAAACATAGCAAAGCATTGCCTTAATTCCTATACATGTGGGTTGGACAGCTGATGACCAGGGTAAGCAACTATCTAAAAGAAGGTAGAGGACTGGCTGTTAAAGCTCAGGACTGAAAATAGGTCACTTGGTGTTTTCATGTTTGAAAATAGGTCACCACAAGGTCAGATTCCTGACATTCAACAATGTGTTGAAGCTTGGATTGTTGAGACTGTTGACGTGAACCAATGTTTCTACTTCAATTGATAAAACCGATTATATTGAACATTGAAAACTATTTTTTTGTAATGTACAACACAGAACACACTTTATCCTGAGGTTTTTCAGTTAATATAACTCATAGTTAACTGCAAAAAAATATGCAATCAAGTGGTGGAGAGAGACAGGGAAAGCAAGAAAGGAAAGGTAAGCCGTAATATTGGAAGAGAAATAGTATGAGTAGTATGCATGCTATGACATTTCAGACCCAGCCATAATAAGACAGCAGGAGAAAGGCTGATCATCACACAGCAATCTGTGATAAAGCTGCGATGAGAGCTTAATGTTCAGGACTTCAGCCCACCTGCTCTCACTCAATAAGCGCTTAATCTCCCAGGCCTCTAGAGGGAGCTCTTTAGATGATTACTGACAGGTCTCCCTTGGGTACAGGTCAGCTATGCTGTTGGCCCGTTGGCCCTTTCAGAGCCACAGATGGAGGGCCTCCATCTCATATTACAGCTCCCTGAGCAGACCTAGAGCGATCTTGCACAGTTGGCCCATCATTCACCCAGAGGACGTGAAGGCACATCTTCCAGCGCTTCACATATCACTCATCCTCTGCTTCCAAACAAATGTCTGTCCAGAAGCATTAACGTTACACCCACACAATAGTCTGCCAGAGCTCCGTGCTGGGCGTACTTGGCAAAAGCCTCAAAAGGCAGATGAAGGTGGAGGGGGAAAAAATGAATAAATAAGACAGCTCCCTTGTTCTGTGCATTTCCCATGAAACAAAGACTCATTCTTGGAATTCTATGCACAGCGACAAGGAATATTGCTCTTTACATGAAAAACACATTGATGTGCCTCTATTTGAATTATGGAAAAAAGGACTACATCAGAGATTGGATAAATCTTTTGTGGCTGTCTAACAGAGATAGGGAGAAGAAAGAAGTATGACTAACATTAACATTAATTTATTTGGCAGATGCTTTTATTCAAAGTGACACTGAGCTAAGGCTGACTACTAACGAAGCATAAAACTGAGCAATTGAGGGTCCGGTGATGCCTCTTTGGTTGAACAGTGGTTGAACAGTGGCAGTCCTTGGGTTAAACCCATGACCTCTGGGGGGCAATGACTCTGTGGGAGTTCTGGGATTTGAATTTACAATCTCAAGAGACAATAGATCTTTAGTTGTCACAGGATCACCTTTGACCTCACAACTTTCTTGTTACTAGCACAGAACCTCGAGGTACCCCTTGATCCCTTATCTCGATTGAGGTAAGGATAGTGTGAGTGAGTGGGAATGGCGTTATCAGTCTGAGTGAGATTGGTATTTGTTTTACATGCACGATATATGGATGGTACTCCGAATGGTGTGGGTAAAGCTGGGCATTCTCATGTCACTGTGATTAGCGATGGTGAGCATGGATGGTGTCACTCATCACCTCCCCACCCAGTAGGACTTCCACCTTGGTTAACCCTCAGGGCCAAAATCTAACCCACAACAACCCGTGCCACTTTGGCAGCTGACCTCCATGCACACTTTCCACGGTACAGTCTCACTTGTTAAGCTTACAACAAACATACAGGGTCCTTCACAGACCATGTACCTTGAGTTTTTCACTAGCATTGTGCCCTTTTGAAATAATCCACTGCACAACAAAAAAAAAACTCATTACCCAGAGTGGCACAGTGTGAGTAAGAAGCATTTCAGTGGTCTATCAATCTCCCATAACTAGATTGATGAGAAATAGTGCCTGTCACAAAACCCACTCTAGAGAGAATGATGAACATAGAGTCCCCTGTGAGGTCAGACGCAAAGGTTAGGGGGTCATGGAGTGCTTATTATTTTAATGGAGGCACTATTATTCAGTGAAAGATAAAAAGGGCGACCCTTGGTTCGTCCATCTTTGGGGCGTCTAAAAAGGTTATGCACTTCAACTTAGATACAGGAAGTGTGATTAAATCAGTGAAAAGCTGTTTCTCTTGGCCTAGCATATAAGAACAGATTGTCCTTTTAGCAAAACAAATTAACAACATGGGCTAATATGAGAGTAGTCTAACTTAATGGCAGAAGTACAACTCTTGGCCTGAGAGTGCTGCACAATCACCGTCATGTCAACGGCAAATCAATTGAAGTAAAGGAAACTATGTATTCATATCAACAAAGCACACAAATTTTCTGGAGCGTACAGCCATTTATGTGCAATTCTAAAACATGTCAGCAGTGACACATGTACGGAAACTGCCTTGCGGAGGTGTTTTTAAAAAGTCCAGCCTGGATCGATAGGCTGAGGCGGATGGATGCTGTCTATTCTGGCAGAGCCAAAATGAGCACTGAGAGAGTGAGAGGGTGGTCTACATGCTGGCTGGCAGACCATTATATCTTCAACAAATGCGGCAGCTACAGAAAAAACATTGCATGTAACGTAATGTAACAGCTAAACTTAGTCCGCCCTCGGCGTGCCGAGCATGCCCAGGCCCCAGACACCTGGTGCCCTCAATCTCAGCTGGCCTGCTCAGGCTTTCCCCTTACAGTCTGTCAAAACCTCCTCCATCAGCTGGCCGGCTGGCCCACAGGGCCCTCGGCCAGCACACACACATGCTTGCAACCATGCACACTATTTTTCACAGTTCACTCAAAGGCTTCGGTGGAAAGTAACTTAAGATATGAGACAGATCTGAGAACTGTTTTAATGGGTGTGGCCTAATATTCTAATGAACATGCTTTTTTGGCATCTAGTGTAATATGTCTTGCTTTCATTGTAGGTTGCTGAAACTTTGACATAATGATAAAAGCCTTGTGAGTAGTAAGAGCACATGAACTTTACACCAGATTTCATAAAATAGTGAGGAAAAACAGGCATTGAACAGTGGCCATTTTTCATAATTTGCACTGTATAGCAAGGCCAACTTAAACCTAATTGGAAAGTGTTTTAATGGGACAATTTCTGAAGCGTTCACACATTTACATATTAAATTCAGCAACTTTGCATAATATACTTGGAAAGAATATACAACACAATTTTAGCAAATGAAATTCTGATTCTTTTCACAGGTGATCATAAATCATACACCACAGATGATAAGATTGAATTACTGAAACGTTAGGACACTGACTGAAAACTAATCTTTACCTTTTCTGCATTTGCAACCATTTCTGTAACCTGAGAAACACGGATTCACAGAGATGTTAACTGAGATGATCAACTTCCACCATTTCCTGAGGAACTACCAACTGACTTTCTCTCAGACCGCTCAGAATGGACCACATGGCCACACTGCAGTCTGGCAGCCAACTCCTCAACTCTGTCCCCAGCTTGGGCAGATCATTCACACTTCCCTCATAAACACCAAAATTTACCATCTGATGGTAGGTGATAAAGCAGCTCACCTGCCCATAAATTAGCTTTCTCTTCTTCTGTCCCACTTTCTTCCTAACAGAGCCCTGTCTAATAGACAGAGATGACCATGAAAAGAAGAACAACTAGGAAAGCTGTCTAATTCCTTTAAAATAAAAAATTTCATCTTAATTACTTCAAATGTATTATCTGAAATTATATAAATATTTATTAGCCGTAGAGGACTACGGTCATGTTACTTGAGGTTATCCACAGTGCTGATGACTAGTTATAGGGCCTTAAATATAAATTATATATGTATAATTTTATAAAGCTATGGTAGGCAACTACCAAGCATAGTACTGAGCTGTTTACTTGCGTTTAATTTCTTGATAGCT
>JAQMYL010000011.1:14227586-14239822 GCA_030014365.1 Clarias pachynema | reverse complement strand
CAAGGTTGTGTCCTAAAATATTGAATTATTTTTTAACAACATTTTTACCTCTGACTGTAACAAAGCCTTGGCTTCTCCATATTAACAATTACTAAAAATTACTAACAAAATATGTTCAACACAAAAGCACTAACAGAAACGCATCGTCGAGTGTTTATTTGAAGTAAACAGATGGTGACTGGCAGCACATATTTATGTGTTTATGTATTTTACTTGATATACTGCTGTACTAAATTAATGGCTGTTCGGGAAGTTTTACAGCCTGATTCAGCTGACGGTATTCAGGCTCATGAAAGCGGCTCTCAGACCATGCCACATGACAGCACCACGACAGGCTGAGTTAATCACAGGATCATTTGCACATTTCTATAGCCACAACTAAAAGCATTAGAACCGCCTGTGACTGGCTGTGTTTGAAATATTTACAGTCTGAAAACTATTACAGTATCGTGGTATTATTAATCATTTCAAAACATACAACTCAGTGGTGCAAATGAAATATTATTACAGTATAAGGTCTCGGTATCAAAATCACTTTGCACAAGTACATGTAATCTAAACCAAAAGGGAAAAAAAAAGATCAAAACTTTAAAATCTTGCTTCTCTATTAGGTTTATGAGGTTTCACTTCGCTATCATATCTAGCACATTGTCAGTGTTTATCACTTCATTGTTCTAAGCTGAAAGAAAATCAGATGTTGTATTTTATAGTCCTGGCCGGCGTGAGAATGGGAATGAGAAGCAGCACTGTAACATGTTTACAGCAGTCGGTGCATCCTCACGCCTGTGCAGGGAAATGGAGGTACTGTAGTGTGATTTAGGGCAAGTCCTCAGGGAAGGTGTGAATTTTCCTTTTTTTTCCAGTTTTTACGGGATTCACAGCCAGACACAAAAGAGATGAGAACCGCAGGAATAATGAACTGGACAGATAAAAAAATGAACAGGTATTTAGATAAAGTCAAAGGTAGTGTAACCCAATGAACGTGTGATACTGTAAAAGATTAATCTGAGACCTAAAAGCACACGGACGATGTGGCCTGACAACAGACAGGAATAAAAAAAATTAATAAATAATGCAAGCATTCTGAATGTGTTGAATGCTTGTCTGGGACTCATGTGAGACAAGTTTTCTGATGCTGGTGCTGAATCTGCTGTCTGAACCTTCTATGCAGGGGTCAGTGCGGGCTACTTTGTTATGGTGATGGAGGTCTCATCGAGGTCGTGGGGAGCAACAAAAGCGGCGCTTGTACTGGTCATGCAGCGTGAACTCAACCAAGCGACCCTGCCTAGTGATTTTCTGCACAGGAAATTGCCAACAAAGGCCTTTTTAGGCACACACAATTAGCTGGGCACTCAAGGGGCATGTGTGAGTGCTTATCCATACACACACACACACACATACACTCGTACACACACATACACACACACACACGGATGCATGCACCGGTGCACGCTTAAGCACTTCTCAAGGTTTTCAAGTGAAAAATCCATGTGAGCCAAAGCAAAATGGGATTAGCTGCTAATCTAGCTGGCAGAACACATGAGAATACAGCGGCGGCTAATATGAGAAGAGACGGCGCGGCTAGCCTATCAGATAAGTTTTAGCATGCCGTTAGGTGGCCTCAGCATCAGGGGTGAGAAAGAGAACACAGTAGCGTGTGAAAAGTGATTGTGTTGATAGTCACACTCATGATGTGCAGTTTCCGTTGTTGAGTGAGATAAAAGTGTACACACACACACACACACACACACACACATTTGCCTTACATTTTTAAGGACCATTTCTTCATGTACAGTATATTTATATATGGTTATAATTAAGATAAAAATATAATATAATATAATATAATATAATATAATATAATATAATGCCTTTTTTCATTTTTCTAAATAAAGCCTTTTGTAATAGAGCAGTTTTCCCTGTAAGATTTGTTCCTGACCAACATATTAAATGTCCACACACACACACACACACACACACACACACACACGGGGTAGATGGTGGGTGGGATCAGCCCGAGTATGTAATCACTAGCAGAGTTTGTGTTTATTTATTGCACAATGCAAACGCCTTGCCTGTGACGTTTATTTAAGCAGCTAATGGCCCGAAAGCACAGGAAACCCAAGTCACTCAATCCCACATGAACACAGTGATTGAACGCTCTTTTTGACGTTATTGATGTGTAGGTTGTTCCGACAGAAAAACCTAAATGACTAACTGGCTGGTTAGAAATGAGCCGAGCCTTTTTTTATCTGTTCACATTAAGCTGGAGCAGACGTGCTGAAAGCTCCCGCATGGTCTAGAGAGACGTGTCAGGTATTATTAGCATGCTTGCTCTTGTCTAATTCATTATCTACATCGGTAGGTGTTCGTGACTTGATTGGAGTGCCCAGCTAGTTCTTTTGTGTTTTACTGCACTTACTTTTTGTCTTGTGTTTTTTTTTTCTTTCTTTTAACTGCACTTTTTCTTTATATAAGTGATTCAACTTTTGCATTAAAAAGCAGTTATGTTCTTTGAGTATTTTATAATGAGAATAAAAACATTGCAGAACTCTCAGGCAATAGATTAATGTTATTGAATTATTTGTCAGATACACTGAGTACTCGAGACGTATCCTTATAAATTTCTGTTTTACTTTAATAGCTAATTCAGCAGAAAAAAAAAATCATATACTATATTCATCGTCCCATAAGTCTCCTTCACAGCACTTACTTAAAATTATCATTTCAATTTTATATTTAAAGTATATATATATATTTTATCCTTATTTTATAAATTTTTTAACAGTCACTGTGATGTGTCTTTTTATTCTATGTTACAAAAACTACAAAAAGGAAGGCTCTTGTGCTTTGTTGTGTTTTTATCTGTGGTGGGTTTAGTGTGTGTGATGGCAACCACATAGTTTAATCATCAATTAAATTAATTCATCAAAATAAAAATTGCATCAAGGCCTCCCTAGGGCTTCATATTTCCGTCATCTTTTTTTCTACAGAGAACAATTTCAACAACTGACATGCATGCCAAAATAACCCGGATGTATTTTTTACCTTTATGTACAAAACGAAATCAAGACTTTAAACCGAGACAATAAACGTGACAATAAATATCAAAAACATCAATTTATCACAGATGACTGGTCAAAGGTAGAACCGTGCTGTTTTTCATCAAGGCTCATTTACTTGAGTGGCAAAGTGGTGTTTCCACACAAATACTTTAACAGGACACACGCATTTAATTTGAAGAGCCTCCAGAGAGCACGGCACGCGATTCACTATCAGGATATCGGATATCACACAGTTAGCACCTTTTCACTCAAAACACCACTGGCATGACTTGTAAAAATGCCTGTGGGTTTTACGCAGTCATGGATACGAGCGAGCTGCTCTCTCTTTCTCTCTCTCTCTGCCTTGTCCTTCTTTTTCTTTTCCGCCTCCTCCTTGTGCTTAGATTGGAGCTTTTTTTTTTTTTTTTTTGAAAAACACAGCAATTCAATTAGCACCTGAAAGATAGCAGATTCCTCAAGGGTAATTACATTGTGTTTTTGTACTCTCTAATTGGAGGGTTTTAGGTTGAGTGTGGCCTTCATCAGCACCTGTGCAATCGCTGTCCGATATTCCATTCTCACTTTGTTTGTCTCCGGGCTTCCTTGGCGGTGATTGCGTGCAGCAGTTCCAGAATTGAAGAAGGTGCCGATTACGACTAGGCTGGACGTGTCTGCCTCTCATTAATCATGCTGAGGAAAGGGAGTGTTAACCAAACAGCATGCGTGTTGCTTCAGCTATCAGGTATCTGCACTTTCATTAACACGCCGCAACCATCATTAAGTCGGTAACGTGAATGGAGCTCTCCGGCACATTACAGTTACAGACAATGAGAGATGTAATGAATAAAAACTAGCCTCTCATTATGAAAAGCAGGAAGAAGAACAGTAATATTAAGGATGTAAATTGACCACAGCCTGCAGGCCAGTGGGGGGGATTTGTTCAGAGCTCATTGACTGCTTAAGCCTGAATTGACTTCTTCCTGACACTGCAAATCTCTCTGCCACGCATGGTTATTCGAGGAGCGCCAGCAGCTAACAGTGCTGAAGAGTGACCTAGGTTAATACACACACACACACACACACACACACACACACACACACACACACACACACTTATTAGACTCTGAAAATAAACCCAACATGACCTCACACTAAAAGCTAACACTGGGCAGTGGATAAGGAGTTCTTTGCCCAGACAAATCTCAATCTCATTTAACCCCATCAGACCAGCGGTACGATTGAAAGATCTGTGATTGTAAATGTAAAACCAATATCTTGCTGGACAAACTAATAACACAATAACAACCTTTGGCTGCATGGTGTCTTTTGTTAATGGGTTGTGCCTATTAGAATACAAATACAATGTGTAAGGAATAAAAGACTTAACATTATAAAAAGTATCAGGGTCAGTTAATTTAATTTGTGAGACTACTGGGAAGTTTCTGTAAAAATGGCATGTTATCCTTTCATCCATTTGTAGGCTCTAAAAAAAGTATTAAAAAATTGGCCTCATTTAGCTTTTACGTATTGATACGTCTGTTTTACTACAATAAATGAAGACGTTTGCAGTTTAGTCAGTTTAATATACAGTATCATAAGGAATTAGGTAATTATGTACCAACAACAACAACAACAATAGTTCATGCAAGAACAGTATTGTCAAGTGCACTTGCAAAACCCATTAAGCACCATGATGGAACTGGCTCTCATAAAGACCACCGCAGAAAGGCAAGACCAAAACTTATCTCTGCGGCAGAGAGTTTATTTAGAGTTACCAGCCTCACCAATCACCAATTAACACAAGCACCCCAGATTAGAGCCTTTATGAAGGCTTTACAACGCATAAGAAGCAGACACATCTCAACTGTTCCAAGGTGATAATTAAATATTTTGAATGCCTTCAGCATTGTTTTACAATGTGGAAAAAATAAAAATCAGGAAAGAACATGGAATTAAAAGGTGTGTCCAAACTTTTGACTGGGAGCGTACAACAATAAGCCATAACATTAAAACCACTTAGATTTTAGGTTCACCTTGTGCCACCAAAACAGTTCTAACCTCTCCATGGGCCTTTTGTGGATGCTGGAGCTAAATCCCATGGGTGCTGTGACTGATAATCAAGGTTATTCAATTCACCTCAATGACCCATAATGTTAAGGCTGATCAGTTTAAACATCCCATTTTTATCTGTTTTTCTTAGGCCTTGTCTCTTTTATCCTAGTGGTCACCACATCAAAATAATTTGATCCACAAGATCTAGAAGATGTTTTATGCCAGATGCCCTTCCTGTCACAACCCACCCGTTTTCTAACCAGGCTTGGCTGTAGTGGCATTGGGTTAAGGGTCTTGCGCTCAAACCCTGACCATCCAATCAGAGCCTCAACCCTCCTCAGCCACCACTGCCCCTAATGTTTACCATTATTTATCATTATTTATTTTTGTCCAACGTATATATTTTTAAACATAAAAGTTAAAATTCTGATCCTAATATATTAATACATTAATGTTTTTGATCAGAGTAGTTAACAAGTTACTACTTGTCCTCACTTCCATCACAGCGGCTAAAAACCTTACCGGCATCTCATTTTCCTTTTCCTGAAAATCAAAAAGAACCTGCTGCTTTTCATGTCCTCTAGAAACCACAAAGTGTAAACTTCAGATCTGAGAATTCAAAAGCACAATTTAAACACTCGCTGTCATTGTTCAAAGTGTTTACCGGAAAAAAAGTATAGCACTAAATGTACGCTTTGCCTTTTTTGCATGATATATTTTATCTTTTTGCCTAAAAACAAAACATCAAAATAGGGTTTAAGTAAATGCTAGGCGCCATCTCGGTTCATCCACGATAGTGAGTAGTTTCGGAGAATGCTTAGATGAACGTCTTAAAATAGAAGCTCTGAACTGTCATCTCATAATTACTGTAACTTCAGCATGATGTGAATGCGCTATAAATAATAGCTCTGTCCACCGACAAAGATGGTGGATGACAACTGATCTGAGTGAGTAATACACTAAGCAGCACAACATTCTATCTGCTTGTCTACCAAATTACCTGAAAGATTATCCAGATTAGCAAACCGGTTGCTCCGAGATTAACCAAAGACCTCTAGTTTTACAAGAGTGAATAAACTGAGCAGCAGCAGTGCTTTATCATGGAATTTCCAGAAATATGATATGCATTGTACTTTTTTTTTGTGCAAAAGGAAAAAAAAAACAGCTTCATTTTGCAGGTTCAACGTGCCCTTTCTATGCCCGAACCAAAAGCAGCACGAGTCAGCATGAATTATTACTTTAGGATAATCAGACAGATTTCGTACACATGCTCCAGGAGACATAAAACATTCTAAATGCATCATAAACATCTCCGAGCAGAGAGGCGATTAGCTCAGGCCAGAGCCTCTCCGCTTGTGGTGGTTAATGCACTACAGCACGGTATGGGGCAGGAACTTAAAGCAATGTGAGTGTGACCCCGGATCATAAACCTTTAGATCTAACATTGCACCACTGCCATGGGGTCAGCTTCTGCTTCTGCTTCTTTCTTCTGTCTCACAAACAGAATATTTTATCGTCTTGGTGTAAGAAAGACCAGAAATAACAGGGTTCAGCTTCATCTGCATTCTGGAGTGTAACAAAGATCCAAAGAGTATATTCAGGGTCTTATTTCAATTCCACAGCGCTCGAATCTGATCTGATAAATTTTCTATTTTTCACCTCTCAGAATACTGCAGCGACAAATCACATTTTTTTTATTAACAACCTTGTTCTGATATGTTCACATTTCTATAGGAACAGCTCGTTGCTCCACATAATACAAACACTAATACCAAAGTTAAAATGTTGTTACTGAAGCATTCAATCTTTAACATGGAGATCTTTAACACTACGCATTTTCAATATTTAATTTCTATATGAAATGTAACAAAATGTGATTTAGTGGTGGTTTAGTGTTTAGCACTGTTGCATTTCACCTCCAACGTTGGAATTTGAATCTCGGTGTTTGCATGTTCTACTTTGGTGGGTTGTGTCTCTGTACCCCGGTTTCCTTCTACAGTCCAAAGACATGTGGTGTAGGATGAATGGTGCTTCCAAATTCCTCTTAGTGTATGTGTGTGTGTGTGTGTGCATTGAGTTTCTAGAGACAGACTCCAGGTCCCTGAGACCCTCTATAGAAAATAGATGGATGGACAGAACTTGGAAGAAAGAAATCTCCCGTTTCAGTTTGTTTCTTTGTAACATTTAGTAAGTTTCCTGATGCAGAAAAGTCTTCAAGACAAAGGAGATTACGACTTGTTCTTTCTTTTTTATATATATATTTATTTCATCCTTGTAGCTTCAAGAAAAGAAGGCAATAAAGAGGCCGACGGGGGATTTGTTTATAGCTGCTTAAACATATGAACCTAATTTGCAATTGTCCCATAAAGGAGGAAAATGACAAGCAGTTTATTATTAATAAATGCAAAAGTATAAATGCTGATTTACTGCACTATAAAGGGAATAATAGTGCACACTTGCTGTTATAATAAAACAATCAACTTTGGGAAGGTAACAGAAACCCCAGACCACCCTGTTGTTGATTACTGGTTATTCTCTACAAAAGAATGCCATGATTTGTTTGATTTATATATTGTTTTATATGCATGTTTTATTTCGTGCTCATAAAGCGAGCAGCACAGCACTACATTTTCTGTTATAAGCTTACACCATTTACTCTGCTAATATATTAAATGATATATTTTACATTAAATAGCTGAAGCACGTTTTTTTTATTTTTTTTTTTATTTGAGGTTATGTATGGCTAACGAGTTTGCTCTGTCCAACATTATCCTGAGAACAAAAAGAAAAACGTGAACTATTAATTAGTGTTTTCTGGTTTGTGTGAAATGAATGCAAATGAATGAGTACTTTTGTTTGTCTTAGTCTGTTAATGTGGGTGGTGAAAAAAACAGCATTATCTGTTTCTTGCTTTTTCCCATCACACACACACACACACACACACACACACACACACACACACACACACACACACACACATACACACGCACTTTAAGTTGCATGTAGACTGTTTAATGAGGTCCAAAGCTGCTGTCGCCACTTGTCTCTTTCAGGACTGAAGTCACCACAATGGAGCTGTTTCTAATGGAGCCAGTAAATACTTGTGACCGAAAGACAGTCCTTAAAGAGAACTAGAAATAGAGGTGACATCAGTCATGGTATAAGTCTCACCAGATACATTATTCATGACACAGATTATTATTGAAAGTAGTCAGTACCCATTCCATAATCGATCATCGGCTTGAAATAAACTGATTGATTAATAATCAGTTTAACAGCACACTACAATGCTTCTTGTACTCATTGTGTTTCTTGAAAATTGATCCTATCATTTAGTATTACTACCCCTAGAGCGCATTACACATATACACCATATACATCGACTAGGATTACTGGCATAGGCATCTATCACTGGATATATTAATGTGCCAGCTGTCAAAGGAGAAGTACATTGTTATTGTAGGCCAATCAGTATTTACCATTATGCGCACAATCCTTTCGACAGATTTTGTTTATTACACTCATCATGTTAAAATTTGTTGGTGGTTTACTTGTATAATTTTTCCTAAAGCCAAAGTACACCCATATTCGGGAGCTGCCTTCTTTTGATGATGATGATGATTTTATAACAGGTCGTGTCTGGCATTTTACACAACCGTTGCGAGCATGTGCAGTTATCGACACTATATGCATGTGCGTTCCTCTGACCTTACGCGTGCTTCCGCTACATAGTATTTGCCCGGGTCCGCAAAAAAAGAAGAAAAAAACATGCAGTATGGTGTATTTTTGGAATTTTTAACTTTCATAATCGTTCTCTCGAAATGTACAGGAAATCGATTGATCATCAACTATTGAATCAATATTATCAATATTACATATATTCTAAATTCACTGTTTTATATTTTTTTGATTTAACATTGTTCATTTGTAGTCTAGTTAATTTTAATTGTCTGATTTTGTCTAGTCTAGCTAGATACATTAATCTTACTTAGCGTGGCTCTGCGAGATATATATTTTTTTGTCTCGGAAATCATTCTCAGGTATAGATTTTAGCAAGCACACTAAATAAAAGTAACTACTTTATTGTGGTCAGGTTCACTGTAGATTCGTAGTCTATCATGAGAATACTGTGAACGAGGCAGGAATACACCCTAGATGGGATGTTGATTCATCCCACAGGGCCAAGATATCACATAAATACAAATTGAGTGGTGTATGTGCACTGAGGAAAAAAATTTAAACTCATCTCACTTCTTTGTATGTGAAAATTACAGTTTCTTTAGTGGAAAACTAGAGATATTTGTCTAACAATAAACATTTTTATGAATTATATAAATTATATATAAAAGTTACAATTATTCAGAAACAGAAAATGAAAAGGAGTTTATTTATGGACTAACATTTAAGGTTTTATCAGGCACATATCTCACTGGAGATCTGTAATCATACAAAACACAAGGCAATGCTAAAGCATAAGGGCAGTTCTGTAGGTCAGAAAGGGTTAAAAACTTACAAACGGGGCAGGACGTGCCACATCTGATAAGTGTAATAGCAGAGCAATGTGCAGCGATGTTAACTGCAGCGTCTCCGCCCTGTCTGCTCCCACATTTCCACCGCAAATAAAACAAGTGATTGTCGACTATGCGCGAGTGGGGACTCAAATTAAAATCATGCAGTGCCTCGCAATCATCTGAAGAGCATCTGGCTCAATGATGATCTCTGCGCTGCATCAGCCTCACACAGGAAGTGAAAAAACAAGACAGCAGTATTAAAAGAAACAGGACTTGCAAAAATGGAGGAATAATTAAAAAATACTGTATGAGTAAGAGTGAGTATAATGGTGTACATGCAGGGGCTGCTGGGAAAAAAAGCACAAGCACAGAGAATAGATCATTATCAGTTCAGCAGGGTCACTCGAGGATGGAAATCCGATATCAGATTTCGTCTTGAATAAATCGCACTGCCACTTTATATCCGTACGCCGTGGATTCGACTGTAGTTCATGTTCCTCACTGCCACAATGTATTTATTGACGTGTCTGTAGTGGTTCATATCTTGTATTTAATAATGTTTGTGCTCAACGTTATCCTTTTGCCAGACTCGTGTAACTACACTGTCTACATACATCACATCCTGAATGTTGATCGAAACCAGAATCAGACCAAAGAGCACTTTATTTTACTGTATGCCTCGGCAAGGCTGCGGGATGTAGCCAAGAATTTATGTCAAGATATATATATTTAAAGTGATTGGCAAACATGAAATATGCAGTGTATAGTATGTATGTTTTTTTTTTTCCTTTCTTAAAATTAACTTGTGTAGGAGTGAAGAATGGAGACAATAATGTATAAAACTTTACAAACGGCAGGCAGATTTATATTGCAAATTTACAGATATTTTTTATGAGGAAATATTATATAATTTCCTTAGATACATTCACATTTTTGTACCCTTAAAAATGTGTAGCCATTATTTTGCATTACTATGTTATCAAAAATATATACAGGGGTCAGGATTATGCAATATAGAGTAACATACTGTACTTTATTTTTCAGCACAACCTAGGCAATCTGATGAAATGCATTTTATTTTATTGTTAACTTCATAAACATAACTGAGCAACAAAAAAATTATGAAATAGGCAAATAATAGCACAGGTACAGTAGGTGGGTGGTTTCCAGCTGTTACTATAAAAAAAAAAAATAGTAATATAAGCATTTAGTGATTTCAAACAGCATTCATATATTCCGCATTTGTAACAGCATTCCTATATTCTGGTGATCAAATTTAAGAGTTTTAATAGTAACGATAACTTGGGTTTTACCTGACATATCCTAAACCACAAATGCCAAGTTTGATGTCAGTACTCCCCCGACAGTACACACTGGCACGACTTCCTTTACATACATTACAGCCTTCTGTGACAAAAAAAAACACATGTAAACCCACATAACCAAAGAAAGGTACCAGCACAGACCAGATCTGAAGTACCATGTCAGCAGGTGAAGAGAATGCGAATGCAACTAAGCCATATTCATATCTGCTAGTCAGCCTTGTAACACACTCAGTGGCAGAAATAAAACAAAGAATTCTTTGAGGACTAGTACGGATAGGTCATTTCCACCAGCGAGGTATTTTCCCCAGATCTGAGGACATTTTCACATATAAAGGCATGGAACCTCTGTCACTGTAGGAAGTAGCGCTGCAGGTTTTTTTGAAGGCTAACTATGATCAAAATGAAATGTGATAAAAAAAATTAAATAAAGTAGTTATTTATATAATCATTCAAGTATTTATTTGGTGCTGACTCAATGTTCTCCATGCGCTACTAATTTTTGTGCTGTTTTTGCACATTTGGTGAAAAATAAACCAAAATAAGTAGGTTTTTAGCCCACAGACAGTGTTTTTCTTGGCGTTTGATATGTTTAAATATGTCCAGGGTGAAACTTAAACCAAATAACAAATGAACCAAATGATCCATTTCATTTGGATTTGGACTCAGCAGAATATCTTGAAAATAGTTTTGGTTCCAGCACCAATTCAGCCGCTGTTTGGGATCCAAATCTGGCGAGGTCAGTGGCTTGGAGGTGGCACTGCTGCATTACCAAGACAACGACATGAGCAACTTATTTATGTGAACCCCATCAAAAATAGATTAAGTGCGCAGTAGGATTTGACAATCGTTGTAAATGTAAATGTACATTGTACCTGTAAAACAACAGTGAGGAGAAGAAACCAATTGTAAAGATTTTACTGAAAAATACTGAAAAAGTAGTTTTATGCTCAAAATCAAAGGAGTGGAAGCTGAACCATTATCATGTATCTCCCATCTTGAGCATAATTGTTGTCTATACGCTGTGTTTCATAGACACCCACACCTGATTACGTAAATGTACAACTTTTACACTGCTGAAAATGTGGGCTGTTTTTTTTTTTCTTTTCCTTTTTTTCCTCTCAAGAGATTTATCAGTACCTTAAACCCACGCATACTCTGTGTTGGTGGAAAAGTTGTGGCACATCTCAGAGAGAGCGAGCAAAAGGTCTTCAGGAGTGTGTATGTGTCTGTGTGTCTGTGTGTCTGTGCGTGTGTGTGTGTGTGTGTGTGTGTGTGTGTGTGTGTGTGTGTGTGTGTGTGTGTGT
>JAQMYL010000011.1:14212471-14226291 GCA_030014365.1 Clarias pachynema | reverse complement strand
CCCCCCCCCCCCCCCCACAAAATTTTTAATCGATATATATGACTCACATATGCCTATCCAAATTAGAATGTACTAAATCAGAGACAAATTAAACCCAGGGTATAAATGTGGAAATGAAGTTCATATGTGTTGATGTTAGGTGGCATTGATAGAGAATGTTTTAGCAATTAAAAATAAATAAATAAATCAACTGAAATGAATTAAATTTGAAAGATTATGAATTTATGAGAAGGAGGTTTGTTCAATAAAAATGCTCAAACATCTATTTGTGCTTTTTTTAAAATAGATTTTCTGATTTAGTTATTTATTTTGGGGCATAATTTTGGCACTTGTTATTATGAGGATATTACAACATTTAAAGTCAGTTTAAATGATACTGCTGGCGGATACTGGTATTATTTAAATGATAATATTGTGTATATAAACAGACACTTCTGTTCTTATTTTCTGTCCCAACTAAACTGCAAGTATATATTCAATAAGCCATTGTTATTAGTATTACCATATATAATAAGTTGTTAACTGAATTGGGGGGGGGAGAGAGAGTGAGAGAAAGAGAGAGTTTGTGTTTGCAATATCCTAAAGTTTATATTGCTGCTTCTGTTTCTTTATAGAGGCACAGGATAGAGACTTCCTTAAGTATAATGCAATAATGTTTCTGACCTTAAATATTATTCTCTAATGTGTATCTAGTCATCTAATTAGCTTCGTGTTTGGCATATACTGTATAAATAAGCATACTACACTTCTAGCAAAACACGGATCCTCAAGGGTGCTAACTTCATTACGAGGTTCTAGCTTTTGTTTAGGGAATCTCCAAAAAGCCTCCCACCAAAAGTTCCCACCAAAATAAGCTCAGATTCCCACCAAAACAAAACCTCCAGCTCATGTAAACATATTTGTAAGAAAAGAATTCCTGTTTATCACTGCATCAAAAAAAAAAAAAAATTAAGAACATTACAGGACCTTACATGCTAACTTTATTGCAAAAAAATATTTATCAAATTGTGTTCTGAAATTATATATATATAATCCATGTGCTTGATTGTACTTTGACTTGGCATAATCATGCGTGCATTATATTATGTGTTAAAATAATTTTTGATAAAAAGTGTATTCTATGTTCAGAGTTTATAATTTGTCATTATTATTATTATTTAAATCATTAATATTTTTATTATAAGACTTGAGTCCTTTATACTGTTTGGTTAATAATGTATTCTTATTGTTGCTATAGCAACCTAACTCCAGATGGTTTCTGGTCACTAGCGTGACCCTGAAGCTGTTGTCACTGTTAATTATCTTTATTACTTGTAGTAGATGATCAAATACAAGTTTAGATGCATATATTACAAATGGCTTTGCTATGGATTATATTCAGGAATAAACCAATGAACATACAGGTGCCGATGTACATGCTAACATTTACAAAAGATCACTTAAAATGAAAAAAGCATTAAGTAACTATATAGTTCAAAGAAATGCTTACCATGGAATTAGGAGCAAGTATACATTCATTTGCAAATACATTGCTTTGTGGTAACTGTGGTCAAGTTTCAGTTTCTGTCCAGATTGAATCCGAGATTTTGTTATGCAGGCTACTTTGAAGCAGGACGATCCTGACTAGCATCTTTCTCGTCCCCATTGTTAATGAGACAAAGCCGAGGTGTTCTCTCATTAGCACCTCATTGTAATGCGACGCTGCTGAGTCACCTGTACAAAGCTCCTTTAACAAAACCCACTCTATGCTAAACATCACAAAATACAATTTCTCTCTTATTATGACAGCGACAACGCAGTTTATTTTCACTCAGGTCGGAGTGAGGCGAATGACATTGTTGTATTACTCGAAGAAAAAAAGGCCAAGCTCAACTGACTGCATGCTGTCATGTTCCTCCGGCTCAGTGTCAGGACCTGTTACTCCACATGCCCTCTCTTCGGCTGCAAGTGTTTGCTGCCCGACGCACGCGATCTCCCTCTCAGCTCTGTACTCGGCCACCTTGCCGCTTCGCTGCACCCTCTCATCGCATTACTTCTGCTATTCTAACTTTTCCATCAATTATGCACAAGAATAACTGAGGCCAGGCCGGCACACAGGCATAAAGGAGGAAGAGGACAAGCATGCGCGCTCCCTCTACCAGCGATACTAGTGCCAGGATGCCAGAACCGAGCGGCAAGCTGGCGCTTCCATGAAACCCAGCGACGCAAAATTTCGGATTTTGATGATATTTTATTTGGAAAGACTTCACTCCAGCGTCCAAAGTGCTGCATCAATAATATTTCAAATTTGGCTAATACTCTGCGATTCCTGCCAGCAAAAATGTCAAACTTGGTTTCCTGATGTGCCTTTAAAAAAGCAGCTCTGCACAGGACACAAAATGGAGGCGAGTTAGGAAATGGCTGCTCGCGTGCTTAGCCTCATCTCCGCTCTTTTTCCTCATAACATACAACTATTTGACTTTTACTTTAGCAGTAATAATAAATACTGTATTCAATACGGTGTCATATCGGCCAGTACTAAACTCACAGATGTTAATCGTAAAAATATAACACAACAGAACAAAATAGTGGGTAGAAAGTCGTGCCAAATGTAACACAGCACCGAATCAACCCGAAATTCCAATCATGAACGTCGTGACCTGGTTTTCCTCTGATGCTGCGTGTGAAGGCTTTCAGCGACGTTGCAATTGCAAAGAATCTTTTTATACTTTATCTATCCCAATGCTGCACTCAAATACAGCATGAGAAAATGCTGAGATTTTCCTTAAAGAACAATAATTTCTCACAGAAGGTTCTGCAAATTTATCTAACAGTGTTTTTTTTTTAGCTTATTTACTTTCAGAAACGTACAATAAAAGCAGCAGAGGCATGCAGGATGGGAGTTAAACAAGAGTGTACACTCCTTCCCTAAAAGCACTGAATACATGACACCAACTGCACGGCAGTCAAGTGCAGTGACTCAATTTTTAATTACGTTTTAATGAACTGTTCGGAAAAAAAAAAAACGACACCACACTTCCCTCTGAGACACGTTAATTAGAATAAAAGTCTCGGCTACTAAAATAACATTTCAAAAACCATGTCACAGTGATGTTAGTTGCCAGGAAGAGTGTTTTGCTGATTCGCCAGGTATGATGATGGAGTTTCTAGAATAAAGACCAAAGAGTTGATCTACTGTCTCTTCCAACATAAAACCTATTGTCCAGATATCTAAAAAAAAAAAAAAACAGGCTGTGATTGAAAACACCTTAATAGGTGTAATCAAGCTTATGCATACAAACAGAGGCTTTGTAAATGTTTTGCTTGTTTATAACTGATGCAAATACATAAATTTATATTGCTGTTGCTATAGCTACATATCAGAAGGTTCTTAAAGTGAATTCGTGTCTATTTTTAATTACAGCAAATACAAGATCAAGGATATTTATCACTTTCATGCCTTTCAACTGAGAAATGTATGTCTATAGAAACATAAATAACACATTAAAGGTTAAACGATATTAGGCTGTTAGGGTCAGAACGAGAGACTTATAAACAATGCTTAATATACACAAAAAATCCCTGCTTAATGCTATCTTCAATTAATTAAGGGTATTTTTTCCAGCTTTTTCCAGTTTCTGCATCCAGTCTACATTAGCTAAGTAAACATCTGCAAAGGGTCCTTTCCAGAGTGGCTAACTTAAACTTACAGACAATGAAACTACATGTAGGAGAGTTGTGAAAAATAAAGATCATCAAGCAGCCAGAAGCCAGGATCTCAGCTGCATTTTAGCTGGAACATTAACAGATCCATTTTTGGAGAGCTCTAAGCTCTAAGCTCTTACAGTACCAGTCAAAAGTTTGGACACAAGTTTTGATTCATTTCTTAAAATTCTAAAACAATACTGGTGATTTCAAATATATAAAACAAATACGGCATTAGGTAATTAAGTAACAACAATAGTCATTGTTATTTTAAGACATGAAGGTCAGCTGTTCTGGAATAGTTCTTGCAAGAATAGTATTGTCAATTGCGTTTGCAAAACCTATTAAGCACCATGATGAAACTAGCTCTCATAAAGACCATCTCAGGAAAACAAGACCAAACCTTGCAGCAGAGAAGTTCATTTAGAGTTACCAGCCTCAAAAATTTCCAATTTACAGCACCTCAGATTAGAGCCATTATGAAGGCTTTACAGAGCATAAGTAGCAGACGCATCTCAATATCAACTGTTCAAAAGACATTATTGTATATTTTAGATGCCTACATCATTGTTATACAGTGTAGAAAGAAATCATAAAATCATGAAAGACCATGGAATTAGACGGTGTGTCCAAACATTTGACTAGTTTTGGTATTGTATTTTACCTTTTTCAAAAAGGGTATAATTTAAAACCACTGACAGGTGAAATGTATGGGGCTGCGTAGGTGCAGACCAGTTAGATAGTGCCCTTGCTGAACCAGGTCCACTACTGAAACTGCCTCCAATTAGCATGCACCATGAGAACTGGACCATGAAGCAATGGAAAAAGGTGGTGATGAACCATGCTTTCCTTTGATTCATGTGCATAGCTGTGTGTGTAGCTTACCTGGGGAAAAGATGGCAACATTGTGTGAAGATGGTGATGGTGGAGTCAGTGAGACGCTGGGAAACATTGGGTCCTGGCATTCATGTGGATGTTACTTTGACCTACCTAGACAGTGTTGCTGACCAGAGTACACCCCGTCATGGAAGCAGTGTTTGTTAACTAATGGCAGTGGCCTCTTTCAGCGGCATAATGTGCCCTGACACTGCAAACCTTTCTCAAGAATGTTTTGACGAATGTGACCTCAAAACCTGCAGTGCTTGCTGGATCGGTTTGCAGCTGAGTGTGAAACGGCAAGGATGAGGATCAGCACCTCAAAATCTGTCGCCATGGTTCTCAGCAGGAAACCAATGGATTGTCCACTCCAGGTAGGGAGCGAGTTGTTACCCCAAGTGAAGGAGTTTAAGTATCTCGGGGTCTTGTTTACGAATGATGGAACATTGGAACGTGAGGTTGGCCGGAGAATCTGAGCAGCGGGGGCGGTATTGCGGTAGTGACAAAAAGAGAGTTGAGCCAAAAGGCAAAGCTCTCAATCTACCGGTCGATCGTCGTTCCAACCCTCACCTATGGTCATGAGCATTGGGTCATGACCGAAAGGACAAGATCGCAAATACAAGCGGCCGAAATAGGTTTTCCCAAACGGTAGCTGGCTTTTCGCTTAGAGATAAGATGAGAAGCTCAGTCATCCGTGAGAAACTCAGAGTAGAGCCAATACTCCTTTTGGACCCGACTTTGGATAAGCGGTTGAAGATGGATGGAAGGATGGATGGATGGATAGATGGAGAATACTTATGGAGAATGCTCATTATCTATACCGCATTATTCTTTATACTGGGCCAAGGGGGCCTGGAGCCTATCCCCGGAGACTTAGGGTACAAGGCCGGTGTGCCAATCCACCACAGGGCACATAGACACACTACGGGCAACCTGGGGATCGCCAATTAATCTTTGGATTGTGGGTGGAAACCAGAGTACCCGGAGAAAACTAGGAATCAAACCTGGGCGGGAATCAATCTCAGACTATGGAGGTGCAAGGCGACAGTTCTAACTACTATGCCACCATGCCTCCAGAGAATGTAAGCATGCACTTGCCAGCTAAGCAGAAAAGAGTATATTTATGATTATAATAAATATAACAGAAATTATTATTTTTTTCTTTCTAAAGGCCACCATGTTAATTAAAAAATACTAACATACAGATTATACAGATTATAATCGCTTTTATTAAATTGCTTTTATTTTGAAAGACTGAAAAAGGGCATTTCCTCCAACAGAAGTGTTCCTTCTATTAGTTCCTTGCCAAGTAGCTTAATTTTTATTAGCTTAATCTGTCGGACAAATGTCTCCATCATTATTTCCTATTGCGATTAAATGTGCCGTAATGAAGAGCAACAAAGAGCTCTCGCTCTGAGCTTTCACCTCTGAATGTGCAGAGCAGTCGTTAGCGCACTCCATGTTTCCCCACAATGCACATCAAGCAAATTTAGCCAACTTTAGGATCCTTTCAAGAAGTTTATCGGGGTTTTAGGGCCCGAGGTTGATGAATATGAATGGCCGGTGAGGTTGTGGCTCAGTGGAGGAGAAACAGAGGGGTGAAGGGGTTCAGAGGAAGTGTTTTGTGTCTCCGCACAATGGGCCGATGACCTCCAAAGCCTTTTAGAGACTTTCTGTTAATACCTTCTCCCAGACCTTCAAAGGAAGCAAAGAGGCCATTTCAACACTCACATTTTAAAGAGGAACTGAAAGTATGAGCAGTTTACTATGAGTAAACACGAAGGGATGAAAAACAGAAGAGTCCCAGGAGAGAGATGGATCACATAGGCAACAAAACAAATCTTGATTTCTGCTCTTTAAGGGAATAGCTGCATTTCTACAAATAGTCATGGGACTAATTATTTTAGTGTGTGTGGATATCATAAAAATCACCTCAACATTTTCAGATCTTTTATATTAACTGGTTCTTTTTGGAAATGGCTAATTTCAAAAAACAATTATTTCTCAATCAGGAGCAACAAAGCTGTTAGCCACATTTTTGGAACATCCATTAAACTCCCATCTGGTGAACTGAATTATGGGATTTCTAGAACCGTGATGCACACATGCGGTGCTCATGCAAACCTCTAATAGACAGCTGTGTTTTATTCTGTTTAATCAAACCCAGTGGCGGTGATGAGATTTTGAGGCATGCACAATAACAATAATGTGGAACACCGCTGTATATCATTTAACTGTTAATTGGAACATGCCTACAGCTTACAATCCTATTCAGCCATAAGAAAATAAAAAACAAGGTAAGAGGTCGGGCAGTCTCTTCGTGTGAGGGGTCACTAAACAGCAGGATGTATTGGATCCCCTGCAGGAAGACTCGTGTCATTTGACACACTTTGCACAGATGCAGGATTGAAATGCACTGCCTTCTGGTTCAATTTTAAGCCACTGTACCTTTCTCAAAACTAACACTGACATGGAACTCATGCAAATCAGCTCTTCAGTATCTTAGATAAAAATATCAATCCAATAGTTTAAAGGATTTCTAGTAGAAAGGGTAGGGTAGAGTTTTTCAAGGAGCGTTGAAGTACATCCCAAAGTGTTTAATTCCTCTTATAACATAGCTATTAGATAATGCAATTGCAACTGATTTTTATTAATTGTATGACAGTTCATCAGACTTTTTGTATGTTTATAGTTACATTTAATGTTGCTGAACATCCATGAAATATACATATTCCTGTAGCACTACATTATAGCAGCTATAAACATTTCCTCCCTTGAAAAAGTAAAGAATGCAGTTAAAAATAAATAAATAAATAAATAAATATATTTTATTTATTTATTTATATATATATAACAGTTACTAAAGAAATGCTTACGTTTTAGCACCAGAATATAAACTTTACTTTACTTTCTTACTGTCAGAGCAGCCGTTATACAAACTTAATCGACACCTTTTGACTAATCAGATTCTACAATTCTAGAATCAATTCTACAGAGCTGTGGTATAAGCCAAAAGACTGTATTACAATGCCAGGATAACAAAAACAGTACCTGTTAACATATTACAGGAAATGATGGCTTCTGTGATATCATTATTTAACATTATGAAATGTGAATTACTTCTTAGGAAGCATAGAATCGAAATACATTATAACTTCATCAACTCAGCTTTGAGGGTTGCAGAATTGGAGCATTATAAATGAATGATTTGGCCGCACAAAGAGATAAATGCCATTTACAAAGTTTTGCTCATCCTAGTGAACTATTTTTCTCTGCCACAACATGTCTATAACAAAACTTTTAATTAGAAAACCGCTATATATCCTTTTTTTGAGGCGTTGAACTTGCAAGTTTTTGGCAAAACATGACAGGCTTACACTGTGCTGGCTGCAGTTTCTCCAGCAGTCATGGCCTACTATAATAAGTAAAACTGAAACTGTAGAGGAGGAGGCTGACCTTTCTGTATTGTTTTAAAAGTTTCTCATGATCTTCAAGATTCTTTGTATTAAAAAGGATTATGTGAGCACCAAACCTTTTGATCTTGTTCCAGTTTGCTGGACAATTAAAGCACGAGTTTGCTATATTTTTTGCTATTTATTTTATTAAAACACAACCACTGTGACAAGACGGTGAATTTATGGCATTTTGCAAAACTGTACAAAAATCACACTTTTTTCCCCTCAAACAATGTTACATAATTAATTATTTAAAATTTTGCTACTTGTGCTTTTTAACACCCTTGTGATGCTAAGAAACCACACATAAAATTTTCTCTATCGGTTCTAATACTTCTTACTTCTTTTGGAAAACTACTCAAAACTGCAAAAATGGATTTATCTCATTTTGCGGTCAAACCCTTCAAATGTACGAATAATATCATTATACTCACTGGAAAGTGCACTATGTCCTTATTTATCACAATATCAATATAGTATTGTTGTATCACCTAGCCCAATTAGCAAGGTAATTTTTTTAATTAAGGTAATCAAATAAAATCATCACAAGGGATCCCAGTTAATCTGGCAACACTGACCCTATGTCCCTTGGGAAAGTTCCAGCACTGCCCGGGCCCCTCGCTTCCCCTTTCCTTTAGTCTATAGGGGCTGAACCACTTCCAGACTGTTTTTTATGCCCCTCTGTATGCCTACAAGCCCTGCTGTGCCCTTCCCGTGTGTACAAGCGTGCATACTTCAGACCCTGGCAAAGCTCCACTAAGCCACAAACAATGGCAGCCTTTCACGCAGGTTGGGCACTAGCTGGGATGCGGCCGAGTTTCTAAAATCCAGTCAATATTTGGTAGTTGGACTTTTTTTTTTTTTTTTAAGAAGTTTTTTTTTTTTTTATCCAAGTAGAACCCAGGCAGCAGCAAGGGAGTCAGGAATAGGATGAAGGGGGGGGGATGGCAGGTAAACATGATAAACAATGCTCCCGCAGCACCACAACACCACAGAGCAGCTATCACAACATCAACTCTCCACAAACCACAGAAAAAGGGGGGCTTTGTGTTTTAATTGGGGATTAAAACTGAGCTGCAACACAAAGGAAAACATTTAAGGACTTTTGAGAGGACTCATGAGATGCAAAAGAGCAGGACTTTAAAAGATATCCAACAGAAAAAGATTTCACATTTCTCTAAAGGCCCACAACACATGCATTTAAACAAGGTGTGGCATACTTGCAGTCCATAAATCTGTGAGGTTTATAAGAAAAAGTGTTTCACATCTGTCACTCAGAGCTTTGGAAGGAATTATGCAGGATTAAAACAGCACCGTGGAACGGATCTGCTCTTCCCCAGATCCTTCTCTCCAGCTGTTGAGTGCTCAGATCTATCTGATGGATCTCTCTGATGGCTGAAGGTATCAGCTTCCATGGCACCACATATACAAACACCCTGAAGATTAAGACTGAAATTTAAAACTGATTCTCCACTGATCTATCCCTAAAGCAATAAATAAACAAAGCTCATTGTCAATACTGGATGATATCCTCACAAAGGAAAAAAAAAATCCTTGCAGCAATTTGCTTAACACAATAAATCAATCAGAAATCTAAGATTACGGTAATGATGTATTCATCAACCTTTTCTTTTTGTAAATCGTGGTGAAAGAATTGAGTCAGAAAAATAATACTATTTTTTCCTCAGCACACATTTCACAAACCATGTGAAAATGAAGCGGAAGGCTTTTTGAGGAAAAACTTGCCAACTTGAATTGACCCAAATTTCGTAATTGCAAGTGGTCCTGACTGCTTTGCTAACAGCCCTGAAACCCTGTGAGAGCATAATGTGGGGACAAACGGGTGGGTGGTGTGTTAGCGGGGGGGACTCGCATCTGAATGGCTGATCGGAGCTTTCGCATACTTTAGCATTTAAACTAAAGCAGCAGCTCCTATCTATAGCCCCTAAAGAATTTCAACACACACCATTACCACACAAGGCTTGTTCGTAAAATCAAACACAAAATGCAAAATGTTGGTAAAATATACATCGTTTACTTTGTAGTGTGATTAATTTGAAAGGGAAATCAAAATCTGTGCAATTATGGATCTGTGCAATTATTAAATAGCAATTTTTTTTGTGATAAATAATCATTGGCAAGCATCCTCATAATGAGGCCATTTGTGCCATTTGTGCCAAAGAATACATTTATATTACAAAAATTGTAAATGTATTATTTATACATCACAAAAACTGATAAAATAATAGCAATAGCATTAAATCCTAATTTAATGTTGTGGAACATTAAAACTAATAATTAGCTGTTCACTTATCACTTATGTTACAGCAGCTATAAACAGTCATTTCCTCACCAGCATTTGTTTTCCCTCTTATAAGACAAAAGAATGCAGATTTTTACAGCATTTTACAGCAATACTCCGAAGCAGAAACTCATCTTTTCGGAAAACTTTTCAATGTCAGAAAAAAGGGCTAGTGCCGCTTTGCACTAGAGATTCCTGCCACAAATGCCAAACAATTTAGTGCATCTGTTTCTTTAAAACATCAGTAAACATATCAAAAATCTAATTAAAACTCTTTTAACGCACATCATGATATTTAGCCACCAAACAGATTAATATTTCACAGCATGCCTGGCTAAATCTTGAATTTGATCTCTTGTAACGCTCTTTCTAATGCCTGTAATTTGTGCACATTAATGAGCTACGTTCAAACATGCAGCTGCTACAGATCTGCTGAAGGGTTGGATGGAAGGCGGAAAAAAGTCATGATACAAGAATTTGAATCCGAAATGCAAATAAGGAGAGATCAAAACATCGCATCGTCCACACTTTTTACAAATTGTCCGCTGTTTTCGAGACGGGTTTAATGGCCTGCTGATAGCATGCAGCCGCTCTGATGAAAATTTCTGAGGAGAGGATGTGACTTCTTTTGGGTGGGGTTATGACTGACGGATGGCCAGATCTGGGGCCCCAAGGTCATGACACACACAGCACTGCTACATTATTCAGCTCAGCCAGATTTGGATTAGGCCACTGGGTGAGCGTATGAATGCGAATGAGAGACACTCATTTAAAGTAGCTCATTTATTTACCAGAGGGGCCTCATTGTGCCAAGACAAAATGCAGGCAGGGTGCCACACATACACACATACATACACACACAGCCAGCACCCCTGTCCGTGCACAGCCTCAGAGACAAGGTTTGCCCCGAGGTTGCACCCTAACCAGAGCCCAGGGTTGCTCCGTTGATGGTTAACACAGACCCCAGTGATGTTAGTGCTAAATGCGCGAGCTCGGCATGCGCCTCTCTCATGAGCAAACCCCCAGCCGGGCCGCACCACTGCTCAGGGCCACTTCGGGCCTCAGTCTTTGTGTTCACTCAGCATGGGGCACAGGGTGCAGGACACTGAAGAAGCCCCATGGCAACTGAGCAAGAAAACCTGGGAATGGGAAGAGCTCGTTTCAGAAACAAACCATGGACTCCTGCAAAGAGATGTGAACTCTACGGCTGCCAGTTTAAATGCATTCACAGGGCCAAACTTTTCTAAAAGGATGGGATAGTTAAGAGTTATATAATCCTTCTACAAGCAGGGATTCATAAATGTTTTCCAGGACGGATTCATTGACTGCAAAACAAATTTCACAGATTTTTCAAACATTTAAGTATCAGCCCCATTATTTAACTGTGTACAATAAAGTTTCCACTCTTTATGTGAGCCATAAAGCTGTTTTTATTCATGAACTTTCCACCAATCCAACTTCATTTATCTGCGGCTTGCTTTTGAGTTATTGAGGTTTGGATGAAATCCATTCAATTCAACAGACCAGTCAAACACAAATATAAAAATCAATGAATATAATAACTTTGATAATAAACGATTGTGATTTTCATCACTGCAACTAAATTAATAATCGCAGGCCCTCTGGATTTTGTCAATGGATTCTGCACATTTTGATGTCTTGTGGTTTAGGCCTGATAGTATATTTTTTTCCATAGTGCTGAGTCACTTTCTAATATAATCTAATCATGATGTTCTGATCTTTTATCAGGATTAACAATATTGCCATAAATAAATATGGCCAAATAAAGGAATACTGTGTATAGCATCAATTGCTTTGAAAGGCTGAGATACGGGAAGATGAGGTTAATTCTGACTTTATTCACACACAATGAACATTTTTAACTAAGCATTAGTTCGGTATCTGAATTTAAAAAAATTTATATATATATATATATACTTGTTATTAAAATCTTTTTAAGGAAGAAGACAATGCTTCCCTGTCTTAAAGTTAAGCAAATTTAACGGGAAAAAAGTTTGAGAAAATCACAAACCATTAACTTTGTGATTGAGTACACAAAAATTAATATATAATTAATACCCCTTTGAGAAAACCTTAATTCTATCAAAATATATTTAGTGCTTAAATAACAAGAGTTTCTTTTATTTTGTGATTATGATGAGTCTAGAACGATGTGGTGCGTTTGCCGTCCAATTCTTGTGAATGAGCTGTTACTATAGAAACAATAAAATATTTCCAACCTGGTCTCATACTGCTTTAGTCATATAAAATCTAACAAATAATTTCATTATACATATACTTATTTTTTCAAATCATACAATAAAAACTAATTATGGGAGGGGCAATGGAAATGCTTTCTCTGAGAAAGACACACGCAATACTTCTTAAAATCTGTCCCAAATACAGAAAACAGAAGTTTTGATGCTACATGCACTCTGTATCTTGACTGCACAGACACTGCACTAAAAACCTGCTTGTTTCTAAAACCTCCTACAATAACAATATTAGAGTATTGTTTATTAAATTGTTAATAACAATTTAAGTATTGATAAAAAAAACATCATTAGCATATACCTACTATTACAAAAAATAAAACAGTAACAACATAAAACAAAAGCATTTTAACTGATTAACAGAGACACAAGTAATGACGATAAACGACACTTGATTCAAAACTAATATTTTTCCCCTTCACGACTGCAGAATCAGTTTAAAAGCCACTCCTGTATAGACGTCCTGTATGCCAATATTTTTCTTTTTAGCTAACGAGCTTAAGATGGAAATAATCCTGACTTGACTTTGCATATGGAAAAACATCGTTAGCTGACATCACACATGACATCATCAGATCCAAAAATATGTCAAATCTTATTTATGAACATCCAGTGTTTTACCAATACATGAGCATATCTCATGAGGACATCTTTGTTATAAATGTCTACGTTCAGTTACACAGGCACGACACACCAATAGAACAAACGTACTAGAATAAAAATGTCACGATAAGAACTTTCCAGCTGGACTAACTACAGTACCAAGACTAAAAGGGGAAAAAAACTCGAAATTAACCCTGACGTACTTATGTGGAACATTGCAAAAACATTATATCACAGCTTTTATAAGCGAAAAATGAATATACCATTTGAAAACGCTATAAAAAGATGGATTTATTTATTTATTTATTATATTTTTTATTTCACATCTAAAGTTAGTTATTGACTAAAAATTGCATAAGTCATCTAAACTGATATCAATGTCTTGTAGTCTGCTCATTATGAATAAAATATATTGAGCATATTTCATATCTTCACACTGACCTATTGTTTTAAAGATATATGGAAAGTTATTAATGATAATAACTTATAATGCATCTTTGAGAGCTTGTTTGTGCTGGTACAGCAGAAGGGAAACCCTGATTTACCGTGTGTATGTGTGTGAGTGAGTGAGAGAAAGAGAGAGAGAGAGAGAAAGAGTTACAAACGTTACAGATTGTGCTGCTATAG
>JAQMYL010000011.1:14193256-14203370 GCA_030014365.1 Clarias pachynema | reverse complement strand
TGCGATTTAAATGCGATTAATTTCGATTAATTAATTACAAAGCCTCTAATTAATTAGATTAATTTTTTTAATCGAGTGCCGGCCCTAATATATATATATATATATAAACATATAAAGTAAAATGTATAATGTATAAATTATATGGAATGTTCAATATGAAAGAGATATAAGAAAGAAAAGAGAAAATATATGGTGTGTAGGTATGCCAGCAGCAGTATGAGTGAAGCATGGAATATGAAATGTGATGATGTGCATGACAGCAGTAGTGTTATTGTTCATTTTTTTAAAGTGCAAAGTTAGTCCTTAATAATAATGCATGAAACGGTGGTTAATACATACACATGTATGATAAGGTTCTTATAGTAAGTGGAGAAGCAACACACTTGGAGCGAGTAAAAAAAAAAAAAACTGCTACTGTTGGAATAATTCACTTGAGTATAGGAAGGAGTGTCTTAATGGTTAAGGGTTGGATCACTGATCGGAAGGTCATGGGTTCAAACTCTAGGCACCACCAAGATGCCAATGTAAAGCCCTTGAGCAAGGCAGTCAGCCTTAAACTGCTCAGATGCATAAATAGATAAATGTAAGTCACTCTGGATAATGGTGTCTTTGTTGTAAATGTAAATGAGTAAAAGTAAAATCAGTGATCAATGAAATTACTCACATAGTGGGTTAGTTCCCTGAAGGAAAATTAGTTGATAAATCTAAAACTGGTACATTTATTGTTCTGGTCTTATGTTAACTAACCAAATTAGCTCTACTGAAGCGAACACCACCTCAATTATCAAATATAGAAAGTAAGCAGTATTAGCTGGCTAGCTAACCTAGCAAATGTTTAGCTAGAAAGCTAACTCATGTTTCTAGTTACTCTACATAGTTAGCTGTCTATTACAGATTCCAGTTAGACATTATCCTAAGCATTACTTGTAGGCTGTAACAGCACTTAAATATATATTATCAAAGAAACATCTTATGTTTAATACAACAAACTGTTGTATACAAATCTGGCTAGGTAATATACCTCATTCAGCCAGCTAATGTCTACCCTGTAAATATTTGCACAGGTTTAATGTTGAGCTGTGAAATGCTGATATCTCCACAGTTCATGGCTCAAATAATTTACAGATCATTAGCACATTGTTTTCATTGAAGCATTTAAAACAAACAACTAATAATAATAAATGTACAGGAATGCGTATCTGCCTCTACTGTATCAGACATCACACATGCTGAACATTTGGCTCCTTAATAGTAGCATTTCAGCAGGAAACTGTTTTAGTTTGATTTGGATTTTAAATTGAGTTATTTCAAATTTGCACATATTGTCTTTTAATTGGCCTAAAGTCTTCCAGGGTTAAATGCCTAATTATTTTCAATTCTGTATCAATGATTAAAAAGAATGTTGAGTGGTTTATTTAAAAATACTCAATTAAAAATAGTATTAGTTAATTATACTCTAACAGGCACTGTTAAAGTGAACCATGTATTCAAGAACTAAAACATGTAGGTACTTTCCTCCACAGCTTAAAGATACATTAGATTAGATACATTATGATTAGTGTTTGATTATGTATTATCACCATTTACATTTTGTGGGTTGCTCGTATGTGTTTCTATGTTTGCTTCCATGGTGGTCCTTTGTAAATGCCAAGGGTATGCGAGTGTCGGGACTACCATTACAGGTAGGGGGAATCAAAGAGGTACTTATGATAAAATTCTTCGTGATTGAAGACATAAAACCGATTGACATTAAGATAAGACAAGCACAGTTCAGTGATGAGACTCTCATAAAAATTTGAATGTTGCAAACATTTTAAAGAAGGCCATAAGTCTGTGAATGATGATGCCAGCCAAGGTGGCTCAGTGCCTACTGCTGGTGTTGCAGTGAACATTCAGAGAGTGGAATTCTTGATCCTTGAAAACTGACAGATAGCCAACTTGCTGAAGAGACGCATCTGTCTGTGGGAACTGTACACATAATCATTCAACAACACCACTCACACAATACAGGCACTTAGCTGGGAGTTATTGACACATATCCTGTAAAGTTCTGACCTCGCTCCAAGCAATTTCCGCATTTTTCTGGCTATGAAAGGAGTTCCTGGAAGGCCAGCATTTCATGAATGAAGAAGGAAGTCCAATCACAGCTCCAATCACAGGAAGTCCAATCTCATTTCATGAGAAAATGTTCTACTTTAATGGTATCCAAGCACTAGTAAAACACTGGGATAAGTGCATATAGGATTATATAGAGAAATCAAGGTAGTTTTGTTATCCCGGATTGACTTGAACACCGCTTGTAGACAATGCTATTTATTTTTATAATGAGGACATCTACAACCAGCTCTCCCTAAAAAGGGAAAACGGAAAACAAATCAGATCAGCATCATTCAAGTAATACAGCAAAATATTAAACTACATTGGACAATTCTTTTTATTGGTTAGTGCTATTTTTGTGCTTTGGGATCATTTCCTTAAATAAAAAAAAAAAAGCACACTGACACAATGAGTTATTAAAAAATTGTGTTATCAGCACATAAACACTAAGTGTGTGTCTTATAAACAGACAGTGATAATATAGTGGGCACTGAATCATGCAATTATCCAGCAATGAGAAATAAAAGAGCTTATTTCATCCACAATAATGAGGTGATAAAGGCCTTATCTAATAATGCGAGAGGTTATTTTCAGACTCGTGGAGATAATTGTACCCTGCCTGCTTCAGAGGCGGAGCTCGAGGCACAGATTCAGTGTTGAAAAATCCTCCACAAAATATGCCCATCATAAAACCTTCACACTGGCTACCTTTGCCAAATGTACTGTAACATTTACAAATAAGCTTTTCCATAGCACAATTTGCTTTCATGATGCTGTATTAAATATATGCTATTTGTATTACATCATACACACAAATTAATAAATTACAATTAATTACAATGGATTACAATTAAAATAGAATATTTACTTTAAACTGTATTTATTTCCCCTAAATATTTCCAATGATATGCATTTTATTATAAAGACCGCATCCTTTTCTAAAAGATGATGTATTTTCAGTCTTTTTTGAAAATTCAGCTTTTTAAATGGCTTGTAAGTTCTCTTAGCATTCTGGCAGTTTCCATCAAATGTCTTCTCAGAGGACTTTGGTTTCCCAGAGAGAGATATCTAATTATTGGACACTAAAGTCAACCAATCAAGACAAGGAGGCATAATTTCAGACGAGTCCTTCTCATTTTGTCTTACTGGGTCGTGGCTTTGGAGGAAACAATAAAGGAGAGACTGTATTTAACTGCTTTCTACCAAAATACTGACCAATTACAGTACCATTAATTGAATTCATGCAAATCATATACACAACCCCAAAAAACAAATGCTGTTGAAACATAACCTAAAAATGGAAGCTTGTCTCTAACCCAGAAAAGCTTGATCTTGCACTTGTACTAACACACATGTTTAAATTATGTTTTATTTAAATTAAACTATTTCAGTCTGTGTGTGGTACCCTTGCTAAAAAAAGCTTTCTTATCTTCAGGTGATCACTGGTTCATGCACATCAGCTCTTTCCTGCTCACAAACAGAGAGGTAGGTACTTGGTATATGTTTTCAGTATGTCATGTCTTCAGATGCAGTTTGCTGCCCAGCACCCGTGACCGACACAGCCTCTCCTGTTTAGGCTCATTGTATAAAATGAGAGCACTGCTGACATCGGAATTTCGGTTATTCCAGAACGGGAAGTTCTCACCGTAGTTTAGCGTTACCGGGGTGATGGAGCACACGGCTCTGATGGAGGAAGAGCTGGGGGGGGATGGGCGGCGGGGGGGGCTTCATGCTGTAGGCCGCACAGCTGATAGAGCCAAATTCAGAAAAACAAAACCCTGGATTCATTCAGTTAGCTTGGCTCAGCTCATATATTAGTTTCAACTGACTTCATCTGGGTAATCTCGGCCCCTGAACACATTCTCCGGTGACGGTGCGGCAGATAAAGAAATCCAAGTCTGGGAGTATTACAGGACTTTCTTTCAGCGTCTGTTGTATCAAACCCACAGAGATTGTTTAACTTGATCTAAACAGCAAAAATGTATGAGAACTGGATACAGATGGATGAAGGGAAGTCTTGTGAAATATATGCGCAGCGAGTTACCCGATCTGTCCAAATCTATTAGTAAATATAATGTTACAGAGATGCAGTAGGTACTGCACTGTTACGTTTCAGATGAAAGCTGTTAGTCGAACTTGCCATCAAACTCAAATGCATCAACTTGCCATCAAATGTGCATCTGATACATTAAAGGCCTGTTCTTTGCATTTGGCTACAAGTGTGTGTCGACTAAACCTCGACTCAGCGCTTTCTGATAGGAAGTGTTTCAACTGAAAAAGGAAGGCACTTGTTGAGGACATGCCTATCGGGAGTTTAGATCTAAGAAGGAGCATAAGCTTGCACAGATGTCAAGCTGATCTAAGAAGCTGTGTATTCCAGAGACAACAGCATGCTCCCCATCACATGAAACCAGCTGGGATTTCCCCCAACACAGGCAGATATCTAGGCGTGACATGGTCTGTGGTGGCACAAAGAGGAATACGTCAGGGAGAAAGAAATGTCTGCCTTCATTTCCGACAGACACCCGACCCTCCTGTGGGAGCTCGTGAGCATGAATGAAGCTGGCGGACACATTTCAATAAAGTCAGAGGGCCAGAGGTGGGCTTTTTCCAACGCCTTTAAAAGACAAAGTCATCCCTGGTGTGTTCAAGAACCTGTGATTGACACATTGATGGTGAAGCAGTGACTTTGAAGAGGCAATAATAACAGTGAGATTATTGTATAAAGAAGTACAGGGATGGTTGATTTGAAGCAAGCTTTCAATGGTTATAGTCACTTGGTAATCCTATACCTGGAAAGTCTGTCGGGTTTGCTGGGGGCCAATTAAAATGGCTTCTGGAAAGATATATCAGCCCCTCATCTAGGAAAAAAATATTCTTATCCATTGTCAGATTAGCTCAGAAATCATCTCATCCTCATCTTCTGCAAGTAACTGGGAACGGGTCAGATCCTCTCACCCCACCTCCACTCTGAAAGTTCATCCATTTAATATAGCTATTACGGCTTGTAGGACACAGAGGAGCTGCCTTCTCTGTGCAGCCATGTCATGGGTAAGCGATTATGAAGACCGAACCACTTCATCTTCGGCGACACAAGGTGGCCATTGCCTGGTCATCTAGCATCCAACATGATGGAACAGCAAACGATCAGTGGCACCAAACGGGCTGCTGTCAGCTTCTGAAAGCTCCCGTCGTTTCTCAGAATCAACCATGCTCGTTACAAATGGATGAGGTAAACGCTGTTGACGCCAGACGCTGATTTATTAGTTTCTTCATGTGCCTAATAGCTTCCTTATTAAGATTTACGATATCAGCCGCACATATGATTAATTAGTCTTTGCCCTTTTTCCAAGCGCTTTAATTCAGCTGCAGAACACGGGTCCTTTAAACCTTTAAATTACATGCACAAGACATAGTTATACTAGTTGAAGAATTTATTGATTCTTAACTTTTTAATTGGCATCTTAAAGAATGAAAAATAAATTCTCACATAAATATCACCTATGTAATGAAACCAAAATTTAAAAACCTCTATTCTGGCTCTGGTAATGTCTATAAAACATTCTCATGCAAAAGAAACACTTTTAAATAAAGCAACAACACAAAAAACCCTGTTATTTCACAAATTCCTATGAACACACATGTCCAATAAAGTGTTAACACAAACACAAATAGCCTGAAGAACTGTGACACAGTATAGTACAAGTATAATGCAAAATACAATAAAACATTCAGTTTTATAGCATTACAGTAAAATCCTAAAATGAAAAACAAAATGAAATATTTAGACTATTGAGTCTCAGGTACCATTAACATTATTTCACCATGTCACTGCTGAGAAGCTGCAGGAATTCACTTACATGAAGTTGTACGTAATTTACGAAAACAGAAAAAACACGGTAAAAATAGTATGGTATTTTTACTGGTAAAATGTGAAAAAAATAAAAATTTTCAGTATTGAAATAATACTTAAAATAACAGTCGACTTAATAATTTACAGATAATGTCTGTAATTTTACAGAGATTTGTATGTAGTTTTTTTTAAAAAGGAAAACTAATATAAAAATTTTAAGTTATTTTATGTAAAATTAGGACTTTTTTTTTTTACAGTGCAGAGAACCAGCGAGCTCGAGCCTGGTGTTCGGCTCAGGCTGGAGAGAGTCAGGGGTCACTGCCACACTCATGATGCGTGGCATAATAATGAGCTGCCTCTTCGCTCACCCTGTCAGGATGCATTAGCGCCGGAGAGCCTGAGTCGTTTCACAGCTTCGCTTTCTCTCCCACACAAGCTCATTTCTTCTCACGCATTTCAGCCTTAGTCCTCTACCGATAACAGCAGTGCCACATTCTGGAAAAACACTAACAATCCTTTTGTATATACAAAATAATCATACAGATATGCCGAGGGGGTATTTTTTTTCTTTACATATTATTCAGTTATTCTGGACATTTTTATCTTTTTGAAAATTAATCTTATCATCCTATGAGATAAAATATAAAATATTTATTTAGATATAAAATTGCATATATATGTAGGCAAAAATCCTCACATCAAAGCCAGAAAACAGTTTGGTAAAATGTTACCTAACTTTGTATCTTGTGTATTTGTGTCTTTGTATTCCGTCAAATATTATTCAGCTATTCTAGAACATGTCCTATTTTTGTTTAATAGTTTAACAAGCAGACTCATCATCACCAACACCACAATCATCATCCTCACTACCATCATCATCATAATCATCATCATCAGGCAGTACCACACAGTGCATGGCTCACTCTCTCCACACAGAGGAGGTTAGGTTTTAATGTAGCCATTAGTCAAAGGCAGGAAAAAAAAACAATGCGCTTTTCTCTTCCAGGTGTTGCTAAAGTGAGTGCAGGCCTAATGCATCGAGCACGTCTTTGCTCAGCCAGGAAAATGTGCATGTGCAGCTTTATAAATGACACGTTAATCCCGCTAACTCCAAACACAAGCTGCCCACCATTACACCATTCCACATGTGCACCCGGTAACACTCTCGCTCTCTTTATCCCTGCTGCATCACATGCATAAACAATAGCAGGCAATAAACCCTGTCTCACACACCCACCTAAACACACACACATCCTGAGCTCAAGGCTACACTTAAAAAACATGTTTATGAGCACAAGTGGGGTAGCAGAGGTTCTACGGCAACAGTAAAGACATCAGTCCTCAGCTGCACTCCGGAGAGACCCCGACATAAAGCTGCAGACCTTTTTTCTTTTCACCACCATGTATTTCCTTTTTTTTCCAGTGCAGTAACTGCAGAAATGTGCTCCATGGTATTAAACGGACATTCTAATGAGTCTGAGGGTGAATGTGGGGTCAGATCGAGGGCTCTGCTCGCCTCACAACTCATTCACTGTGGGAAAGAGTCAAAACCAAAAAGGTTCCTATTGTAAAAGTACAGCATGCACTAGGAGCTCAATAGTGGAAACAGAAGGTGATACTAGGATGAGATTAGATGAGGATCTGAGATTTATGCTCTCTAGGGTCCTCTCCGTAATGATATGTGAGAGATGGAGGGAGAGCTCCTCATTACAATGCTATGCACTGCCAGCCTGGTCATGGGCCACCATTTCCCAGACATCCAATCACAGAACAGAGCCTTCACATTTCACTACAGTCACCTGAACATCTTATCAGGGACGAAAGAATATCAATATTGCATAGCTGCATGTACAAAATGGTTGAGTGGGATCAAAAGCAGTTTAGGAATGGAAATTCAAAGAGAGGTTGGATAAATGAAAACCTCAAAGACTTGAATATTCTGTCTGAGAACTGATGCGTTAGTCTTGCCAAAAATAAAATGTACATGTTTTCCTGAGTAGCTCAAGTCAGGGAATACAAATTTGGTGTCAAATGTTTTTCGATTATTAGATCATTTATCCAAACAAAAATATGAATGAAATAAACAATTTAAATATTTAAAATATAAGCAAATTGAGATATTACTCGTCAGTTTATGACACAGTTCTTCTGACTGGTCAGATGGTTTTGACTAATTTTCCACAAAAGCAATTGTGACAGTTAAAAATGCACTTGTACTATTCTGTGGCTGTTTTTCTAGTAACATGGACATAACTCCATGTGGATGCTCCACATCATATAAGAATAATATATGATGTGGAGATATAATCCTCTGCTTCAGTAATGTACTTTTCCCAGGGTTTTACTAGTGTTTGAATACCATCAAGGTAGAAAGTTTTCTCAGTATGCTGGAGTCATGATCAGACTGCCTCCTTCACGTCTGAAATGCTACCCTCCCAGGAACTCCTTTAATGGCCCAAATGTGTGGAAATTTCTTGGAGCAACTCCAAGAGGAGTTGCCGTAATGTGCAAGTGGTGTTGGTGAATGATTGTGTACAGTTCGCACAGAGTCTGCTGCAAGTCACTTCTGCTGGAAATGTCATTCACAGACACGTGGCTTTCTTTAAAGTTTTGCACTATTCAACTAAGGGTCTCATCACCATACTGTGCTTTATGTCTTCTGCACAGTTTTACCCATTTATTAACTCCTGTTTTGCCTTGAACACTCATCGTTTCAATAAAGTTCTATTTGTTTATCCCATGCTACAAATTTTGCTTATGCTACAAATGTTGTTTATTCACAGTGTTATTTTATAGTTTTTTAGAGAATGAAATTGATATCCCATGAAAATAGAGCTTTTTTTTTTACTACAATGCTAGTTTGTCTATTTTGTACATAGCAGTATGGCACGCAGAGTCAGAAACCACATAAATCTGTACAGGTTGAGGCAGTTTGCAATTTATGCAAATACTATACTAAACTACTGTCATTTTTGGAGAAGTGTTATCTGATTTCGGTTTAGGGCTTTTTGAGAGTTACTGAGAGTTTAGGGGTATGTAATTTTAATTGTTGCCCTAATTACTACTGTGTATACTATTCAATGTCTGTTAAAGCTGAATTTATAACGTGAAGAAATATTTACATTTATTATTCTTTTTTGAATACACTTGGTAGAGAGTGTGCACTTTCCCTTGTACAGGAACTCAGTGCAGCAGCATCTTCCAGTCCCCTCGTGTAAATCACTGGGCAAGCAGCAACACAGTTTATGATCACTTTCTGCTTGAATCTATTTACAAATTATGAATATGGCAGTCTTTCAATTTGCAAATTTGGCCATTGCATAAAATTATGGGTGTTTTCGTAGGAGACTGTTATAAAATTGCAATCGACACCACAGTCTACCATACCTGACAGACATTACCTAAGCAATTCCATTTACATTTATTCATTTACATGTTAACAACTTCCCCAACTGCTCTGATTGCATAATCTGTCAATTTGAAATGCATCTGTCAAACCAACACATGCGGAAATGTCAAATATGGCAGATGCTTTCATTCAAAGTGAAATACAGTTGAGTGCAAATGTTTGTGCATTTTTAAATTCATTTGTTTCTTTTATTTTACTTTTTTGGAAGAAACAAAATGTACCTCCATTTTACGATGGGTTGAGAGGTTAAAGTTATTCCAGTAAATTGAAAAATGAAATGTATGTGAATCTTGCACCAATGCAATCTAAAAACATACATCAAAAATCAAGAACACAAAATCGTTGAAAAGGTTTTTTGCCATGAAATATAGTGCATGTCATCGGGCTGGTAGAACAAATATGTCAAGAATAACAAAGGTAAATATTACTGTCAGGATTGAAAAGCTGCTCAGACAATATAAAAGAGGTTGAAGGATGCTATCAGTGCAAAGGGTTGGCTTCAATGTTTAATGGAAATTTTAGAAGACATTTAGAAAAGCAAATCTATAATCCACATTTTAAACAAATTTTTTTTGCTAACGTTTGTTTTTGTGTTATTTGTGATAATGAAAACATGGCTATGAAAACCCAACATGCAAAATACTATTGTTATATACAGTGGAACCTCGGATTACCTCGGAGTGTTCCGCAAGACGAGCAAAGATTTTTAATAAATTTTGACTTGAAAAACGAGCATTGTCTTGGTTTACGAGCAC
>JAQMYL010000011.1:14176740-14186904 GCA_030014365.1 Clarias pachynema | reverse complement strand
AACCCACCAAACACGGGGAGAACATGCAAACTCCATGCACACAGAGACGGGAATCGAGCCTGCCCGGGAATCGAACCTGTGTTTTTGCACACACAAATATATTTTCACTCAGTTATACTCTTTCTCTCTAACACTCTATAATTAATTGTATATTTGCATGCATAATTGCTCCTATCCGCAACATTTGTGCAGGTGAGGGTTGCCAGTTCATTTGAACAAATACTCACATACAGTGCTAAAATCTCTCCACCCTGGTAAAAGAACTTATCCTGGTATCAGAATGTACACTGCAGCCCAATTTATATATGCACATAATTTTTTTATTACCAGGATAATAAAAAGTATCTCAATTATTATTACCAGTACCTTCTTCTTCAGCATTTGTCCACGTCATCAAATGAATGAAGGATAAATAATAATCATGCCTCATGTTGCTTTTTAATATAATAATTGGTTATTAATTATTTTATTTAATTTTAAGAGTTTATGTAAACATTGGACATCTTAAATGCTGTTTTTATTTAAGACAATGGTCAAGAGTTCCTTGCTTTCCTAACTTTATTATTTTTTTGGACTCACCTATTGCACTGACTATGTCTATGAATATCGAACAACGCTTTGTTCAGTATCTCCAACTGAAAAAGTCATTCCAGAAAAACAAAAATCAATACTTGCACTTTTTAGTGTCATCTTCTTCATCTCATGAGATATTAAATCAGCTCAAAGAAAAATAGCACAAAATTTTATTGCTTTTTATAAAATAAATATACACACTTGTATAATACATTGTTCCCAGAAGGATAAAATTGGATATCGGATTTCACCATGTGTCATACAGTAATTTAATTAGCAAACCACATTCACTGTCCTCCAGCACCAGAGACTCAGTTAATACAATATAACAAATATAATTTTATACATAAAACTACCTGTATGGGTTTTAGAATCTACAGGCAGTTTGGAAATGCCAATGGGACAAAACCCACCAAGCACAGGGAAAATATGCAAACTCCATGCTCACAGACCCAAAGACAGGACTCGAGCCCTAAACTCTGGAGGTGTGAGACCATAATGCTACACCACTACATCACCATGCTGCCTCACTGCCCACATTCCACAGATTAGATTAATGACTTCTTGTCCTGTCAATACATGCAGTCCTTCTGGTTGGACGTTTTGGACATCCTCAGCTCCAGCATCCTACACAACTCCTCCAACACATACTTTAATCTCATTACTTTAAATCCTCTGATATTTTTATTAACAGCACTAAAGACTGAGAAAAAAACATATAGCTAAGTAAGGAGAAACCACTCTGAATGTCAGATTTAAAATTTCCTATAACAGCACATGGCAATATGCTTTTATTTAATGAACACACATGTCTTACTTCTTTGGTAGATTTTTGGAACATCAGCAAAGCAAGGTGTCTCACTATGTTATAGTAAAGTGACTGTTCATATCCTTCATGTGATTGGGTACTTCTCTGGAAAATGTTCTTCAAACCTAGGTGTACATTTTGAACAATGATCGTTCATGTCCAAGAAGACACCCATGGCCTTTATCATGTGGCTGCTCAACCCAGTGCTATTTGCCCTGCTGTTCTACTCCTGACCCTGCTGGCATTTACCCTGATCCCAGTGAGAGCTTCTCCTGCCATTTAGAACCATTCTAATGATTGTGGTATTTACCGGCTGGAGCAGGACACCGTAATGGCTGCAAGCTGTTTATTGTGTTGGGAGGATAAGAGAGTGGCCTCGATGCCATGTGATGTCATGCCCTGTGCCATAAGGGGAGACAATGATTCGTCAGGGATGTTGGCACAGTGCTCGTGTGAAAAACGCTCCCTGGTGTCTCTTGCCACCAAGTGATGGACAGCTCCGTCAGCATCCCAAGAGGCCCCTTGATGAATGTGAATTGGGTTAATGAGCCTTAACAGATGAAAACGATTTTGGGATGAATATTTCATTCACATATCGGCCAATTTGACTGGCTCATTCGTCACAATCCATAGCGTGCCTTTGTCTGGGCGCATGCACGTGTGCATGTATAGTGTGTGTGTGTGTGTGTGTGTGTGAGAGAGAAACACAGAGACAGAGTGAGAGTGTAAACTCAAAGCAAAGGACAGAAAAGAAAGGAAAATTGCATAGAAGAAAGAAATAGGGGCACAAGAAAGCTAAAAACTGCAGAAAAGGGGGAGAATTGAACACCGAAATTGCATGAAAAATGCTGTTTCGCTTCAGACAATTTGTTCGGCTTCACTTTGAGCACCAGCACCCAAAGTGCTCTCTCATGCTTCCCCGCATTTCAAAAGAGTCTCTGCCATCAGTGTGGATGAGCCTGACTGGCATCTCAGTGATTACAGTAATATGCACCTTAGTGTGCAATCATAACAATAAAGACACTCCCTGAGATCGATAAAGCCCTTCTATTAAAAATGAAATGTATTGATCCCTACTGCTTCCAACAGCGCTGCAGATTGAGCTTAAACAAATCTATCTCAGGTTTCACATACAGTACTCACTGGGTGTGCCTCAGTACTGAAAATGCAAAGGCTTATGCTGCTCATGCTAATTTAACTTGTAACAAATTTCTAACATTTTATTCACACATATTTAATGTTAGCAGCTTCCAGTACAGTTGACCACAAAGTTACCACATAACACTGTTCTTTTGGAAAAGTAATATAGAAGGTTACTTAGAAGATTTAGCTACATGTAAGTTAGTTAGTTAGCAATAGCCTCCTGTGATAAGTTTAAGGGCAAATATTGTTATCTGGATTGTTCAAATAGCTCAATAACTTATTTAATGGAGCTATCAATTCTATTTTTTTTTTTTAATCAGCTAAATGTTGGCAAAATTATTAGGCAAAAAGAAACCGTTGTGTATTATAGTTCCAGGGTTCCGGATTTAATCTTTAAACCCCTTCCATACATAAAGAAGTCTGATGAGAAATCTCACTGAGAACAATGTTGATGAGAATGTTGGCATACTCCTGGACATTTCCTGGAACTTCTGGGCTCTTGTAGGACTCTCTTCAAACTCCCCAAGCCTCTCTTCAATCTAGCCAATCTTGGAATAAAGCTACGGAAGTTTTCGACATGTCACTTAATTCTGTAGACTTTTCACAAGAAAAAAAAAAATCAATAAACTTCTATCACAGCACTCTCCTGGCACTTGTAGACTCACTCCAGAGGCACCCTGGGCACTGCTCAAAGTCACAGGGCTCTCCTGGTTCTTGCCAATCTCATGCATGTGGGACAGCGATGGCAAAATTGAGAAGTGACAAAGGATATTGAGGAATAATCAAGGAAAAGTTCAGTAAGTACGTATTTTCTACTTGGTGGGAGCTCTGGCAAGATTGAGGAGAATGTGGAGAGCGTTGGCGAGTGATCTACGTAATCCAGGAGAGAGTTGGCGAGATTGAGGAGAGCATTGGCAAGAACTCCCACTAGGGGCCTCAGGGCACATGCTGCACTAACGTCATTCTCTCGTGCCCTGATCGTGACACTCTCAGCAAGTTTTCCTCAAAGTCTTGGGCCTCTTGTAGATCGCGTCTTGCCTCTCCTCATTCCCATACCAGTGCTCCTGATTCTCATGGTTCACAAAACCATGAAATTAGTGGATATCTTATTCAAAGAAATTGCTTATATAAAGGTGTGAATATTATTAAATGGCCGAAGCTTACAGTAGCAAATCATCAAAAATGTGTGTTGCACAGAATTACCTAAAGAAGGATGATTTTAAATGTAACTCGAAAGTAAAGCGAGTGCAAATGTTGTAAAACTAAATATGTTTTCCAGTGATTAATGTGATCATTACAAGTAGGACAATTTAGACATCAATACGTTGGCAATATACACAGATCAGCCATAATATAACACCACATTAACATTGCTTATCAATTATTTACCAATAAACTGTTGACAGGATCATGGGAACCCAAGGCTCATCCATGTCTACGGGGACCAAAATCTAGCATGTCTGGTCCAATCCCACAGAAAAGCCAGTGCAGCACAAATTGCTGGGAAAAGTCACCAGATGCCACAGCACACACCCAGAGGTCTTGTGGAGTCATGCCCCAGAGCAGTGTATAGAGGATCTATACAATACTGGCCATAATTTTTTGTATTGTAATGTCATGGCCAGGTATAATATTCTCCAAAAGTAGAAAACGCTTCTTGTTCCATGTCTACTCTTGCTTTCTTACACTGGGTTTTCTTCAAGTAAAGACTGCATTTCCTGTCCAAAAACCTACATAAGGACCGGAGATCTGTATTTGGAAAAAGCAAGCTATTTGAAATAAGAGGAAGAAGAGAAAAGAGCTAACCTTTCAGAGTCACTGCACAAGCATTGGACATAGCCAATACTATGCATGTCTTTAAAAAGAAAGAAACCACAGGTGTACTAACAGCCAGACATTGAACCGGTCAGCCAAGGAAAACAACAGCAGTTGATGACAGAGCCATTTTGAGAGCTGTAAAAAAAAAAAAAAAAAATCCAAATCAGCAAACATTCTATCACCAATACCGTCCACAGGACAGGGGTAAAGTCTGATACACTGGTCAAAGAAGACTTTAAGAGCAGCATATAGAGGCAATACCACACAAAACAAACCCACTGATCAGCAGTAACAGTCAGAAGGCCAGGTTGAAAAGCAGAAATACAGAGAGATACCAAGATTTCAGAACCTAATAATATCCTTTTTCAAAAAAATAAAAATAAAAAAATCAAGTGAAAAGGCCAAAGTGTGGAGAAAGAAAGGATTTGCTCATGATCCAACATATTTTAGTTCATCAGTCATGCACGGTGGTGGTAGTGTCATGGCTTGGGCTTGCTGTTTCTGGAACAGTCTCACTAATCTTTACTGATTACCCAAAACATAACAAATGACTTTATCCGGGGGTAAGAGGAAGGTTTTAGACTGGCAAAACCAATCCACAACTGAACATGCATTGCGCCTCCTGACGAGGGGACTCAACAACTGAAAGCGACTGCAGTACACGCCTGGAAAAGCAACACAAAAGAAGAATACAACAGTTAGGTGATATTTAAACGGTTATGTCAAGTTAGGACAAGTAACGATTTCAATTAAGTATGCAGCCAAATTTCAAGTGTTTTTTTTTTTAATATACTGTACTTTAAAACTATCTGTTTCTATACTTTTGGTCACCTGAAAATTATGGGTTCTGCTGCCAAAGGTGCCTTGTATAAATTGTTTAACAGTTTCAACTGTCTCTTGTTTCTGTGTTACATTGCTTTATATTTAGCAGCCAGCGGTATTTCCTTAAGAGAATTTAAATTTTGAGATTTGAAATGGGAACAAATTGCAATGTACAACGCAAAAAACGTTGGGACGTTTTTTTTTTAATTTGAATGAAATTGAATTTAATGAAATTTAATAGAATTGAATGAAAAATAAAAGGCTTTCAAATAACATAAGCCAATATTTTATTTACATTAGAACATAGATAACATGAATGCTTAAACTGTGAACTTTTATGCACAAAAAAAGACGTCTGGGCGTTGAGGTTATAAATTTCTGGAGTTTTGGTGCTGGAATTTGGTTCCAATATATAGGTTTCCAGCTGCTGAAGAGTTCCTGGTCATCTTTGTCATATTTTTCATTTAATGATGCACCAAATGTTCACTATAGGTGAAGGATCTGGACTGCAGACAGGCCAATTCAGCACCTGGACTCTTCTACTACAGTACAAAGCTGTTGTAATAGCTGCAGTATGTGATTGTGCATTGCCCTGCTGAAATACACAAGGCCTTCTCTGGAGCATATGTTGCTCTAAAAACTTTATATACTGTACCTTTCAGCATTCATAGTGCCTTCCAAGACGTACAAGCTGCCCATACTGTATGCATTTATCAACCCCATACCATCAGAGATGCTGGCTTTTGAACTAAACGCTGATAACACGCTGGAAGGTCTCCCTCCTCTTTAGCCCAGAAGATACGGTATCCGTGATTTCCAAAAAGAATGTCAAATTTGGACTCATCAGACCATAGAACACATTTCCACTTTGAAACAGGTCATTTTAAATGAGCTTTCACCGACAGGACATACAGTAGCAGCACTTCTGGACCATGTTCACATATGGCTTCCTTTTTGCGTGATAGAGCTTTAGTTGGCATCTGCAGATGGCACACCAGATTGTGTTTACTGACAGTGGTTTCTGGAAGTATTCCTGGGCCCATTTAGTAATGTCAATGACACAAATATGCAGTGATGCAGTGTTGTCTGAGGGCCCGAAGACCATGGGCATCCAACAAAGGTCTTCGGCCTTGTCCCTTAGGTACAGAGATTTCTCCAGTTTCACTGAATCTTTTGATAATGTTATGCACTGTAGATGTTGAGATTTTCAAAGCCTTTGCAATTTGATGTTTAGGAACGTTATTTTTAAGGTATTCCACAATCTTTTTATGCACTCTTTCACAGATTGAAGAGAGCTTCTGCCAATCTTTACTTTTGAGAGACACTGCCTCATTTACAGACCTGATGTCAATTAACTTGGCTTTTTTAGCCCTTTGTTGCATCCGTCCCAGCTTTTTTAAGACCTGTAGCAGGCATCAAATTTGAAATCACAAATCACTTCCTATCAGTCACATATTTATTGCATATGAATTGTAGAAACCATTATGTTTTACCCATGTACAATATGTAGGACTCTGGAAGCCTTTTGAGGTACTTTCCAGTCTATTGATCAATTATGAAACAGCCATAAACCGCTGCCATCGTTAAGACTGTTGCAGACAAACACATAAGTATAGCAGACAGAGAGACCTGGAAAAAACGGCATTGATTTATGTTAATTTATTAGAAAATTTCAGCCAGGGCGTTGGTAGCTCTATGGTAGTTTCTCGCCTACCATGCGGAAGGCCGGGGTTTGATTCCCAGCCAATGCCCAAACCCCAGCCACTGTATGCAGTGCCTGTTCCTAGCCTGGATAAAAATTGGAGGGTTGTGTCAGGAAGGGCATCCGCTGTAAAACCTGGGTCAAATTGGATGGTCCGCTGTGGCGACCCCTGGATGGGAGCAGCCCGAAAGACTAACAACATCATTATTAAATTTCAGCTGTGACTTCACATCTATGTTTAAACCCATCTCTTTTTGATCTGTTTTAAGTTTCTCATTCAAGAACATATGAACCTGGTCTTGTATAACGGGGAATATCTTGTAAAGATTACTTCATTTTAAAAAGTTGTTATCACTGACACTGGAGTTTTTCCATATCATTAATAATGTTATAAATAAAACCAAATACATAAATAGTTAACTAGATAATATAACCATTGAACAACTGGGATTCCTAAAAAATTACTTACCACAGTGACTGTTCCACTAGAATGATGAAAACATTGTGGACTGAAAACTTTATATAGAAGTTTTCATTAGTTCAACACAAGCACACCACCTGACTGAACCAATGTATTAAGTACAGCATTGTTAAAACAAACTTGAACACCATTAACAGGTGTATATTCAACAGCATGTGCTTCTCAGTAAGCACCAAAAGTCAGAGAGAAGAAGCAGGACGCAGTAGCAAAACCAGCTAACGAGATGTTAATTAAGTTGGATCTCTTTTCCAGGTGCCCTGGTGTGTGTGTGTGTGTGTGTGCATGCATTTCTGTTCCCTGCAGCACTGGATCCCCTAGCAGCCACTGACGTAAAGTCATTCTCCTGACTGACACATGAATCTGAGAGAACAAAAAAGAGTCTGCGCCCTCATGCTTTGCCTTCTCATTCTGTTAATTACAGTGGAAGAGAGCAGTGAACGGAACCAACCTGACAAAGGTACGCTTCATTTAACAGACTGCTTTAATCGCCATGCCACCACCGCTAGTCCCCTGCTGCCAGCTCCAAACACACACAAGGCAATTAAAAATGCTGGCTGATTTGCACTCAAGTTTTAGTTTAAGGTTTGTTGTTTTGTGTTGTTTCGTTTGCAGGACTTATGTACAAATGTACTGTATAATGCATTATAATAAATAAATAGAAGACAATGACTAACTGTGATTCATAGAGGTACTCTATATCATAGTCTCTGAGACTGTATCCTTGTGTTTACCTTGAAAAATGCTTTCAGTTATGTCACCTCATAGCAATAGCATATTAGCGAGGTAGCTACATTAGACAACTGTAAAGCTGATTTGCTAGCATAAAAAAGGTAGTGGTCCAAGAAAGGACAACCGATGAACCAGCAACAAGGTTATAGGCACTCAAAACACACTGATGCGCATAAGGGATTGAAGGATAGTCACTCTGGTCTGATACCTCAGAATAAACACCTTATCAGCACAAAGCCCTCAAAAAAACGTTAAAGATGCCGATGATATAAACGTGTCAGAACACAAAATGTATCAAAACTTGCTGTGTAAGTTTGCGGGCTTGTGTAGCCACAGGGGCCCATGCTGACCCCTATGAGCATCAGGGCTGGACCACTGGGCAATGTAAGAAGGTGGTCTGGTCTAATGGATCACATTTTCACTATAAGAAGCACTATTAGAAGCAGGCAAACCGGCAGTGTTCTACTGGGAAACCTTGGGTCCTGGTCTTCATGTGTTGTTACTTTGACAGTTACCACCTGCATTGTTGCAGACCAAGTAGACGCCTTTATGCCGACAGTATTCCCTAATGGCAGAGGCCTTTTTCAACAGGATAACGCACTCTGCCACACTGCAAAAAAAAAAAAACTTGTTCAGGGACAGTTTGAGGAGGAACATGACAAACAGTTGAAGAAGTTGACTTGGCCTCCAAATTCCCAGATCTTAATCTGTTTGTGCATCTTTGGAATGTGTTGGACAAACAAGTCTGATCCATGTAGGCCCCACCTCACAACTTACTCAACTTAACGGATCTGCTCCAGATTCCATAGCACACCTACAGAGGTCTTGTGGAGTCCATACGTTGACATGTCAGAGCTGTTTTCTCGACCTGGTTGACCTGAACCTTCTGAAAGACATCTTTGTGCTGTTCGATCTGTCAAGAACAACCATTCTATGCCTAGGTGAGTTGTTCTTAACACCACTAATGGAAGGTCACCAAAGTATTAATAATGCATTAATAGCTAGACCTTACTTGCTGTAATATGTAACAAATTTTGGTGTATAAAACTACTTTTATAGCCAAATATGATAATTTTCATTCTATTTAATGTTTTCACCTACTTTGTAAAATGCTTTTAGCTCTGAGGTATGATTCGACCATCTAACAAAGGCAGAGAAAGCATGTTAAGAATTACCTACTGTACATATAATAAATAATGAAAATATATAAATAAATAACAGAAAAAGAAAACATTCTTGTTAATTAATTTTGTTCCTGGTATATACATTTGAAGTGAAAATCTTGTCAAAAATCCCTTCAGGGTTATTTTAGCTAAGTGACTGTTGCAGTGAATATTATAAAAAATTGTCATTGTGAATTCAAAACATTTTAAAATATGATTTATAAACTCAAGCTCTTTATAGCTAGATGTTTAGAGAATTATCTGTAGATGGTTATGTGACTTTTGTCAGGCTCGTTTTATCTATGAGGGCCATTCAAGTCAAACAGGGACTTTTGATTGTGCAGAGTAATAGAACACTGTTATGAGAGTAAAAACTTCCTTTATTTTTCTATATAATCCCCTGTTACACTAATGTACTTACAGTATCCCAGTGTTTCACTAGGCTTTGGATACCATCAAGGTAGATGCCAGAGTAAGATTTCTCAAAATGCTTGAGTGTTCATTATCATGTAAACTAACTGACTTTGCCAAAGATTATTGATATTTTCAAATAACATGTTAAAGATTGCAAAAGTAAAAAATCTGCCACATTAGTTCGCATTAGTTTGTAAGCACAGGGAACAGGTAAAAAAAAATACATGTGGGAGTATTTAATATGAACACTGAGGCCTGAGACCCTGTTGAGACATTCATCTGTTTTATTTTTTCTTCCAATAAGTGTATCGTGACTAGAATAATAAAGTAAAAACACCATGGTATGGCATGTCTGCCTTGACTTAAAGGATATCCATATCAGCTGTGGCAAGAATGTTAAATTCAAGAAGGAATCCTCTTTGTGTGTGTGTGTGTGTGTGTGTGTGTGTGTGTGTGTGTGTGTGTGTGTGTGTGGCAGAAAGGTGGCAAAAGAAGGTTCTCACAAAGACAG
>JAQMYL010000011.1:14127859-14149186 GCA_030014365.1 Clarias pachynema | reverse complement strand
GTCGCAAAGTCCAGCTTCCCAACAGTCAGACCCCGAGCTACACTCCCCGCTGTGTTTTATAGCGCCGGGAGAAATCCTGGATCATTAGCGGCGATAGCTCACCAGCCGTGCCTGATTCTGCGGCCCTGCTCCTTCACATACCTAAAGGGGGGGAGGCTGCCTAACTAGTGAGCTTCGGAGTGAGCGAGGAGCGATATCAATTTGGGCGCACGCCGTGACACTCTGTAAATAAGCAAAGCTAGCGGGCATAACTAGGTTACGTTTAGGAAAATGGTATCGGATCGGTACGTGGACTCAAATACTCGACGATTCCGATGCCAGATTTTTTTTGTGGTATCGGCAGCATTTCCGATACTAGTATCGGAATCAGAACAACCCTAGTAAATATATGTGTATACTGCATACTGTATGTAAACAAGTCTTGCAGTACTCAAGATTAGCCTCGACTTTTTGAAGAGCTCGGTCTTGTCTCCGAATCGACCTCACTTTTACAGTCTTGTCACAGTCTCAGAATTTCAAGACTAGTCAAGACCACAACTTTAGGGATATCACTAAATTGTCTTGTCTGTAGCTCTCAGTCTAGACAGCTGTTCGTGAGAATCAATATTGCACATACATTTATTGTAATACTTGTATTATTATTTTTGCTATTTTTGAAAAAGTCCAATCTCAGGTATTTACAGCTTTTCAGTCTTTTAAATATTGAATATGTGGTTTACAAATTGCACACATTTACTGTATACAAGGCTTGTTGTTGTTCAAAAACAATAACAAAAAGTATTATATTGTTTTTGAAATCAGATAGAGAAAAATCAAGCCTGAATTATTATTTGATACAATGTGTCACCCATGATGCTTGCATGACAATTATAATGTGCTAGAAATGTTGAATAAAGATGGTTAACTTGATTTCATCTCCTTATTGCTGGTATAAGAATGTGGTCTAGTTCTGGTCTCAACCGCTTGAAGTCTTGGTCTTGTCTGGTCCTCTGTACGTTCTGGTTTCATGACTTGGTTTGGTTTAGATGGTCTTGACTACAACACTGTTGTACACTATATAGTGTATGCATACTGCTGAGATTTTGAAGAAGTTGTAGTGTATCTTAAACTCGACTAATTGTTGAAGATATCAGTCAAATCCTTTGACGTGCCCTTTTGACTTTCTCCCATTTTGATTTTAAAAAGATATAATAAAGAAATATATCAAATCAAGTAACGACTTAAAAATTGGCTCAGGGTAAAGAGCAAAATAAGCAGGGCTCGATATGAGGGGGGATGCGGGGGATGGCATCCCCCCTCTTGAAAAAATGACAAAAACCATCCCCACTGTAAAACCAGCGTCCCTCTTACCATCCCCCCCTTACAATGCTGTGTTTAATGTAAAATTTGTCATGAAAATGAAATATTAAAACTCTCTACGCATGATCATCTACGAACGGTAAATAACAGTGATTAGCCAATCAGTATTCATGCTGCTCACAAGCTCACGCAAGTTTGCGTCATTTTTCACCTTGTCTGCATGTTCACAATGACCAAGAGAACAGTTCAAGCACAGCTTTTGACATATTTCAAAAAGAAGAGAACTGATACATACAGTATGATATACTGTATACGCACAAGTATTCTCAGCGGAGACGCAATGAAAACCAAGGATTCAGTTTAACATGGGAGTTTTCGAAATGACTGGCAGCTTTAATGATTATAAAAGATGCAGTCTTTACCCAATTTGTGTAATTTCATTCTCAATTTAATGAAGAGGTTTTGTTTTTTCATTAGACTTTGTGGCTTCACCTACATGCTTGGGTGCAAAATGGTCAAAAATAGATTTTTAAATGCCATAATAGTAATTTAATGGTGGTTACGTGTGTGTGTGTGTGTGTGTATTTGAGAGAGAGAGAGAGAGAGAGACTGGTGTGTAGTTATACAAAACTACATTACTATTAAATTTAATTTCATTACTAATGTTTATGTAGATTTTTATTGTACTTTTATAATCCTACCCAGATGAAAGCCATGGAAAGGGTTTTTGACTATTGAATGTTTAAGTGCAGGTGTTTTGTTTTGATGGCTCCAAGTTGATTTAATTAAGCTTACATTTTGTTAATAAAACTGTTCTTACAATTTGAAATATTTCGCAATCATTTTGAATGATTAGTTGTAAATCTTCATCATAAATTTCCCAATCATCATAAAAGAATCACAATCTCCCTTGAATTTTGAGTTTTACAATTCGACCACTGAAAATAAGTATAGAATTCTGAGTTGTTTGATTTGCTTAATTCATACGACAGAACACATACAGTATTGGTCTATTGATCAGGAACTGTTCAGGAAAACATGGTACATGTGATCATGCCATACTTCGGCACTGTGCTACAGGTAAAACTGAGCAGGCTGTCTAACCCTCAGCTGGTTGATTCATTACACCAGTTAGACGGGTGTAAATAATAGATGATACGTCGGATCTCCGTGTGCGATGCTCCGAGGCTTGTACAGGCAGCATATGCTTGACAGATGGCCGCTGTAAATCATTTACACCTTATAATATTTTGTAATGTTACATCAGCTTGAGCTTTCTATCAAAGGACTAGAAACAACGGCATGTAATCCTTTTGTGTGTGTATGTGTGTGTGTGTGTGTGTGTGTGGATTAGCACTTCAATGCCTGGATATACTGAACATGTATGGATATGATATAGTGGTGATATATAGATATAAACAGAAAAGAGATTTGAGCTCTCACCCGGGGGTACAATTAAATCCTTATTTTTCAGATTCTATATAAAAAGAAAATGGCATGTACCTAATCTCATTAAAGCAGAGGATGAGAGGTTTGAGCTGTTGTAAACACTCCAGCCTCAACTACAGTATACAGGTGGAGAGGAGCAGGACAAAGGAGTACACCCCTTTACACACCCTCAGACCCAATGCACTCATCTCTCATCTCACAAACACATACAGAGAGAGAGAGAGAGAGAGAATCTATTAATCTGAGCTGAGGATCAAGTTCTATTATTGTGTGGAACAAAAATGTGTTGTTCTGTGAATGTTAGAATGATGCTGTTGGCCTTGTCCTTTGTTCGTTTTTTATTTAAAATATGAGCTATTTTCTCATTTATTATAGTACTCAATTTTTATCTAAATGAATGGTATTTTCCACACCACCATAATCTAATACAGTCTTCCAGCATAGAGGTCAGACTGCATATATAACAGCCAAATATTGTAATAAGTGTATTTCAATTCTGAGGCACTGTATCCAAGCTGTGAGACAGAGAGAGAGAGAGAGAGAGATTTGACAGAACAGTGGAGCATATGTATCCTCTGGCCACTCTCTTATGATGTACTCTTTCTGCTACACACGGACACACACTAAACCATTTGGAAGAGTGCACTGCACTGACAGGAGAACGATGAGAGGAGAGAAAACAACAGTGCTTGTGAAATCATGGTGAAGTTCACATCATGGACCACTTCACTGGAGAAGACACGTATAAACTTTAAAGCGACAGTTTAATCAAAAATCAAACGTATACAGTTTCAACCTTCAATCAAATCTAATAGAGAAGAGAGCAAGAAATAGCATGTTAGGAAATATTTGACAAAGTGTAAAAATGTGTATTTTACAGATGAAATAAACAGCAAAACTTTATAAATAGTAAATTTTTGACAAAAAAGCTAAATAGACGTCAGTGATTTCATTCAGTTTGGTTTCTTAGTTCCAGTGTTTTCATTTTGATTCTCAAAATATTTTATTCTAAATAGGCATGATAAAATAGTAAATAAATGGTAAATAGTTTATCATCCAAATTTCTCATGTGCAACTCTGCCTTCAAAGTTTAGGCAAGCCCTTTAACCCTTAAAACTCACGCAGGACAGATCTGTTCTGCAACACAGCATAGGTCATTGATGATTTAAAAAAAAATAAAAAATTATTATATGGAAGACTTGCTGAACTGCATTTGGGTTTTTTGCATATGTTAGGTAGAATAAAAGTATAACATGTAAATTTTACCACTTACAGAATATGGGAACGATGTCACAAAAATGTAAAACTCTCAAAATGAGCATATTATCTTTTTTTTGTCATAGAAACAACTGAAAACAACCATAAAAACATGTGATCATGTGTATCTGTGCTATTTCTGTGCCTATGTGACCTTTTTTTTTTTCTTCTTTTTTTTCTTCTTTTTGCTCAGTCATGTTTGGGTAGTTGGTTAAAATAAGCTAAAATTCAGTTCAACATATTGCCTATTTTGTGCTGAAAACATTATCTCTATACTGCACAGTTCTGAGCACTATACAGTATATATTTATTAAAAAAACAAAACAAAACAAAACAAAAAAATGGCTAAAAATCTTTATCTACCTGATTAAAATGCTAGTCTAAAATAAAACCAAACTAGACCAAACCTTGGAAGAAAATGTTTCAGCTTTAAGATTTTGCATTTTTCTCACCAAAATAGCACTTGATCCAGCACAGCTTTATTGTATTATTATTATTGTTTTGTTTCACTCATGTGCACAACTTAATGCAGATACACAATCTTACAGTAACTTAAAGTCTTAAATTTACAATCTGTGTTCAGAATGTGGGCTATTTTGGCTGTTTCCTCCTATAAATTCTTAGGAATTCGTTTTTACAAATAAAAAAAAAGCTAAATTTTTGTTCATTTAGTGTACCCTTTTGTAAAGAAAACCTGCATTTGAAGGAGAAGCTGGTGTATCACCGATCTGTTACACTTACAGCTCATTTTGCAATAATGCATTATAACTTATCTATTAAACTTCCATTAAGTGGGCCTGGAGATAAGCAATGTGTGGAAGATTTCCTCCATGCAATCAATCAATCAATCAATCAATCAAATCCCTGTTTTTACTGACCTTAATATGTTATTAATGTCATATTTATGCATTTATTATTGAATTGCATCTTATGTTTTTTCCCCACTGTATTTGCTGCTACAAACATGCATTTTAGCATATGCCCCTTCATCAGCAAGTCTGTTTATTACCAAGTCTCAATGTATACATGATTTTATAAAGTTCATATAGTTTATATCATATAGTAACATATGATAATGGCTTTGGTGTAAAATGAAAGAAGCAAACCTTGAGCAGAAAAATTCCTTGACCGATCGACTACATTTGACATGAAGAAGATGTTTTTTCTCCTAGCTCCAAACTATCCAACAATGCGACTATTGTTCAGGAAAGGAAAGGTGACAGATAGACTAGCTTACAGGCTAGGTCACAGCAGAAGCTCTAAATACTTTATCAGAGAAAACTTGCTACCTGACTTCTGTAATACATTCAGAATGTTTTTGTATTAACTTTAAAATGGAAGCATCTTTAACACAAAGGACATGTTTAACTTAGCATATGATTTGAGGATCAGATTAGCTTTGTAACAAGCAAACTCTGGTGTATAACACTGAATCTCGATATAACGTGGCTTAACCTCATGTACCGCACTAATCTGCCAGTCCCTTTTATTTAGATCTTCTGTTTACCTGATGCTAGCAGCACTGACATCCTGTTGCACACTGTATTGATTTGCCCTAAAGCTCCTACACATTCTTCCATCTCATCACATTCAAGCCTCACAAGACGATAGTGTAAATTGATCTGAAGACTAGAAATTAAAAAAATTCACCATACAAAAATGAAATATAGAAATGATAGCAGGAACACAACCAGAACTTTTAAAAACTTTATTTAAAAAGGACTGGGCCTGGTGGCCTTGTTGTGGAAAAATAGAAAATATATATATTTTTTAATGTTATTTTCATTTTAAATCATAAAGGAATAAGTGGTACTGATTAGTTAGATATAATTAGATTATAATATAGTATATTATAGTATTATAATAGTTAGATCACATTTTCTATAAATCACAGGTTTTTTTGAAAGTGCTGGTTCATGTCTCATTCACAGGAGGTTATATGGGAGGATGTGCTATATAAACTGAATTAAAATGTCGGTAATTGTTAATGTGACATTTATGGAAGCAGTTAGACAGCCAGAGGTAAAGCTGTAACGTTTCTACGACTGGAAGGAGGAGGTGGGTTTTTTTTTTTTTTTTTTACTGATTTCTCTGCAACAAGCTGCATGTCAAGCTGTAAATGAAAAGGAAAAGAAAATACTTTATCACAACTAAATCAGCTGGTGATCAATTGTTACATGGATATTGCATAACAGTAAAATTAATTAGAAACTGAAAAAAAAATGAGTTAAATATTATAGTTGCCAAATTAATGTGTTAGAATAAAACTTCTTAAGTGTGGTTTATTGGAAAAGAATCAACTTCAATGTGTTAACAGTAATTCCACTCATGTCAGGCAGCATCACTCTAGCCCATCATTTTTTGATTTTCCTATAACAGGACAGTTAATCAAATTATAACATACATTATGGAATTCTAATACTAGCTGACTGGCAAAATATTACAAGTGCATTAGGAGAGTTCTATGCCTACTTGAGTACATGGTATGGAAACCAACCTGTTGTAGTTAATAGCTATGTTTAAATAGAGAATGTTACCTCAATCCAATTAAAATCAGTTTGATTAGAGATTCCAAATTAACTGTTTAAATGAATGCTGATCTGATGTGTGTTTACATGCAAAAAGGATTTAACCAGAGTGTACGACTTTTGTTATGCACAAAGTGAAATTTATTCTGTCACAAATATACTGAACAAGTAGAAGAAGACGAAAAAGAAGAAGTAGTTTTGTTTTCCCATTTCCCCCCCAACTTTGAGGTTAGTTTAGGCTTCCCATCTTTTTCTGAAACCTTTCTGTGTTATTTTGTGACCTTTACCATTCGTGTTATGATTGGTCACAAGTATACAGGCTCATCTATAATTAATTAAATTTCTTATTCTTTCATTTTTGTGAAGCTGCTTTGAGACAATGAATGAATTGAATTGAATTGAATTGAATTGAATCTATCATGATGGTACCTCAGCCAATGACCAAGTGGATTAAAGTCCAAAGTAAAGACAGGTTATGGAAATGCTCTTACAATATTGCTAAGGTTTCTATGCTAAAGGATCCCCATTTATGATTACTTTTTTTCAACCACATTTCTTACACAAAGTAGGAGATTCAGCACTATCCTTCCAGATTTTTGTAATATGTTGAAGGGTTCTTAACTCGGCTATAATAATTTAAAAACTCCTGTTTTCTTTGCTTAATGCAGCTTTCAAAATGTCCCTTTTTTTGCCCAGGCAGTGTATTTCATAATTCCTGACTCGACTGTGCTGAGTCATGGCATAGACTCATCTAGGCTAGTTATAGAAGCGATCTATGAGATGAAGAGCATGATGGCAGTAATGGCAGTATTAGGAAGCTAATCTCTTTGATCAAAGCGTACAGATGAGGAGGTGAGAGAGATGGACAGACTAAAGGACTGAAGTGATGCTGCATTGTTCTTTTAGGTAGAGATGAAAAGAGGGCTAAATCCCACTGCACCACTATCAGCAGGTAGAAGGGCATTGTGTGCGTGTAGGATCAAGTTCAAGTTCACATGACTAATTTTTAACTAATGCACAGACTGTATACACAGGTTTACACCACCGCTCTAAGTAAATGACGAAATTTTGACGAAATTAAAGATTCGTCAAAATAGAGATGTTTATATGATGCATTTTATTCCAGTTATTAGTGGAAAATTAAAGATTTTCCACTAATAACTGGAATAAATTATGATCCATTTAAACGAGCATAAAATAAGTTTTTTTAATAAGTGCTGCTTGGTATGCTATCATATTTAACTATAGAATGGCAAAAACCACATATGCATATTATATTATTTTTGACATATTGCTGATTGTGCTGGTGAGAACTAAGCTTGTTTCTCTTTTTACTATTATAAATTACAGCCTAGAGTACGAAGCTGCACACAGTACATCATGACATTTTTACCCAAGGCTGATCATCTCTTCTGATGACTGGGATGGCCAGAAGGATGACCACGAATCACACTAGGGTGGCATTAGTTATGATGCTGGCCCACATGCTGAGACCTAACCAGCATGTGAAGTACATGCTTCTGTCTCTATTAGAGTCATCTATGAATAGCAGGACTATGTGACATTAACGCTGGTTCAGTCATCACAGATTATCGGCTTGTGCTTCCTGTCTGCATGCTGTTGTCTGCATTCTGTGAAGGATACCTAATAGAGAGTTTGTCAGGCAATTATAGCTGTGTGTTTTGTATTCTGGATTTAGTGCCGTTTCCATGCCAACATAGATGCACAGCCACAAAAAAAAAAAGAAAAAAAGAATAAAATAATGCTGCTTCTACACTTTCACACATTTTGTTTCCCAGTAAAAATGCTGGCTATAAGTGCTTTTATGTTAATATGACACATTTATATGTTAGTATTTATGAAGTGACTTTAATGAATTGTATAATTCAATTCATTTTCAGAGTTTAACGTTAAACAGATCTAAAAAGAATAGAAATCTAATTCTAATTTTAATCATCTTTTTCTACAAAGCCTGGCCACAAAAAAAGTTGCACATTCTAAGATTTAATTCAATCACTTTTATATTTAATTACAGCACACAATGTGGTGTCAAGTTCACATGTGAAAATTATTCCTCATGATCCCAGAACCTCTCTTTCACAATTTGAGTCCTGGAATATGCCTGTGGCATCAAGCGGGAAAAAAAACTACATATGATAACCTGGTCATTCAGTCCATTCAGGTCATAAGCTGATTTAATTTTATTGCCACATAACATTGCTGAGCCTAGCACTGAACAACTGAAGCAACCCCAGATCACAACACTGCCCCTAGAAGCTTGTATAGTGGACACGATGCATGATCTGGAGTAGGGTCAATGTGACCACATGACAGTTTTCCGTTGCTCCAAAGGTCAGTCTTTATGCACCCTAGCAAACTGAAGCCTTTTTCTGATTAGTCTTATTTACAAGTGGGTTATCACATTGTGTGTGTATGGAACTTACTTTCCCTATTAAACATAGCTATGGTTTTTACTTAGTCATTTACATTTTATTAACTTAAGTTTAAGTGATCTCTATTCATGATGTTTCTCTGACCACATTTCTTCCACTAACTTGACTATTCAGCACTATCCTTGCAGGTCTTGATAATGTGTTGAAGTGTTCTTAACCCAGTTCCAGTCATTTTAGCTCTCCTTAATTGTTTTCTTTGACCCTTTTTGACCCCACCCTTTTTTTTTTTTTTGGCCAGGCAGTGTATTTTGTAATTCCTGACTCGGCATAGACTCATCTAGACTAGTTATAGCAGTGATCTACGAGGTGAAGTGCATGATAGCAGTAATGGCAGTATTAGGAAGCTAATCTATTTGAACAGAGCGTACAGATGAGGATGTGAGAGATGGACAGCCTAAAGGACTGAAGTGATGCTGCATCGCCCTTTTAGAGATGAAAAGAGGGCTAAATCCCACTGCACCACTATCAGCAGGTAGAATGGCATGGTGGTGGAGTAGAAAATGATTAATCAAGTGAAAATTGATTAACATGTCGATGAAAAGGTTTAGTAAAAATTCATATGAGGAAAAATGTCCTTAAAAGTTTTTTGACAAATTTTATGCAACTTTATCTGCATATAATTTAGGTCAAAATGTGAGCTGAAAAAAAAAAACAAGTTTGGTAATTATTCAGGTTAGTTAATGGCCAATAGTACATACCATGTACAGTATAGTAACTGCAACTTTTATTCAGTAACACATTTTGCTAAGTAAACATTATTGTTTGTTATTTAAAAAAAAAAATCCTATTTGTGCCAAGGTGTAACTTTGATAAATGTGACTTTAATTAGTGTAAAAAGCTTCACTTGCAACTACCATCTTGTAGAGTGCAACACAGTATTCAGAGACTCCATGACAATATATTATGTAGAGAAAAATCATCTCACTGACTGCTGCTCACTCATTTGTATTTCTCCTTGTCACTCACCTTGCTTGTGTTTTTTATGCTTTCATAGCAAACCAGAATTTTAAAACCGACAGCTACTCATTAGCATCAGATTTGTAATTGTTTAATTTCAGGTACAAAGCAGAGGACTGGCAAGAGTCACTTCATTTGAAGCCTCAACAGCTCCAAGGACTGAGCCACAGTGTGAATGGTAAGCGAATACCCCTGGCGAGTCAAGTTAGGCAACTGTTCTGGAAAACAAACATAGATCACAGAGTTATGGCACTCATTAATCTGAATTTCAGCTCTCCAGCTTGGTGCATGCACTGCTTTCACTGCCAGTGTGGCCTTTCCAAAGCTGGGCCTTCCAGAAAAGTCAGGCAGACATGGTAGCAGTGTCAGTGCCCTTACAAATGCATCATGATGCTGGTTATCAGGACAGGCACAGCTGGTTCGGCTCTGCCAGCTCCAGAACGGATTTGCAGGCTCTTAATTAGCCATTGAGCTCTCAGCCTCTTTTATCCTGCCGACCATGTGATGCCCTTAATGGAGTCTCCAGCATTTAGTGCCATTGTGCTGTGTTGAAAAAGGCTGAATGTGGATCTGCTCCAGCCTCCTGAACTGCACTGCCACAGCTGTGAGAGGAGTATGGTGAAGTGGCCACCAGATCAACACCTGCACTTGCCATGGCACAGCAACACTGATTCTACAATTCTGCTACAGAATGAGGAACATTTCTCAGCAGATTGAGACAGCTGCTAACAATTCTCAACACCCCTTGGTTCACACAGCACATCACTGTACATATCTCACCAGCTAAATGGAATCTGTGTTTCCACAAAATCCAGATTCTTTTCAGAAACATGTACGGCAGGAGTTGACACGGAGCTCCCACAGTTGAGCTTCAAAAGCACTCTTCAGAAACACTATGGATCACACCATGGATTGTTTGACCAGTTTTTATCCAGTCCCACTACCAAACTACTAATTTGTTTTGTTTGTTTATTGGGTTTTGGTTTGATCCTGAGCTCGAGCTATCATCTGTTAGAGTTTTTCATGTTCTCGCCCTTTTTGACAGGGTTTCCTCCTGGTGTTCTAGTTTCCTCCCACTGTCTAAAAACAAAAACTGATTGCCCCTAATGAATGTGAATGCAGCCCTGTGACGTACTGTATTGATGTCTGATCTTGAGCAAATTCTCTTGCTTTGAGCCCAGTGTTACCTGGATAGACTGCAGACCCACTGTGACACTGATCAGGATAAAGCATTTACTAAAACTGAGTGTGAGAGGGGTGAGTAATGTAGATTAAATAAATATTAATATTTATATAACTCTGGTGATGAGGAGGCTGTTTGACTTCAATGTCGCTTTGGAGGCAGAAAATGAAAAGATTTTTAAGCTGCTTTTGAGACTTGAGTATATGCAGTCACAGTGAAAGTGATGAGTAGTGGTAATTAAAATATTTTTTACTCAACACATAATAAATCTCCTCATACTTGCTCCGTATGCTCCCTAACAAGACCCATTTTCAAGAGCACTTTGTCCTCTATATTTGTTTTTCTTTATTGGCCCACAACTTGCACCCTGATTGGTCAGGAGGTGGAAAAAAAAAATAGGTTGACGTCATTCTGTGCTTGAAATTGTTTTTGAAAATTGGAAGTTCAAATGAGACAGTGGTACTTAGTTTTTTAAATAAATAATGGCGCAGTGAGAAAAGTTATATGTTAGGTTGTATTTGCTTTAAACTAAGACCCGCTATGATGATATGATACAAAAAAAAAAAAAAAACATAGACGTAAAAGAGGCGATACTAACTTTTGCACATGACTGTATGTCTCCACCCCCAGTTGGAACAATATATCACTTCAACATTTTGGCATTGACTACATTGCCCATTCTATAAACTGCATCTTACAGTCTGTTTAATAACTTAAGTAAGTTTAGAGGTTTTTCTCCAATCTATTTTTCTATGATTCAATAACTTGTAGATATACCTTTGGCAGGAATAACTTAAAGGAATCGCTTCCTGTTTGACTTTATCAGTCTCTCACATCATTGTGGAGAAATTTTGGCCCATTTTTCTTTACAACATTCAGTTCATTGAGGTTTTTGGGCATTTATTTATGCACAGCTCTCGTAAGGTCCCACCACAGCATTTCAATTGGTTTGAGGTCTGGACAATGACTGGGCCATTCAAAAACCCTGAGTCTTTTCTTTTGGTTTGTTTACATGCAGAATTGCAAATCTCAGACATGCATCAGTTTTGTTTTTAGACAGAAGAGGCTTATTCCTGGCAACCCTTCCAAAAAAAACATACTTGTTCAGTCTTCTTCTAATTGTGCTGTCATGGATTTTAACATTTAAGATGCTCAGTGAGACCTGTAAGTTCAGGATGAGATGATAGCTCATGATAGCTCATGGGTTTTCTTTTTTCAATTTCTCTGAACATTATATAGTCAGACCTGGGGGTGAGTTTTCTCAGACGTCCACTCCTGAGAAGATTGGTAACTATCTTTAATGCTTTCCTCTTGTGAATAATCTTTCTCACTGTAGAATGATGATAGAACTCCAAATTGTTTGAAAATTGTTTTGTAACCCTTTATAGATTGATGTGCAGCAGCAATTAATTCTCTAAGACCATTGCTTATGTTTTTCCCTCTTGAGTTAACATACACCTGAATGCTCAAGACCAGCAAACTACCAAAGAAGTTCTGCACACCTATTAATCAGTTAATCCAGGCCTGATGATTAGTGGCCCCTGGCTGCACTCTACATCTTGTAGAAATAATAGGGGGATGGTACTTAGTATTGCCTACATGTTTTTGTTTTTGTTTTTGCTTTATTGTTGTTAAATAAATAATGGCAGAGTGAAAATAGTTATATGATGTTCATTTGAGGTTGTATTTATCTAAAACTAAGAGCCATTACAGTCAAATAATTTAATTATGTTTTAGCACAAAAACACTTAGAATTACCTTTTTACACATAACTGTAATCCATTTATGTAAAATGTAAAAAAGGAAATTCTTCAGTCCAATAGTTTCATTAATCTTAGAGTTTACAGGTCTAGAAACTATTTTATCATTACACACCAACCTTTTTTGCATGTGACTGGATGACAGGAAAAGGCAACACCCAATGGGAGATTCTGTATATTTTGTTCATGTGATGTGCTAAAGCTGAATAAAAAAACCTTCAAATAACTTTAACATTAATTCACTGTTTTTAAATTCTTTTAGCATTCTATAAATCGCATGGTATGTGCCTTGCATAAGCGGTGTGGGAGTTACAAATGAGTAAAATTTGCAGCCAGGAAAGCTACTCAGACATTTATAAGACACCAGCGAACCTTTAGAGATGAAACTCTGTGAAAAACTCATCAGTCATTGGCATTGTCTCCGCTCTAAAGAGCCTGAAGGGTCTTAAATGTGGCAACAGGGATCAGATCATTAGTCGCTGTCTTTTAAATATTGCCATCTTGCTAGAGAAATGGATGGCCCATTAAGTTAACAATCTGAAATCAGCAAGAGAAGTACTGAAAGGTGTTAACAAGCCTTAAACAAACCTAAAAGTTCTGCACAAACCACACGAGGCCTGATTCTAGGTTAGATAAATAGTCTCCTAATCCCAGTTTAAAACATCATTGTGGCAAATTAAATGAAGCCTATAAAATACTCCTCCATTTCGATGTCATGTAAAATTTTTCAGAAATACAAGCGCTTCTGCCTGGCTCGCCAGTAATTGGCCCAGTTGTTCAGTTTTAGAGTTGAGTGTACACTTTAACAGCGGTATCTCAGATGCATGATGCATTATCTCATTAAAGGGCCTCTCTACTTAGGAATAATCTCCCTTTCATTTCTTCACAACGGGTCTGCAGGGCTCACTTCAGTCTGTCTGCATGTTGTTTGTCTTTCTGTGACAGGCTGCACAGGTGGGAAGTTCGAGGAAGCAGCTGTGCGTGCTCAAGCCAGAGCGTTTCCTGGCACAGGGTACGCGGTGCTGTCAGAGTCGGTCACAGAGCACAGGAACCTCGGCAAGGCATGAAGAAGAACGACCAAGTCAAGCCAATCCAGCCCCCTCCCAACACCCTCCCCCACCTACATACACACATGCACACACACATACACACACACACACACAATGAAGAATCACACACCCCATTCTAACCTTTGTACTGTAAGTGCTTATTAACACTATTAGGTTCGTAAGTAAAAAACTTAAGTTGAGTGTAAACACATTTCAGGACTATAAGATTTGCATTATTACTTGAGTTAAAGTCTTCCCCTATTACTTTCACATTTTCATGTAGTTATTCACCTTAAAGCATATCATTCGGCACAAGGGCGTAACACAGAACTCTTGTCCCTATACATAAGCATTGAGTTTTAAATTAAAATTTTATAGTATATTGAGGTTACTTGAAGTAATGTGGGAAACTGTGTTGTGCTGTTATAGGAAAATAATCAATGATGGTATTTAGTGGCACTAAACAGCAGTTCCCTCACCAGCTTTTCTCAATTTTATAACTGTATTTATCTAACAGCATTAAAAACTCTCTCAGTACAGTTGGGATGAAAAGAAAGTATATTAATATATATGTATATATTTGTAAACAAATTTATTTAGCATGAATGGACCCTACCAGTCTGTGCAGTAATAAGCTATGTTTAAGGTAAAATATGTGTTCTGTATCAGTTCGTTTTAAATCATGTACACATTTTGAATATAAAGCTGAATTGTGACTCGAGCTCTGTGCTGCACAGGGAACACGCCACAGGAGGCTACAACACTTGTACCATGACTCTTAATAATAAAGCCAGTGACCGGAACAAGGCTAGTCCTATATAAGCTCCCTCTCGGGCCTTTTAAACTCGTTCTCTTGAACAGTACAACCCACCACCATTGCCACCTTCTCCACCACCACCCCGTGTGCTCAGCATTCATAGAGCTCAGCGGTGCGAGACTGGAAACCCATTTGAAATTCAGCCTCCACACTCCACGTTGTGTTGGAATGACCCATTATTTCACACTAGGGCAAACACTCTGAATTCATAAATATAAATAAGCAGTTTCGCACACTTGCCTCTCAAAGCTGGCGCGTCACACACAAAGCAGGCCTGATGAATTCAATCACAGAGGGGGGGAAATATTGGGGCAATTATGTGGGAAGGGGGGAGATAAGGCAGAGGCAGCAGCTTGAACAGATCAGCTATCCGCTCGGTGTACCTCTAAGGCGAGCAAGATAGAGGCTCGATATTTTATTTATATTTATGCAAATCAAGGTCATATCTGAAGCAGGGCACTGTTTTAATCAGCATGTTCACTTATAGTAGCAGAGATGTTCTCTAATGTTCATGTAGGTCATTCCATGATTGGGGTCCTATTTGATATTACTGATAATGCATTTACAAATATGTCTGTAAATTACAAGTAAAAGGCATTTTATACATGTGCATGTTTCTAATTAATCATTTAAGACATTAATGCAACAGTGTTTCTGCTCATCATGGTCCCTTGACTACTGAAGGCCTGTGAATTGGAGCTGGGAAAGCCTCTTCTGCACATTTTCAACTTAAGCCTGGAAGAGAAGAAGGTCCCTCAGCTGTGGAAAACATCCTGTATCATCCCAGTACCAAAGAAACCACTTCCTGGGGAGATGAACGATACCAGACCACTTGCTCAGACATCACACATTATGAAGACCATGGAGCGGACACTGATGCATCACCTGAGGCCACAGATCAGTCATGCTCTTGACCCCCTACAGGTTGCATACCAGGAGAAGGTGGACGTGGAGGATGCCATCACCTACATGATCCACAGATCTCTGTCTCACCTGGATTGGGGCAGTGGTGCTGTGAGGATTACTTTTCTGGACTTCTCCAGTGCCAGACACCAACCAGCCGATGCTCCTCAAAGACAAACTGACAGAGATGAGAGTGAGCTCACAGCTGGTGGCTTGGATCACAGACTACTTGACAGGCAGGCCTCAGTATGTGCGGCTGTGGGACTGAAGATCTGACACAGTGATCAGCAGTACAGGAGCGCCGCAAGGGACTGTGCTTCCTCCAGTCCTGTTCACCCTGTACACGTCAGACTTCCAGTACAATTCAGAGTCCTGCCATTTACAAACGTTTGCAGATGACACTGCGATCGTGGGCTGTATCAGGAATGAAAAGGAGGAGGAGTACAGAAAACTGATCCAGGACTTTGCTGCATGGTGTAACCTGAACAACCTGCACCTTAACACCACTAAGACCTGGGAGATGGTGGTGCACTTCAGGAGACCCAGGCCACAACCAGAACCTGCCTTGACACATCCCTTCCCAAGAGTCATCCATTAGAGGTTATTAAAAAAAAATTGATTTTAGATTTATTTAAAATGTAACACATTTATGTAAAATGAGCACAATTACCCGTATGAAATATTTGGAATATTCCACAAGTCACATGTTCAGCAGGGTGCTGCAATATTTGAAATTCCAAATTCTAAAGAGTAGGCAGAGTTCTTTTTATAGATGGAAATTTTTTTCAAAATGATTAATTAAAAAAATAAAATCGCTAGTCTCTCCTTATCACTGAAAAAAAAATGACAGCAAGTGAAAATATTTTTAAACTAGACTAATTGGTCTACAATTTCATAGCAAACCAACTATAAGATAATTTAGCCTATTTGTTTTATTAATTTTTAAGCATAAATTTTCTGCATAAATTTTGCAGATTTTTTTGCAATTATTTTTAGAAATAAGCTAAATTATTTGTCAATAAAACAGGAAATTGACACTTAAATTAGAGGCATGCATCTAGAAAAGGGTTAGATATGTTATTTTTGGCTTAATGTTTATTATTAATTCTTATAATAAGAAATATTAGATACATTTATCTAGATTAAAGCTATTTTCCCCTGCTAAGATAATCAGCATGTCTTAAATGATAGCCTGTGGCACACTGGGTTAGATACAGTCTGGCCCACGGTTCACCTCTATTAGTTTGTATGAAACATTAGATTGTTAATTCAGTCACGCTATATGACAACATTTGAATTTCTAATACAGGCACGTGCCTGTAATGGAACACAAGGCCCAAAATTCATTACACCACCTGACAGCTACAGTATGGTCATCGGATTTGTCATCCAGAATATTAAAATGAAATACAATCGGTAATTATGGGGGAGAAAAGCTATTAGCAAAAATCTAATTATGCATGGCAGTGGTTACCCTCGAAGCAGATTTTCCAGCATTGAAATGCAGCTCAACTCATCATAGCTAACATCTGCCACATATTCAGTCTGTAACGTGAAAAGGTCAAGCTGCCACGTGTCATAACGCTCATAGCCTATGCATCAATTAAGAATCAATTATGATCCTCAACTGCTGAAATGCTTACAGGCCTCGCTTAGCCACACTCACAAAAATGGTATGTGTGTGTGTGTGTGTGTGTGAGAGAGAGAGAGAGAGAGAGAAAGAATCAGATATTGCTGTGTAACACTCAGAGCCACCACCTAAACATTTTGTTTTGTGTCTCAAAAAAAAAACATAAACACATGATTAATTCTTATGCTGTTTTGTAACACAACGAGAAATCTAACAATAGCACTATATATTGTTTGGAAAATCCCTACCTGAGTTTACACCCACAAGCTAAATTACCTTTAGCTTAGCTAAAATGCTATAGTGGCTAATGTTAACTTATATATTAATATGTTTGATTAAATTACAATACATCATTCCTACCATACACCTCATCCCATGTCAACTCCTACATTTTGTGTGGTAAGTAAAACTACAACAATTTCAGTTAGCTGGTTAGCTAAAGTTACAGTATGCATAGCCGACAGCTAGTTGGTTTGACACCTGCAATGCAGCTGTTACTCAAATTGACCATGCTCCTTTGCATAACTTTATGGCTTAATATAATCATAAATATTAAGTTACATAAAAATTCACCCCTGTGCAGTTGTAATGAATAGGAAATCTAGCTATGGAAACCAAAACAGTTTTTTTGTGCCAGACTGTCAACATGTTTCTGTTACAAATGTAGGCATTTTAACATGGGGCACCATTGAGATAAACTCTCTTTTGGAGCTAGCCCCCAGTGGACATTTGAAGAACTGCACATTTTGCTCCTCGATTATAGACAACAGGTAGCTTACCATGGCTGTAATGTTAGCAAGGAACAGCAATACCTAAACATTATTATTATTATTTTTAAGTGTTAGTTAATTTAAAGATAATAAAGTAAAAATTTCTCAATTAGAAAGTTGTTTTTCAAAGTACAAAGTACTATTATTTAATTGTAAACAATAATGTTATATAGCTGGCAAGCAACAAGAAAGGTTTGCTAGTTTGCATTAGTGCCAAATTGCACAGAATTAATAATTCTGATTTTCTACTCAGAAAGGACTAAGAAACTGTGGCATGGTGGCTTAGTGGTTAGCACTGTTGCATTGCACCGCATTGTCTGGGTTTGATTCCTGGCTAGGTTTGGTGCATGTTCTCCTCGTGCTTGTTGGTATCAGGTTTTTTGGAAAGTTAGAATTACTTTAATTAAATGTTAGATGAATGTTGAGTACATAATCTTGTGATCACATTGAACAAATTGAAATTTTGCAAATATAACTTCAAAACAATATATATTAAGAGATATATTTATGCTTATCTGTCAATTGAAACACATCCTAGGAACATTCCATACTGCTGCTTTTTTTCCTCTTTCTTTTTGCAGGCAGGATGATGCTCTAGCCAAGTAGTTTCCTGTGTCTCACAAGGAAACCTGCTGCTGTGGCTTGTAAATATATGGATATATAGCCTTGTCAAATGAAAAGCACCACTAAATAACTCCTCCAGTCTAAACATATTAAACAACTGTAATTTACCAAACCATTAAATCGGAAAGCAGCTGAAAGGGAAAACAACCCACTTAATATCCCAGATCTGTGCTGTGAAACCGGACGTTATGCAGTCTGATCGTTTATGCAAACACCATATTATAGTAAAGTACAGTAAATGTACAGTACTTACTTTCTTGTGAGAAACTTACAGGACCATGAACGTGGTTAGATATTGTTCAAATGGCCATTAAGTGAAAGAAATGCTATAATAAAGGTTGGAATTCTTTTGTTTTCAAGTTGTATTTGCAATGTTGATTTGAAGTAATTTATTTAACATTTGTTGAAGACATTTATTTACCATTTTCTCTGTCATTTTATTGACAGAGAATTTAATTTTGAATATAAGATAAGATATTTAAGATACTTAATCTTTTCTTCAAAAAAGAAAGTTTTGGGTGAATTATGTCATTACAATTATCTCTAAACTACTGCATATGACCACAGTCATTTAACTGTTAATACAAAGAAAACTTAAAGTATCAGAAAACTTAAAGTTATAGCCTTTACTTTGATACTTAAAAGTTTTTAGTGATATTCCACAAACAAAAAATGTTTATTTTACAAGAAAGATACAAAAACTATAGCAGCAATAAATAAACACATTCACTTGTTTATGTAAAGACACTGCAAATGAGCTGTTACTACAAAAACAATATTATATAAAACTATTTATTAGAAATATAAACCATCAAGGCCATTAATATTTTAAGTTTTTTTTTTTAAATATATGTATTAACCTTCCATTGCCGTACATAGTTAGTAATTACTGTACATGTTTGAGCTTAACTGTGGTTTGCAATAGTGAGAAATGTAATAAAGATACCCAAAAAGATCTGGCTAGCATTAACATGAAAGCCTCATTAATCCACATTCAACATTTCTTTCAAAACTGCCCACAATTGATATTAATAAAACCTTTTTAAAGAGCCTCCTTCACTACACACAGGCCCTAAGTGGTCACCTATCCACCATTACAGATGGATGACAACATGGACCGTCCTGTGTGTGACTGATGAGCTCATTTGGTTGAGTTGAGTCTGTTCAGCAGTTTGTCTGAGGCATCTAGCTGAAAATTGGCTGAACAGAAGCAAACTGGGAATACAATATTACTGTCGCAACCCCAGATCTTTAAAGCCTCCCCGTGAGAGATCAATTACCCCATCACTTGCTGACAGAAAGGTAAATGAAGTCAGATTGTGGCCCTGTTCTGGGAGCTGAGTAGGGCCTTAGGGGCATGAGTTTTTAGCAGGAACAGCCGCAGTCTTAAAGAACACACACCAATTTAGGAGATTGAGAAGTTCCACCTCTCCGGAACAAAATAGGGTTAGTTATTTGTTGTGTGCTCACTTCACAGAGTAAAATGAAGCAGAGAAACAGAGTTTGTTCTTCTTGGTGCAGAGTCTGAGTAAATGGCTACAAACCAATTGTGTAGTGGGCCACATCGCAGGCTGGTCCAACCAACACACGTGCTTCAACAGCAGTGCTGAGGGTCAATGGGAAATTGATTTTCTGTGCTCTATCTATAGAGACACTGTCTCTCTTCAAAGAATGTCTGCCCGCTCCATCAATTGCAATCTCAAGAGACAATGGGGAGGTGAGAGAGTGAGTTTATACTGTAAATTAAAAATAGAAAATCCTAGTCGACTAATTTAATTTCTGTTCTCTGTAGCTGTGAATGTGCAAACAGAATTGAACTTGTCATTGTGGGACACAACAGCACAACACACAGTTAAATACAGTTAAATACATCTTTCAACGAAGGGAGGTTTGTTTACTTTGATAATGTAGCATTGTTAGCATTTCTATTCTTATGCCAATCATGTGCAATGACTGGGCCACACAATGAGCTACTCGTATTTGCCTGTTTTTAGGGAATACAAAAGACTCGGCTGAACGTGGCGGATGGAAACGTCTCTAAGAATACCAATTACTGTAATCACACAAGAGGCACTTTCTTGTTTTTGATGAACACTGATCGAGGAAAAAGAGTAGTTTTCCTTGATGGCAGAATAAATTTAGCATAGGGATTTGCAGTTGCTTGCACAAAGCAGAACTTTTCCTTAAAGGGTGCTTTGGAAGAGCACGTTTTGTGTATTAACAGTAGATGTCGCGGTTCTTGAAAAAATAAAATACAACTTTATTTATGCAAAAATGGTGGCTCCTACTGTTAAGGCTGTGGGTTACTGGGTTACTGATTAGAAGGTTGGGTTTCGTGCCCTAGCACTGCCAAGTTTCTACTGTGGAGTCCTTGAGCAAGGCCTTTAACCCTATCTGCTCCAGGGTCTCTGTATCCTGGCTGACCCTACACTCTGACCGCAGCTTCCTAACTGTGATATGGGAAAAAAATAATTGTGCTCTAAGGTACATGTGATAATTAATTCTTAATCTTTTAAATACAAATATTTAACAATAAAATGCAGAAAAAGAGTTAATTATAAGATGAAATTACATCCCGTTATGCTTACTGTATCTGAGCTGCTTATAGTCAATTTGTAAGTATTAAAAAAACATTAAATAATGAAAAT
>JAQMYL010000011.1:14108169-14127399 GCA_030014365.1 Clarias pachynema | reverse complement strand
AGCAGGGGTACTAGTAGGTGTGAGGTCCAGGGAATTTACGCAAATTTGCGCAGGCCTGGTAAATCTAGTGTTAATCAGTCAGTCGCTAAGAGGACAGTCTCACTATGAAAACACTGATGTGAAGACTAGACATTGTTGTTCATTTGGATGCTCAGATTAGAGGTCACCACACTGGATTATTTGATCCACACATCTGATTTTGGCACAGGTTTTGCACCGATTGCCCTTCATGATGCAACCCTCATTAAGCGTGCCCTGCAACCCTTTTGGCTAAGTGTGGGGCATTGGCTAGGATGCAAACCTAGAAGTCTACCACTGAGCAATCAGTGATCTACTGCTATGAAGACTAGCCTAGATGCTTTTTCCTAGATGTTTCAACAATGACTGAATAAGTAATATTGTTAATTTACAAACCGTCATTTAAGAAATTATCCATTTACCCACCCTTTTGATACAGTAAGGCTGATTTTTGACTGCTTGTATACTTCGTGCCGATTTTTGATTGCTTGTATACTTCGTGCCGAAACCACTCATGGAGCAGGATAAACAGAAGCATTTGGAAAATTTGGTCTCATATTCTAAGGAAGGTGAAAGTTTCTTAAAGAGAATAATTATTGATGACGAGACATAGATTCATCACTACAAGCCTTAGAGTAAATCTCAGAGTATGGAATGGAAACATCCTTAATTGCCGACCAAGAAAAAGTTGAAAAGTCAACCATCAGCTGGAAACTTGATGCTTATATTTTTCACTAACAAGGTTTGTTACTGCTATACAAAGGCATTATGAGTTTGCTTGGCAATGCACATCCACACACTGTCAACACTCTGCAGAAACATTGTTTTGAGGTGTTATACAGTAGCATCCTCCCCATACTCCTGATTTTACTGTACTCCATCAGACTTTTACCTGTTTGGTCCCCTGAAAGCAGCCCTACGAGGATGAAGATTTACTTCTGATGAAGAAGTGAAGACTGCAGTGAATTAATGACTTGTAGCTCAGCCTATACTGTACTTTTTTTTTTTTTTTTTACAAAAATATAATGTATTTGTCTTTTCTAAAAGTTATTTAAAATAAATTCCACAACCAGACTGCAAATAATTTTCGACTTCCTGACCCTCCTAAATGTTGACGCTATGTTGGAGATATGGGCATTTCGTAGCCTTTAAATCTCAAAGCATTTTAGCCATTATTTGTTTTGCTGTTACTTTTAATAAACATATATAGAGCTCAGGATTTTGCAAAATAAAGTGACATATAATCTTTTTTCAATATCACTACCTCACTCATCTTCAATTACCGCTTTATCCTGTATGCAGGGTCATAGGGGGCCTGGAGCCTATCCCAGGAGGCTTAGGGCATGAGGCGGGGTACAGCCTGGACAGGGTGCCAATCCATCGCAGGGCACACACATAAACACTTGCTCAAACAGTCATTCACACACTATGGCCAATTTGCCTAATCTGCATGTCTTTGGACTATGGGAGGAAACCAGAGTACCCGGAGGAAACCCACCAAGCACAGTGAGAGCATGCAAACTCCATGCACACAGAGATGGGAATCGAGCTTGGCCGGGAATCAGACCCAGACCCTGGGGGTGCAAGGCGACAGTGCTAACCACTACACCACCATGCTGCCGCAATAGGCAATATAATAAACTTAATTTTAGTTGATTTTAACCAACTTCACCAAACACCCAGAAACTAGGCCTCAAAGGCAAAGAAAGAGCACAAATACACATGGTCACCTGTTTTTATGGTTGTTTTCGGATGTTTCTATGACCAAAAAATAATAATAATATGCTCATTTTATGAGGTCTATATTTTTGCAACGTTATTCACATATGCTGATAGTGGTTAAAAATTGACCCTTTATAAAAGTAATTATACCTTTTGTCTTAACATTGTCCTAATTTGCTAGCTAATTAGTTGACCAGCTAACCGGCTAATTAATGTTAGACAAGCTACTTTATTCTAAAACTCAGTATAGCTACTGTTCGTTTAACTTCATGTTCTGGTGTCTCGCTCATTTACTGTAGGTTAACTTGCAAGATTATCTTGCCCTTGCTAGCTTAGCTTCTCAAAGACTTAACGCCGCTGTTACATTAAAAAAAAATGGCTATGTGCGCTGTGAGAGGTGACTCTTATTTAAATGTTTATAAGTTTTGCCAAAAAAATTATCATTTACATTAAAGGTGGAGGACATGCACTAGATGTATTCACTAGAACATAAAAAGGTATCAACTGTAGTTTGTACTGAAGCTACTGTATCATGGATACTGGGTTTCTGGTGATTTAAAATGATTCAAAAGAGCTGGATTAGTGAAGCCAGTGAACCTTCCAGGGGATCACTACCAGCATGAATTACAAAGTTTTCTCCACATCAAGAACATTAGCTCTGGGACTTGAACACTCTGTGGGACTTAGTACCCGCCTTTGTATTCTGATGTCCACTCTCTCTCTCTCTCTCTCCCTGTCTTTCTGAACATAACCATATGCGCTTATGGAGCAAATTTAAACTCTGCACCTTTCATGCCTGGTGACATTTTCTGTGTGACATCCAGCAAAGAAACGTGTTCGGCTGCTCGTCATTTCGTTATTCGTTCTCAGACATCCCCTCTAGCTGTCACTGGTCAGGAGAGCTCGTTGATATTCTGAGGATGTGGTGCACTTCCCGTTTTTCCTGGAGCACTCCAAGAGGCTTATCAAAACAGAGGGGACTTCATGGAATTACAAAAAAAAAGGCAAGAAGTGCAAGAAGAAGGGGTTCTGTCATGTCCACTCAAAACACAGCAGTAGAGCAGCTGTGCTTTTCAGTGCAGACTGTGATAAGACATTCACAGGCAAACACTGAGTATGTACAAAGAACAGACATGTTAAAGCATAGTGAGTTCATGTCTGGATGTGGAAAATGTGAGCATGCACAAAAAGTATTCTGGTTTTGTTTAGCATATATTACTAATTATATTGAATTAGTTTAACTAGTTTAATTTAAGTTTGTAATCGGAAGCAATCATACTGTACTGTATATCAAAGCAAATTTTCCCATAAGACATAATGGAAAATCTGATGATTCGTTCCACAAAAACATTCATATAAAATTATTAATACAAAATATAAAGTAAAAATAAAACAAATTAACCTGAACTTTACCTTTGAAAAGAATCATGCCTTGTGTGAGGGAGAATAGAGAGAGGAGAGGAGGAGAATGAGGAGGAGGGGGCTGTTGTGTAGGATGACAAGGAACCTATCTAATGACACTTGCTTTTGCCTCCTTTTAAGGATTTTGCAGAATGTGACATTGCATTGTTGTTAAACAGATTAATCTTCCTCATTGCTACAGCCTTTTCAATCTTTTGCTTCACAGAGGCCGTTGTTGCAGTTACTGTACAACAGTGCAGTGATTTACTAAAGAACAGTCATTAATTTTTAAAAATTCTTTACGCACACACATATGGTCACAATGTTATAGTAACCAGTATGCGCATGCACAGATGTTGACTATATGAATGAGGAACACGCACTGAGACCGAGCATGGGAGACGATTACCCACAATCCCACAACGCGAGGGTGAGAAGAACCACTGGCTCAGTTGGATGCTCGGCATGCAAAGCATATACATTCTACTCGTATTTAAAGACCTCGCTCATTTATCAAGATAAAATTTATTAACATTTTTTTTGCTTGTCTTGTAAAACACTCTAAGTGACTCACAATCCAAGGTTTTACTGTATTTTACTGTAAAGTTTTACTTAAGTGGAAATTCTGCCCTTAATTTAAATATGTTGATACAGTATATAAATAATTTTTTTGTTGGTTGTTACAGAAAAGAAGCTGATTTACTGTTTGCAATAATACTGATTATTTTTCTATATCACCAAATCCCTAAGTGTTTTATTCCTCTTGTTCCAATTAGTTAAAAATTGTTTTTATCATGAATTAAAAGAAAAATGTTTCCTTGGTGCACCTGCCATGCCACGCCACGATAAGCTTACTTTCCAGTGCTCCGAACTGGAAGAGGGACAAACATGCACACATGGTGTGTTTGAAGTTCTCTGTTTAATATCAGTAAAGAGAGCAATTTAACCTTTTGGGCAGGTGCCCTGTGTCACGTACGTTCCATACATCAAAAAAAAAAAAAAAATCATTAAAATGTAAGTCATACTGAGCTCCAGAGACAGACTTTGGGAAACACGTTAACATTTTTGGAAAAAAGGGTTACGAGCTATTTGCACGTATATTTGTCCTATAGGAAGTGCAACTATATAAGGAATCAGGAAGCACAATGAGGGGATGTTTTGTAGGCGTAGGGGCATGGAAAAGTTCACACTTTTTCATTTATTAATGAATAAAACATTCGTAAGGCGACATGGTGGTGTAGTGGTTAGCACTGCCGCCTTTCACCTCCAGGGTCCGGGTTCGATTTCTGTCTGTTTGCATGCTTGGTGGGTTTGATCCGGTTTCCTCCCACAGTCCATAGATACAGTAGATACTTTATTGATCCCGAAGGAAATTCCAGATATGCAGATTAAGCTAACCGCCATTCCTAAAATTTCCCCTGTAGTGTGTAAATAAGTGTGTGTGTGTGTGAATGCCCTGTAATGGATTGGCACCCCATCCAGGGTGTACCCCGCCTGGTGCCTTAAGTCTCCTGGGATAGTCTCATGGCCCCCCGCGACCCTGAAAACAGGATTAAGCGGTATAGACGATGAGTGATGAGTGTAAAACTCAAATAAAATGTTATCCTGTATCATATTCCATTTTTTTACTGTAAATTCTATGTTGTGTAATGTTGTGAGCTAGTTCCTGTTATCACTTACGTTACAGCAGCTACAGTTTTCAGTTTTTGGGTAAAGTTTAAGTTTAAGTGTTGTTGTAAACAGTGTTGGGTGTAACGTGTTACAAAGTAACGGGTTAGAGTACTTGGATTACTTTTTTGATATAACGAGTATCTAACGCCATTTAAGTACTCAGTTATTTAGTTATTTTTTCAAAAATGTAAACCGTTATTCAAACACTTATGTAATCCGTGAGCCAGACAGCTGTGTGTGTGTGTGTGTGTGTGTGTGTGTGTGTGTGTGTGTGTGTGTGTGTGTGTGTGAAAGTCATCCTACAAGCCCTGCCCCCGATAACCCGCCCCCTCTGTTATTCCTGCTGTTATACCCCTATCTCACCTACGCGGTTTGACTATACGAAAGATGGAAATACGGAAAAGATGGAAACCTAATCACGCCGCCAAAACTGAATCATGATGAACCATACTTACGGCCACCGCACGAAACCGCGTAGGTGAGATAGGGGTATTAGTAGTTAACAGATTATCGGCCAAACTTCACTGAGTGATGATGGTAGAATAATTATAAAGGTCTTGACTAAAACAACATGCATGAGGAATCACAAAGGAGGTTTAATTTTCTGCAAGTAACGCAGTAACGTTACTGATTACTTTTTGAAGACAGTAATTTTGTAATGTAATTATTTACTTTAAAAAGTAACGTCCCCCAACACTGGTTGTAAACATTATGGAATATAAAATAAATGACCACACCATTAATATACTCACACACTAATTTTTTTCCCTATGCATACTAGTTTTAGGGGTGTGTGTAATAATATTGAGTAAAAGATATATTAAATTGATTCCATTCTGATTCACACCGGAGTTTCATTTCCATTATACTGTCAAAATGTTTGATGAAGGAAATGACTGTCCTGCACTCTCTTATGAATATATATTCACATGGAAACGTTTCATTTCCTTTACATATTTAATTTCTATTATTTCTGTCCTTCATAAAGTATTAACTCGCTGTTACTCTCTAAGGCATTGAATGTGGCCAGGATGTGGAAACGTCATGTTCGCTAGCCGTTCTTTCAGAGCTGTGCTTTATGTACATCACACTCAATCACAGCACTGATTGACGTGACAGTTTTCTGTCAGCCCCCTTCCCTGAGACCTCTCTTGCCACTTTAATGAGCCACTTGAGCTTTTTTCTCCCCTGTACTCTAAACCAAATGCTCTGTAGAAAAGGCGCTGAATAAGTTCAATGTCTTGGTGGGTGATTGTGGACGGAAAGGTAGCAGACAGGCAGACCAGGGTGGAAAGCTGCTTCACTTCCCCAGCTCTCCAATGTGAACGGCAGTCATGAAGTGTTGCTGGATGGTAGCAGCACACTTCAGTGGATGAGGTCACCTGCTTTACAAGCCTCTGGGATTAATTTAGGCTTTAGCAGTTCCCAGTGATCTGACAGGATCTGTAGGGATGGAGAATCGAATGACAGCTGGGAAAATGGGGGAAGGATTCTAGTATTTCAATAGAACGCTGATATATAGCTTATAGCTCCCAGACATGTTTAGAGTCTCAAATAGATTTGCTAATCTAGTTTCTGATGCTGAGTTTTGTGTGTGTGTTATAAATAGAACTCTGCTTGTCATGGCGTTGACCGGGTGGTTACTTTGTGGTGTGTAAGTTCTTATTGGACAATGATTGCTAATTAATTCCACTTTATTTTATTATAACACACTTGTGCAGAGGTGTTGGACCATGATCAGCACTATATTGCACCTGAATCCAAGCCTGTGACACTACAAACCATATTATCATCAGACTTTGGATTAACCCTGGGCTAAAAGTTTATGTTCCAATGTCATTTTAAATTAGAGTAATACATCATCAATTTACACATATGGATTTTTTTTTTTTTTTTTTTTTTACCATAAAAGAAAATTGCCACATTGACATTTTTACAGATTTTTGCTTCCCTAGTCTTCATTATGCAGTTAACATTATCTGTAAGCTAACTGAATTAACTTTATATGATTAGCCGTCACCTACCACTGGCTTGGCATCTGGAAATCCAGTTCATGTGGAGGAATCTCTTTGAAAACAGATGGGTAAAAGCTTTTATAGAGAAGCAGTTATAGATTAAAAAGTTAATAATAATAATAATAATAATAATAATAACAACAACAACAACAACAACAACACTAAAAGCTACAGTTTGAATCCATATAGTCTGCACCGACATCAGACTTATGAAGGGCATATAAAACTATAAAAATGTCAGTTAGTCAGATTTTGAGTCATATACAGTATACAGGTTTGGCACAAAAGCCAAAATATTATGTAATATACTGTTGTTTTCATCATATCAGTGTCATTTTTATATTATTTTGCAAAAGTCTATAAATCCACCTGACTGTTTTGTCAAAATTAAATAAATCAGCCTGAAATTGTGTGACCAAGAAAATAAGCGATTTACGTTCAGTTTCTCCTCAGTTTCTCTTCAGTAGCTGATGACAGTACCTTATCATCAAAGGACTTTGACTGGTGAAGAAACTAAATATGCAGTGACATGCCAACATGGCCAAAAAAAAGCATATAATTATCCTTCAACATTTTCCAAATGTCTATCAAACACATTAAGTTCAATAACAGCAGCTGCATTTTGGCCAATTATTCTCTGACACACAAAGTTGTCTTTTAAAAAAAAGCGTTTAATTTGAAAACGTTCTTGTTCTTTATTTAAGAAGTTTTAAACTTCCACCTTTTGAGCAAAGCATGACACGATGCCACCAGATTTTCAAGCAAAAACCGATCTGTTTTGACATGCATCTCTTATTTCTGTCATATGAAGATATTTCCTGTACAACATAGGACTGTAAATTGGTTTGAATGTGTTCAGAGAGATTTTGAAGAATGTTGAAGCCAAGAAAAGGATGTAGTCACTCCAGCAGTAATAAATAACAGGTATGTCTCACTTGATACCCGCAATACATTCTGTAAAATAGGACATTATATAATTTAGACAAAGGTTTATAGAATTAACAAAGGTATGCAGTATATTGTAAATGTAAGCACTGCAGTGGAGCAGAAAAATAATATCACTAAACTTTAAGTACACAGTGATTTTTGAACAAGAGACATGAGATGCACATGCTGTGTGTGGAAAGCTGATACGGTACATAGATTGTATTCTCTTTATGTCTGCTTTTGCTGTTTTAAATGTCAGAAATCTGTAATATGATAGGGAAACTTTGACAAAAGTCAAATTAAAACTTGGAGAGGAGGCTGACAATTCCGTGAACTGAAGTTTTTTGTGTTTCTTATAATGTACTGTATTCCATGGTCCCATTGCAGTTAAAAAGGTTTTGTGAGCATCAAAAGTTAAATAGAATTTGCCGCCACTACTTGCTGTTTGCTATGTTTTTTTTAAAATCATTATTATTGAAACTTATATTTATACTTATTATTATTATACTAAAATGCATACTTAAATTACCAGAAACATATTTGCAGGTTGACTTAAGAAATACACACTTATATAACCCAAACAATTTTTTATAAAATATGTGTACACAGTGTGTACAAGGCTAAACCTGACAATAAAAACTACACACAATAACCTCATACTGTAGTTCTGGAAACAAAAGCATATCACAGGGTTAAAAACTTTTGTAGCTCTATTACTTTTTCCTCTTCAAGTAAATAACAGAATCTCTACAAAAGCACCAGACTCAGATAGAGGAAACAATGGAATTGTACATTAGATATGATTTTCATAAATAAATATAACATTATCAATTATAAGGTGAAAAGAGCCAGTTCTAAGGTTACAGAGCTTTCAGAAAATGTTTAATGATTTAGGCCTGGTGCTAAACTGGAGGCCATATGCATCTGTTACTTATTAGCAGCATTAGCCGCATAGCTACAGAGGTGAACATCTGCAATGTAGTATTCATGAAGAAATATTTTGTTGTTTGATGCAATATTCAGGAGCTCATTCTAAGCTTGGCAGGATCTAGTCTTGCACAGTCTGTTAACAATTTTAATGGTATAAATCACTTTTTTGTTGCACTTTTTAAAATGGTGTTTACTGTTGCACTTTTTTTTTTTTAATGGTGACCACACACTCCAGCTTCAGGTGCATCAGTTATGGTCAACTTTTCATTTAAAAAAAAAAAAAACAGCTCGAACGACATCATGCAGCACTGATGTGATAAAACAATGTTATGCAAGTTGCGCTCAGAAGCTGAACTGCAAATATCCACTTTCATGATTCGAATACAAAAAGTGCATCCATGCAAAGCAAACAAGTCTGATGAAATCAGCTCCAGTATCTCTCTGCTCAAGAGCTTATTATAAAGCCCTTCAGATGCTCTGGAGCAGAAAAGTTTGAAAGCGTGGCTCTGTTGCTCTGCAGGACTAGCGTACAGTATCTCTATTTCCCACTAAGCAGCACCTGATTGATTATACGCATTCCACAGGATGCGCTTACTTCCCCGAGGAGAACAGGAGTGTATATCTTCTCATTTTCATCTCTGTGCCTTGTTTAAAATTCATCTCACGATTTCTTACTATGTTAACACCTGTAGCATCAGGCATGAGCATGCATGGATCATTAACCTTTGTAGTCCATGTTAGCCTTGAGAAAAATCTTCCCTTTTTCACTTCTTATGCTGTTTTTTCCCCTCTTTACCCAAGCACTAGTATTTTACCACCTTGAACCTTTCCACATTTTGTAGTGTAGAATCTGATCCTGGAAAATTGACAAATAACTTGTCTCCAACTTGCACAGGAGACACAGCTGTCTGTGGAAACTGTACACACAATCATTCACGAACACCATTTGCACATTACAGAAACTCAGCTGGAAGTTATTGCCACTACCCATTAACAGTCCTGACCTCACTCCAAGCCATTTCCACATGCTTGGTCTAGTAAATGAGTTCCTGGGAGCTGATTCCCGGCTAGGTTCGATTCCCATCTCTGTGTGCATGGAGTTTGCATGTTCTCCCCATGCTTGGTGGGATTCCTCTGGGTACTCCGGTTTCCTCCCACAGTCCAAAGACATGCAGGTTAGGCCAATTATCATTCCCAAACTGCCCGTAGTGTGTAAATGAGTGTGTGCGTGTCCTGAGTTAGAAGTACAAGGTGTACTCTGCCTTGGGGCCCTACTGTAAGTCTCCTGGAATCGGCTCAAGGCTCCCATGACCCTGTATGCAGTATAAAGCGGTATGACGATGAGTGAGTGAGTGAGTGAGTGAGTGAGTGAGTGAGAGTGAGTATTCTGTGCAATCAAAAGTCCCGGTTTGACTTGAACATTCATTGTAGAACCTTCTACAACGAATGTTCCTTCTATTCTGATTGATACCCTTCCAAGAATTTGTCCTGTACTTGTCTCTCATATTTTAGCAGATTTTTTTGTACTTTTTTCTCTTCTAACTTTACCATAGATTTCTACTGGATGTAAAAGGGTAATAAACAAACATCCACATTTAAAAGATTTTCCTAGGTAATGTTCTCTGCAAACAAATTGGGACTCATGAAAAATGACGATTTTCTCCTGGCTCCGAGGATTGTGATGGTTCACTGATAAGGTTCATTCTTTGACTATTCAAATTCAACTCTAGCCAAATAAGGACCATCGCTCATTTTACGTGAACTGTGCAATTTGTATTTGGACATCTCATGTCCAGTGTTTGTTCAAGGAACCAAAATGGCATTTTTAAATAAGCTTAACAGAGAAGCTGTGTAATTTAATTAAAATGCTTCAGTGGAAATTATGGAGGCGAGGTAGAAAAAATTCTGCTCAAAAAATATATGTTTATGCTTGAGCCACTTTGGAGCAGAAATATTTGTGTCTTCGTGGTGAGTCATATAATCTGAGTCACTGAAAAAAGTCCTATTTCCTACTGTCCTTATATGCGCATCATGATTTTAGTAACTCCACCTTATCTATTTTTTGTTCTGCGGCGTGTGTGTGTTGTGTGTTTCTGGGTAAACAGGGTGGAGTTTATTTACATCGCTAATCAGCCAATCGCTTGATGACACATGATCATACAGTATAATTAATAGTTAAAGTCTTTCTTCAAAACAACATATTGCTTACTTGTATATTGTATACTGTATACTGTGTACTACACACTACTCCATGTATCTAGGATAGCATAAGTGGGTTCACACTTCCTGGAGTACACCAGAGTGCTTTCACACTGTCTCGGTTACTTGGAAAGGATTTAAGGAAGTATAAAAATGTTGTTAAATGAAACAACTATCATAAATATCTCATCTTCACAGCCAGTTAGCAATTAATTTTCCATTTGATATACAATGATCAGAATAATATTACAATAATAAAACATTATACCCAGTATGGTGTAGGCTTCCCTTGTGCCACCTGGGCAGCTCTGGCTCATCAGAGCATGACTCCACAAGACCTCTGCGGGTGTGCTGTGCTGTGGGTGCTATGCGTTGCAGGGTGGGGCCTCCATGGACATTGGTCCTGTTTATCCACTGCATCCCATGGATACAGCAGGCTGTGGTGTACTGGATGTTCTGGTACCTCTCTGGATTTGGATCAGATGGGCCAGCCTTTGGTCCCCGCAGGCATGGGTGAGCCTTGGGTGTCTTTGGTGATCCTGTCACCAAAGTTAATAGGAGCAAATAACAAACTAATAAATGTCTCAACTGATTGATTTGACCAATCTAAAAATTGATTTGACTTGTGTGTCGTTGTTTTTTTTTTTTTTAGTTTCACACTCCCAGCTAATCCTCAATCAGTTTCCATTTATGGTTTGCTGTTTGGAGCAAATGCCAGACATGCCCACATGTAAATGCAAGGTTTAATGTCCAGGACATTAATTAATATCCACAATGCACTGCAGTAGGTTAGCGTCCAAACATTGTAACTAGAGAATGCTGAGCAGCCATGGTCTTGTCATATGAGAAGTCTTTGCACATGTCGATACAGCCAAATCAGGGCATGTGTAGATACAGATAGTGAGCTGGTAGATACTCACCAGTCGCTTCGGGACAGTTCCAAAAGCAGAGTGGGCTGGCAGTTTAATGAACTGCTGAAAAATTAATAGAAGTCGCTGCGGGTTATCTGTTCTCCATGAGTTTGCGGCAAGTGAGTGATGATTTCGGCCTGCAGGAAAGAGGTAGAGGCTGGTTGATTGCAGGAGGGAATGCGAGATGATAAGCAGGATGAAACAGATAGAACTCCTCTGTGGTGCACATTGAGCCTGCTGCTTCTCCACCGCTGCTTTAATTGGTTTGACCTCCCCCTCATTATTGCCTGTCTACTTTGGCAAATACAGAATTAATTATAACAATAACCAACACTGCATGCCTGTAAAGTCTCTTCCCAGTACCAGAAGCAGTGACACTCTGAACACTTAAGGGACTGTGGTGAACCTTTCTATAACACAAAGCCATGCTGCAATCTCTGTTTGCATCATTAATAAAAAAATGCAGAACCCCAAAAATGGATGTTAGCTAAAGTTTGATTTCAGCATACAGTGAACGTTTTATGTTGCAATTTCTTATCTTATAAAGCCCACAAGGCTTGTCTATTCCAATGCAGCTTGACATGAGTGAAAAAACAAAACAAACCATATTCATATTATATATTTATCATTCATTGAAGGAACACTTCAGCCAAAATAAAATGTTTAAATTTCAACCCATACCCAGTGTAGTCCATGAGCCAACACATATTTAGAGTGAATCGTTTGCTTCTTTAGTCTTGCACTCAATATTTGAGGTTAGTTTATTTGCAGTAAATTCAGGTCTACCTCACCTCAAACCTACATTACAGGAAAAAAAACGTCTACATCTTTATATATTTACTTTAAACAGCACAATAAAATTTTAAAATCACATTTTTAAACAAAGTAATGATTTGTATTTAAACAGTTGAATTCAAGGTGGAACTATATTATTATCCATATACCACTTTCAAACAACCGAGTCCTTGACGGTCAAATGACACCAAACTGCCAAGAAAAATGATTCTTTTTGTCCACATGAGCAAATCTTAAGTGCTGCCAGTGATTTGAGGGTTTATTTAAAGAAAACATTTTTAGCTTCATTGTAATTTAACATTCAAACACTGGAAACTACACATGGCTGGACTGAGAGACTACATTTGAGTAAAAATATCATTTCAAATGCTACAGTAAATGCTTTCTTATATTCCAGTCAGCTTATGCATCTCTATTGTGCATAACGGAGTGCATATGCGAGTGCTTGCTTATGCATGGCATGAGCTAATCAGGCTTCACTCCTTTAATCTGAGACAGTTGACATTGCACTTGATTACCTCTCAAAAAAGATGATGAGGTCGAATTCTATTAGAGCCTCTGAAATACTGTGGATTGTGGATGGGAAATATTATCTGCTGCAACATTTGCAGTCTCTTTCCAGTCCCGAACTCCAAGCAAATCATTTCAGACTTTGCTTTGATCTGAGTTACGCCCCTTATTGCTGTTGGTGACCAACAAAAGGAGCAACCACAGGCACACAACAGCAGCAAGGCCAACAGTGTTCAAAGCTCATTCATGCTTGCTTTGTAATGCAAATGTCGGCTGCTGTTACAGTCCACGGTCCAAAGAAGATGCTATGAGACGCTGCACTCGGCGTGGCACACAGCTCACTCCTGGCTTATTTCACATTTACGGCAGCACTGTGTGTTTCTTCTCAGGCGACCTTGTGTTGAAATATACATTCAGTTAAGTTTCATCACAGAGTGTTTTAACAAGCCACAAAGGCCATGCCATTTGGCTTTGTATCCTATTCACTTTACTTGTTGTGAGGCAGTATATTTTAGTAAAACATGAGAGTTAGTCAATTCTTAAAGAAGGAATTCAGCATGAAATGTATGCATTTCTTTGTTTTTCAGTCTGGACTCAATCTATGAGGCTAATGTGGGGACATTTCTTAAAGCGCAGGCTTCTCAAGCTTTTGTTTTACTACTGACCTGACATTTATCGAAAAGGTCCTATCCACAAGCAAGCATTACAAGTAATAATCATAATTAGTCATTATAACTGGGGGGGCTATGTTGCTTCAGAGGAGGAGTGCAATTGCAGGCAAAACACATTGACACCATTTCCTGCACTGCAACTTTGCCTTATGTGTTGACTATTATGGAATAAAACCAAAACTGAGTTCCAGAAGAACTTTGGACAAGAAAAGGAGAGGAGTTTCATAATGAGAACCTACAAAGAAACTTTCACGTACTGCAGACTTTCTATTGCTGTAACACTTACTGTAAAGTTGTAGCTTTACTTCTGATTGGTATAAAGTTTTTACACTGGAATCTACATAGAGAAAACCAATAAGAGAATATACTATATATTATAGTAAATCAATCAAGTCTCTGTGAATGAACAGGTACAGTATGATGTAAACAGTAAAGCATTAAAATAAGTTTATTAATAGAAACCTGTGATTTGTCATGTTGCTAGCAATCACCTTCATGCCAATTAAAGCTCTTATGAATCAATTCAACTGGAGAATGTAATACATTAACTATTGTATCTTTAATTCAGTATAATTTCAGTAAACTCTAATTCTGTTAACTAACTGTTAAAATAAGCACCGGGCACACTAATGGTTTTTACCACAGGTAGTAACAAACTCAGAAGGTTTCTTTTCAAAGAAAACAAATTATTCCTGCTATCAGACACTTTCTGTTCCACATTTACGTTCCAAGCTTTTTTATTGGCACTAATTGAACAGAAGAGTAGCATGTACAATCAAGCCCATAAACACAGCATTGGAGGAGCAGCATAGCCTTGACGCTGGGCTAAACCGCTCCCTTGCAGCTCATTAACTTCTTAACAGCCAACACTGTAACATAATGAGCATAACGGATGACTAGGACATGTCCAGAGACAGCTTTTATGGGGAAATGTCTTAACGCAAGAAGCACATGTCAGCATTTGCTCGGATGAGTAAACAATCATGATGAAGTGAGTTATAACTTATGGCTCCATCGTGCAAGGCTAAATGATCATGTAATTCATATTACAGAGAAGTTTTATCGACATACAGCACCGAATGTGGTCATATGTGTTAATTATCGGATTAATTTTTTTCATTTATGGATAAGGTGATGTTAATAGTTTGTAAAACAATTTTTGCTAAATTCTTTAATTAAATAAACCTGCTTTCAGATGTTATGGTGTGTACTTTCATAGTACGTCTTAAGCCTAAATGATTTACTTCAACCATTACATACATTAGTTTGAATTATTCCCAATTTTTCTACTATGTTGTCATTTTAAAAGAATTCCAAAGGAAGTTGTGACATGTGTCGTAATATAGTAATATCAAGTCAAACTGACACTTTACACACTGTGCAGAATTACAGAACAAGTTGTGAGAGTAAACCTTTGTCTTTATATAATCCACTGCTACACTAATGCACTATCCCATACACTAAATACGCTATCCCAGTATTTACTAGTGGTTTTCTCAGTTTACTCAGTATGCCAGAGCCATGATGAAAGAATTCCATCATAAAATGCTTGCCTCCCAGGAACTCCTTTAAATCCAAACATGTCTTGGAACAAGGTCGGGGCTGCATGGAGGCTGTGGCAATAACTCCCAGGCAAGTTCCTGTAATATGCAAGTGGTGCTCATGAATGATTTTGTGTGTAGTCCCCACAGACAGGTTGGGTGCAAGTTATCCAGTTTTCAAGGATCAGGCTTTTCACTCACTGAATGTTCACATGAACAACCGCAGCTCAGCCAGGATTGTCTTTCATAGATGAACTGCCTTCCTTAAAACAGTTGCACCATTCAAATGTTTTATTGAAGTCTTCTGTAAATGCCAGTCAGTTTTACACCTACATTCATGAGAAATTCCATTACCAGTTTGACTTACTGTAAATGCCCCTCATATAAATATGGAAAATTTTAAGTACGGTAAGGATATTAGCAAAAATGCATTTAGGAATTTATTTGTCACATTCTTACCTTGCTTATAGTTTATGGAAAGCTCCTTGTGGCTACCTGACCTTGAAATTAAACATTATGTTCTGATGAATCAGCCAGCCAACAAAGAAAAGACATTAACCAGTTTAATCCCCGTTTTTCCCCAGACATGAAAATATCCAAATCATGCATCATTAGTAACCCTTTAAAATGATCATTATTTTTTAACAATCTGTTTTATTGTCAGTCACAACTGTAACCAGTGGGAAATGTGAATATTGAGTGTTTTATAAAGTATTAACATATTTTTCATCAATTTCTTTTATATACTGTATCCAATCCCAGTAATTAATACATTTAAAACTGTCACTGTCACAATCCGGCTATTAGAATGCTCTAATTACATTCTAATATGGCTATTTTAAATCCTTTATACAACACAATTCAGAATACTAAGAGCAAAGAAATCAATGTATTTTAACATCACTTCATTTACTCTTATCTCATTTTCTAATGTCTGTTATATCTTGAAGCATTCAATGTGCAGTCGTGCTTTGCATTTCTCACATGCTTAGGTAGTGCATTTCTCAAAATGATGATATCTCTAGAACTAGTTCCTTATGTTGATTGGCTAATGGGAAGCTTTGTTATTATTTCTTGCCTGATCTTTAACATTAGCAGCCAGTAGAGATCTCATTTCATAGCTGTATTACACATTCATAGTGTAAAAGAAATGGCTGTTCATGAGTAAATTGTTGAAAGACATTACAAAGATGCATAATCATCAGTTGTTAGACCTGACTGAGATATGGTATCTCGTTGAGGTATAACAGTATGCATTTACAGATTTGTACCATTCAGTACAGGATGTTTGGTTGAGTGTGCTGAATGAATACAGTTGAGCTTTAAGTAGTACTTTGGAATTCTCTCAATTAATTGGTCTATGTTCACATACAATATTACAAAAACATAATTTGTTTTTAACATAGTTCTATAAATGTTCTAGTCAAGATTTAATGTGCTTATATATATATGCTTTTTAACTTTTGAAATGAAAACATCCACAATACCATTGCTCCATATCTTTATCTTTAAATATTTTAGAATAATTAAGAATGGCATGTCACAATTGTCTGCTCATAATTGATTTATCATTCTTTAAGGAAAGTTTTGTGTAAAGTCAAATTCCCATTTTTATGATTTTGGTATGTATTGCAACAAATTCACAAATATTGATGAGCTATGTGTAGTCTTATGGTAAGGTTGTGGTTTACTTGGGTGTGTGACCCCTAGTTATTCAAGGCTTGATAGCATGGGATACAGTTTTTTTTAAACATCTTCAAAGCATTTGTGGGGAATGACAGCTTTTTGACCCTCACAGCGCACTTTAGAGATATTTGTCAGTAATCGCTGCTATCTGTTGCCTTGCCATATTAAATCATGTGCATTTCTGTGCCTTTATGTAGCACCCCTTGGGGCTATAGCAGAGATAATTAAGTCACGGCATGTCAGATCCACACCAAACCATGATTTTGAAATTCATATCAAAAATGTGAAAAGATTATACATTACTGTAGGCAGATTTACAAAAGTTTTGTAATAGATTTTCTTTTTACTCATCTGCATGGTGATGTCAATCCCCTGTAAAGTACAAAGCACATTCATACTACAGCTGATTTGCATTAGGAACACCCACAAACTCTATAAATGGAAAAGCTCACAACGAGCTAAAAGCACAAGATAAAAAGAAACCAGCAGAGCAAATAATTCTCAGAGACAAAAGTGGAAATTAATTTATCTAATGGAAAAAAAACTATTTAGCAAGAGAGTATGTGTCATAAGAACCTGGATGGCCAATGAAGGGATTTAGGACACTAGGGTTAGTTTATGGCTTAGTGCACGTTTAGACATACCAGATCAGTCAGTCATTTCTATTTAAAATGTGCCAGTAGGAAAAATTCCAAGCTCTGACAAAACTTGTTTTGTTGACTGAATTAGTGTTGGCATTCAAAGAAGATGCAAGGCAAACCAACTTCTAAGCCAGCTTTCATCCCCCTCCCAAAAAAAAGAGAAATTATCAACTTCTAAACAGCTATTCCCTACTAAGCACAGCATCTGCTAAGTCTTCCAGTAGTCTAATGAGAGCTGAACCACTGCAGCATGTTGGCTTATCGATAGCATATGCACAGACCTGCCTGTGTTGGCTTGCTTTCTTTAATCATTTTTTATAATTTAATATTTGTGTCATTTAATTAATTCAATTGATATGAAACAACTCTTTTTTTTTATTAAATTCACTTGTATAATTAAAATGCATAGATGAATTAAACACGACAGTGAAATCCATATATAAAATTACATTAACTCATTGCCAATTCTATAATTTGAAGCTGATCAATTGAGGTTTACGTTAGTGAGTCTCCTTACATACATAGAATTACACAAAGCCCTCCTGCCCTCAGGTCAAAGTTTTTCAGTCCCCGTAATGCCATTTTTGTTTTGTGTGTAAAAGCTCATATGGATTGAAAAACAAGGCTCTATGCTCTGGAATGTCCACTAAACAAGATCATAACTGTTTCTGTCACGTTTCCAAAATCTGCTCAAGTGAAGCAGTCCTTGTGGATGGATATTACTATGTAAATTCTAACATATTAGAATGTGCACATTAATAAAAACCTGTGATTTGCAGCTGCTTTAGTGTCAGAACAAAAAACACAATGCATGGAAATATATGGGAATCTAAACACTAGATGCCATAAACACATCATACAGTGCTGTAGTAGTAATAAATGTGGTCTTTTTCCACCAGATGTGTAGTATATATTCTCTCCCAAGAACAGACAACACACACAGACATGGTTTCTGGCTATAAACACTACAACCAACAATATTCATCCCATATTCAGCAGTGAGCTATAATTCAACCCGAACCTTATTATAATAATATGGCACTCTGGCGTTGGCAACGTTCCATCTGCTACCGAGCAGAATAGAGAAAATCTCACTGACGTGATCATCAGGGCCTGTAAATGGAGGAGCAGAGGAAAGCACTCCTCTAATGTGAAGGGAATAAATATATGTACAAATAAATTTGCATTTATTTGCCATTTTTATTTAATAAGATCACACTGAGCACATGCATTGCATACTGTACTACTGTAAGAGTGTATATTACATTAGACTTCTTTAACATTAGAGATGTAAGGAATAAAGTACTGTACTTTGTGTTGTGCAGGTATGGAAAAAACAATCCATGATTATTGGTGAGAAGAGTTATTGCTATCACTGTTAATTATTTCTCTAAAAGAACATTCTGAAGTAATGTAAAATGTATTTAGCTGTATGTACTGTATTTATTGTATGTCTATTTATAAAAGTGCTAAAGAAATGCAATTTATTTGAATTAATTTTAATTAATATTGAATAATGATATTCTTTTTTGCATACGTTTTATTTGTTTATTCATTCATTCTCCTGCAAAGTATACTACTGGGGCAAAAAA
>JAQMYL010000011.1:14040501-14062541 GCA_030014365.1 Clarias pachynema | reverse complement strand
ACTGTCATTTTTCCGGACCTCGGACTGAATAGAAATTTGGTAAGTGGACCTTTAAAATTTATATTTGAGTACCCCTGTACTAGAGGTTACCCAATGGCTCCGCCCACATGCAGATCCTGAATCGCCAATGAGCTCCAATGTCCAATGCCCGTTCTATCACCTTAGATGCATCACACTCTGATCCGGGGTTTCAGCTTGAGCTCGACATGACATACCCGTCGGTAAGGACGTCTGTGACACGATCACAGTATGACATACAGTAAAGGTATGATCATGCTTCCTGTTGTTATGAATATCTGTGACAGAACTGCCTGTTGTTGGTCTTTCGGCTGATCCTGACAGTGGGTTGCAACAGCGGACCATCCGGTCCAGTCCAGGTTTTTTTCTGGATGCCCTTCCTGATGCAACCCTCACATTTTATCCCTAACTTGGGACAGTCACTACATCCAGTGGCTGAGGTTTGGGCACTGGCTGGGAATCGAACCGGCCTTCTGCATGGCAAGAAGATAACATCAAGAATTAAAATTCAGATATACTTTATGTATAACATATGTTTTGCTTTGCTGGTCAATCCAGAACTTTCATCACAAAGTCACAGCCCAGACCTTTTCCCTACTCTAGGTTTTCTGCCATGCTGTGTTTTCTGTGCCAAACACACAAACACCAAACAGAATTTGAGTTTTAGGCTCTTCTGTTACGTTTCTGACTGCCATCTTTTCCCTACCTTTCTCTCTGAGTATTTTGCAATGATTAAAACAGAGCCCTCTAAATATTAAATGATTAATGTGTGCATTTATGTGTGGTATTGCATTCGTACCATAGACTTATGTCATATCTGAGGGACGCCAGGGCAAGGTTGCCTTCCCTTGGTAAAAAATTTAAAGAAACTATGCATACAACTGATAAATTAATCTGTCAGGACTATAAGCCAAGATATGAACATAAATTAAATGTGTCCTGGTTGAGTTTCTAACAAAGGTTTTTAGTCATTTTTGAAGCTGTAATGCGCATTACTGTAAGTGTCTAGCAATGCATTTGAACAGGGAGTGTATAAAGTAAATGGTTAGAACCTTTCGTGTGAGGGAGTGTGTTGGTAAATGCAAGTGTCAGCTTGTGTCAATGATAAGATAAAAAAGGACATAGATTTGAGGTCTTGTCTTAGTTGGCTTTCTCCAAAATTTTCCTGACGCCATCCCACTAAATCCAATAAATTTTTTTTGCTGACGAACCTTTATCAGAAATGCAACCAAAATTTATTTGACAGTGTTTGAAGTGAGATGTTCATAGCATGTAATTTGGATCAGTTACACAAACCAACTGTTCCATTTGCTGGAGAGATTTAAAGACACAACTGGATCTGCCCCTGCCATGTAATGGTTTAACCAGACAAGGTTTGTACAAGCATACATACTTTCCTGAGTGATGTGGCCAAACATTAAGCATTATAATGAAATTATTCGAAAAACATATGTTCAGAATTATCAAAAATTTATGTTAGGAAACATAGAGCTCTTGGACAGCAGACATTGCGTAATGTCTGGTATCAGGGTGCAAATATTTTCTCACATTTTTGGATTGTAGAAATGAAAGGATAAATCCAACCTGACAGCAATCCAAATGATAAGGTATAATCAATCCAAACCACTGAATTACGATATATGAAAATATTTTCTTGGTAAGGTAAGTGTATGCTACTGGTGCCTGTAAATGAACTGATTGTCTCATATATGTGTATATATATATATATATATATATATATAAAACAAAACTATGCACGGTTTTAAATAAACACAGACATCAGTCATTTTGTATTTGGCGAGCTAAGTATGCCTAATATTAAGCTGCGAGGGCAATCATTTAGAAAAAAACATTAATATGGTAATTTATTTCTAGAAATCAATCAAATTGTCTTAATCTATTGGCAATTAATTTAGTTTCTTTCTATAAATAGGCTTAATAAATATTTTATCTATATTTGGTCTATTGTAATCATATTTAATATAGATTTTAGTAATAGAACATACTAGATTTACTACATTTGACCATGTTGGAGATAGTTCCACTTGTTAAGGTGTAACATTACATGTAGTGTGTTGATTAGCATAAGATAATGGGATTGCTTTAAATCTAGCACTTTTCTACAAGGTTTCGGATTGTGCTTTGAGAGAAGGCCTGAAAGGTTTTATGAAAAATCCCACAACTAATGTTACAATAAAGCAAGGTAGAACTACTATATTTACCTCCCACTTCTTTTAGTATTTACAGTACTTTGTGTACAGTTAACCAGGATGGCCAGTGTACCAACACTGTTTTATTGTATTTACTCCTTACAGCTGCTGAAGAAAACATTCATTATTAATGAAGATACTCTGATGTGCTAATTCTATTTTAACTTTATTTTATTAGGCCATTCTTGCATAGGCCAATATTTTGTGTTTCTACAGTACACTTAAACCCAATCAAAATATTTCCTGAAATGTCTTCTATAGAATATTATTTACTTGATTATGTGAGTCTGTTGTCTGTTTGGGGTAGGAGTAAATTAAATCGGCATGCATTGAAAGAAAAATCTTAAAAGAACAGCTGAAAATACTTTGATGAAAAACTAATTTAATATTGTACTTCATGAATAAGCCAGTTATTCCAGTGAAATCTTTCCACAATGAGGTATTTACCAACAGTCCAAATCCAACAAAACCAAATAAGTGAACATTAAATTATCATGCTTGAAATTCAGCAAGGAGTTGAACACATTCTCAAAAACTTCATCATTGGTAATTAATTAGTTCTATAGTCCATGGTCATTTGTTAACGTAGTACGTTATTGCAGCTTGTCTTAGTTTTTAGAGGAATCTTCCTGGTCCGGCTGGCTCTGTGGTTCTGGACTCTGAGCTGGAGGGCTGGTCACAGCAGGAGTGTATGCAATAGGCACTATTCTCTCATTTGACCCTGCAGGGGTCTCCTTAGGTGCCTGGATCTGTAGCTGGCCACTGTTTAAAGAGCAGGTTACTTCCTCAGGGTTCACACCGTCAGGAAGGTCAAACTCCTGCCGAAATTCTTGGCATCTGTAAGAGTATGAACCTTTCCCATCATCCTGCTTCTTCTCTGACTTTCCACTCACACGTAGCTTCCTGCCCACTTGTTTGACTGAAAGCTCTTCTGGCAAGAAATCTTTTGTATCCAGAGTTACTGCAAAATTGTTGTTTTCTTTGGCCACCTGAAATGAGATGGGTTTGAACACAGCTGAAGGTGAGGTATGGTCGATTTCATCGAAGATCCTTCTGTGGAGGCGCTCCATGAACTCCAGGCTGTGTCGCATCTCCTGCATGTGCCTCATCATCTCTTGTTCGATCTGGAAGAACAGAGGTCTAGTCTCAGGCCAAAGGCTGCGCACCGGCCAGTGGAAGTCCACTAAGGGAAAACTACTGAAAGTAGGCTGGAAAGTGCTCGGGCAAAGCATCTTTGATCAGTTGGTGGTCAGTGCTGCTGTGCTGGTTCTCCCTCTCTTGTTTGCTTGTCTCAGCTGTCTCGCTGCTTCTGGCTCAGTGCAGTCTGCATGCCCCTTTTATATCCTGGGCAAGAAAGTTCCAGTAGCAACCAGCTTCTGTCACTATGTGTCATCTATGTGCCAGAGTGCTATGACGACGCACATGCAGTCATACTCTAAAACAAGATAGATGGATCTGCTTGTGTGATCTAACTGCCACATGCCAGAGGAGTGTGTCCTTGTTCTATTTACAGCACAGTGACAGGCTTCCACAGATACATGCTGGATATTTTGCATGTCATAAAGCCACTCTAAACACAGCTGGGACCTATTATTACTCTTATTGTATAACATGGAGAAAGTGTAGATATAAATGTTAGCAGCAACAGCGCTGAAAATTATTCAGTTACTAATTAGTATTATGTATTGTTTTAGAGTATTTTGAGTCAAATTTACATTCACATTTTTCTAGAATTCATTATCATGGTGCATTTTCTTCTCTTCAGTTTTCAATTCTGTTACTAACATTTTGTGTATTTATCAGTCATTTACCATGACTGATATATCAGATTTATCAGCCATTTACAAGTCAAACCAGAACTTTAGATTGTACAAAATAATACACAGTTATGAGTAAAATCTACCTTTATTTCTCTATATAATTCCCTGCTACACTAATGCACTTATCCTAGCATTTTAGAAGTACTTGAATACCATCAAGGTAGAAAGGTTTCTCAGTAAGGCAGAACCATGATCAGAGCAGGAACTCCTATCACTTGGAGAGAGGTCAGGACTGTATTGGGGAATGTTGCAAAAATCCAAGCTGAGTTCCTTTAATGTGGTGTTGGTGAATGATTGTGTGTATACTGTATTTCCCATAGACACAAATTATCTGTATATTTTCAAGGATCAGGCATTCCATTTGCTGAATGTTCATTGGGATGACTGCAGTTGGCTCTGAGCCACCTTCGTTGGGATGCTCATTCACAGATTTACTGCCCGCTTTAAAACATTTGTACCATTTAAATCTTTTGTTTCATCACTCTACTGTAACTTTCAATTATTTTTTAAAATTTCATTTTAAAACTTTCTTTAATGTTGCAAAATGTAAGCAAAACAGCTTTTGTTATCAAATATTTCATAGCAGTTGTAAGTGGTAGTTTCCTCACCAGACTCTCTTTCCTCTCACCTGAGCTTAATAAGAGAAAAAAAAAATGATGCTTGTTACTACAATGGAAAGCATAGACATTTATGCGCTGTGAGTGATATCAGAAAATCTGAATTTACAGCCTCAGAGCACTGGAGAGCACTTTCAAATACAGTATACCATATATACAGTATCTCACATAAAACTCAATAATTATTCCATACTTTCCTTTGTAAAATAATAGCATGTTTTTATTGCTAGGTATAAATTATAAATGTAACTCTAATAAAAATGTATATTCTTGTATCAGAATTTGAATGGATCCAAAACGAAATCCAAAAAACATTTACTTAAAAGTGAGCTGTAATACCCTTAGTTTTAGTTAATTTGAAATTAGTCTGTACTTTTCTCCCCATAATTATCACATAGATGCCAAAGCTTATATGTAGCCTAGTATATTATTTTAAAATTCAAGTGATCATGGTGTGCCTTAAACATCCTATGACCTACGTCTTAGTCACAGGATGGAATTTCCCAACCATTTCCATTCATAATGTTGGTCATGTGCTTAAATTTAGCCCACCTTTTCCAGCATGCTCTCCATTCAAGGACAGTCCACCACCCCATATTCATACCAGACATCTTATTCCTGCTTTAAAAATAACAACTAAAAGCTATTCTTGGTGGGGGTTTTTTTGGTTTGAATGTTTATACCCCAATCCTGTTCAATTCTGAATTCTAATTGAATTCGAAAATGTGTTTCATTCTCTCTGACAGTAGAGCAGCTCAATCACAGGCTTTATTTGCAAACATAACATTCTTCCCTCTCTCCCCCCTGTGTGGCCAGTACTTGTAGATCAGGCTCGTATATTCATTTTCTTCTTAGAACATTTAAGTATAATTTTATATGTTTCATATGTTGTATTGTCTTCTTCCTCCTCCTCTTCTTATTAATGATATTATTTATTATAACACAAATCCACACTCAGTTTTAATGACAAGAGTGGGTAGGTTTAACATAGTCTGACATAAAATTTATACCTCATTTATTGTGATATGTCAGACCCCTGCAATGCTGTCGTGTGATCCAACATAATATATTCGATTCTGACTTTTTTTCTATGCATTAAGACTACTCAAGTTTGCTTTATTATTAATAAATAACAAAATATGAAATCTAAATAAAAATGCATTAAATAAAATAAAGGTTCATTAAATAAAATAAGGCGGCACGGTGGTGTAGTGGTTAGCACTGTTGCCTTGCACCTCCAGGGTCCGGGTTCGATTCCTGTCTCTGTGTGCATGGAGTTTGCATGTTCTCCCCGTGCTTGGTGGGTTTCCTCCGGGTACTCCGGTTTCCTCCCACATTCCAAAGACATGTAGGTAAGGTTAACTGACGTTCCCAAATTGCCTGTAGTGTGTGAATGGGTGTGTGAGTGTGTGTATTTGTGTGTGCCCTGCGATGGATTGGCACCCTCTCCAGGGTGTACCCTGCCTCGTGCCCTAAGCCTCCTGGGATAGGCTCCAGGTCCCTGCGACCCTGAATACAGGATTAAACGGTATAGAAGATGAGTGAGAGTGAGTAAATAAAATAAAGGGGCGTTAAGTAAAATATTTTATTATTAGTCTAGAGATGTCCAAAGATTAATAAAAATAGGTCAATTAATTTTATAATACTATAAAACTATTAATAATTAACACATTCATGAAAGAGCTTTCACTGTTGCCCTTTAGCACCACAACACCGAGGTTTAATGAGAGAGAGAGAGCAGCTGCGTAATCCATATGTGGTTTAGCATAAATCCCGGATTCAGGTCACAGTCCAATACAAAAAAGTGCTGAGTTTGTGCAAGACATTTACTGCAGGGTTTAGCAAACTAGTTCATATCACTTTCTTAATGATAAATTAATAAAAAGAATAATTTTACCCAACCTTTTTTAACAGCTAATGATCATCTTTCATTGATTTAAAAGTGAACAAATGTTATGTTGTGTAATGAGCAGAAATAATTAAAATATTAGACAATCAAAATGAATCAACATACTAACTAAAATATAAAATATGTGACCACAGCAGCCTTAGAATCAACTGTGAACTTTTATCATTTCTTTTGTTGAGAGATGAGCTGTAGTATCTAATATAATCTTGGCTGGTAAGAAATGGACAGACTGGAAACTGCTGATTGTTTGTATTAGATAAGAGGATTTATTAGACGTGAGTCTCTGCTCATACTGTAAATGGCAGTGACATGACATGCTAATTAAAGAGCTGCTAGAGATAAAGTATTAAACTTTTTACCTCCAAAATGATCTTAGAGAGCAAATGAATTTGAACCTCTTGGGACTATTTACATATCTCAACATTTAAAACAATGCAATGCTGTAATTATGTTATTTAAAAAGTGAAATGTTTCATATAGTTCATTCTATAAATGATGTGTAGAAATAAGGAACCGTTTCATTCCTTATTACATCAAAATTCAAAAAGTTTATAAAAATGCATTCTTTATTTCTCATTACAGATGAGCTTTACAGAAGGATTTTTAGGGCACTCTCACACCTGTTGAATCAAAGTAATTCTTTTTGTTTGTTAATTATTTTGTTTGCTTTCACACTGCACATAATTCCTGCATACTCATTAAAAAATAATAATTCATTATTTATATTTGGTGCTGGAATAAAGATCTACGCAGTTACCAAGTGTTTGTAGAAATCACAAAAATCCCTGAGCAGAAAGAACACAGAGCCATGTTTTGTCCTGCTCAGGGTCAGGGTTGATCCAGAGCCCATCCCTATCTCTCACACTGGATGTAAGGCAGAAAAAGCTTACTCTGACGTACCGTCAGGTCCATAGGTATTTGGACAGTAACATGATTTTCATAATTTTGACTCGGTACACCACCATAATGAAATTTAAATAAAAATATGTAGACGTCTAGAGAGGTCTAGCGTAAATATTGCATAACTTGTTTAAGGATTACAGCTATTTAAAAGGAAAAAAAAGTGTCAATGCAAGTGCAGGAGTCTACTATTTACACTACTATTAAAACACTATTAAACAAAAAAATTTACCAGAGAGCTAGAAGTGTCAAAAAAAAAACATTTGGCGCATTCTAAAAAAAAGAATGAATGCTCTGGTGTTCTCGGCAAACTAGGGCCTTAAAAGGAACAGAAGAAAAATAAATGATAATCTGGATGAGGTGTAGTATTGTCAAAGTCTGCAATCAAGAAATGCCTTAAGGAATTTAAAATGATGACGCTTGTGTCCCTAATCAAATATTTGTGAACCCGACTGTACTGTCTACTAAGTGTCTAAGTGTCTGCTTTGAGAATTGGGAAGAACACACAAGAGTGTCATTCAAATGGACTAACACTGCATACATAACAGTGTCCAAAAAGCAACACAACCAACAAAAAATCCTAGTTAAAATCCTAGTTTGGTGCATGGACCCCTTATTAAGCCAAGATCTTTTCTGAATAATATTTTGTTTGTTTTTCTCTATAACATAAAATAAACTAATTATCATAATATATGAGTTTATCTTAATGCTATGCTTTCCTACTAAACCTAAGTAGTCTATTTGTTTATTTACATGATAAAGATTTACAGGTGATGTCCACTATTTTTGTAGATGTTAATAAAAAGACACTTCCTCTTCCTTAAACATCACACAAAATTAGACTCATGACATTTGTAGGTTTTGCATCACAGAAGTTGGCTTAGAAGACGTTTGATATATACGTGATGTAGAGGTATGAAGGCCACTGGCACTGGTACTCCTTCCAGCTGCATGTGTCACAAGTGTAAACTCACACGTATGAAAAAGCACACGTACGGTGTGTTCAAGTTCAAGTGCAATACCACCATGATGCTATTAAAATGGTTCTGATTATTTATACTGATCAACAAACATTTATAATGAGCACATGTCTTAGATGAATACTGTATATACATTTCTCTATATTTTGGAGAACCCTGTGGGTGTAGAGACCAAGTGCAATGGGTACAGTTTGGATCTATAAATGAATTGCATTATTTGTAACTGGCATTTATTTTCGTGCTCAGTTGTGTTTAGTATCAGAAACATATAGATGGGGACCATTTTGTTTTTTACAATGTGCGACTTTTGTCTGTGACAGCAAAATCATGCCCAAAAATCATACAGTGTACAGGTGACCTTGTATAGTTTTCTCCACTACCATAATCAATACTGTATAATAATAAAAACAATATATTATTATTATTATTATTATTTAAAAAGTCATATAAAAATGAATGATTGATGTCCATTACTGCAATACAGCTTCATGGACTTGTACAAGCAAGTTGAAGCAAGGTGAAGCTGTTCTAGTGGATTGCAATGACCTAACACTTTACCAACAAATGTTATGTTGTGTTTTACTTTGTCATCTATCTGTAGCTTCCACTAATCTTGGATCCATCCTCCAATGTTTTCAGTAATGATTTATAATGCAAACCAAACTGCAAAGGTTGCCTTTCAGGTAAAATGCTGCCCAATGACACAGAGTCTTTGAAGCATGGACTTGTAAGTACGAAACAAAGCTTGTGCATCAGACTTATTTCCACAAACACTGGTAAGAATTGGTATATGTACTTTAAAATAATGCAAGTATTATCTCATAGCTAGTGTATTTGATGCCCAATTTTCACAGTAGACACACTCCATTTTTGGGATTGCCTCAAGAGCATACAAAAAAATTCATGCGACATGACACAACAAGAATGGTTTTAACCAAAAACCACAACCCAACATCTTGGTTTTCATCTTGGTTTTCATCTACAAATATTTGTTATGTGCATGGGAGCATGTGGCTTATTGTTCCTCTCAGTGTTTCTCAGTGTTCCTCTGTTCTGGGATGAGGCCACTCTCACCATGTGGTGTCCATTTCAGTGGTTGTGTTGAATCCCTAAAGCATTCTGCCTTTTCTAACAGCCATCCAGTTCTAGCAGATTGAACAGGTCTTGGATCCTGATGATGATGATGGATTATTGACGGCAGCTGCTAAGGAAAATGAAACATGTTATCAAATACAGCACCAAGTATAATTTCCTACACACTGCCAGTCAAACATTCCTGCTAATAAAAGGTCTATGTCCATAAAGAGACATTAACTCTGGAATACAAAAATAAAATGATCACAACCCTCTCTCAACTGACATCATGTTGGAGTTTCACCCAGAAAGTCTTTCTTAAACTTTATAGATAAAGAGATTTTTGATCGTCCGATATTCTACATGACAGCTGTGTAACCTAGTTTGCTGCCTAATCTTCACTTTCAAGATCAAAATAAGCAAAATTATATTAAGACTGCTGCTTATGTAATATCTTTGCCAAACCTTTTTTGGCAGCTAGTGCTTCTGCTTTTGCCTTGGCTGCTTCTTCAGCCTCCTTCAGCTTCGCCTCGTAAGCCTCCTGTAAAGCCTTCCACTCTTTCCGGTTGTTAAGAATGCCATCATACATTGGTTGGATGGCCTTGTGGAACCGTGAGAACTCCTGCCGATGATATATTCATGTAATACTTATTATTTTTCTCCTTCTTCAAGTTCGTTTTTGGTATATTAAACCAGAATATAACGCAACTTTAGCTATTAAGATTTAATTATAGATGTCTCTTAAATAATACCTTGTAGACAAAAGTGCAAACAAAGTCTATAAAACCGCACTGAAGCTTGGGCAGTTCTGCAGATTTGTTCCTGTCCATCATTGGCTAAAGAGAGAAAGAATACAAAGGCCCATGTATGACATTAAAACAGACATTTAAAACCCCCTCATTCACTGATTAAAATTACAAGTCAAACTGTTAATTTTGAACTATGTCCAAGTCAAACTGGGACTGATGTTTGAAGGCGTAAAATTGTCAAGGATCAGTCGTTTCTGTGAAAATTTGTTGACTGGAACACCCAATCCTTGAAACTCGACTGATAACTTAAAGGACAGACAACACAGTCTTGTTTTCGCAGGACAATGCACAACCCCATACTGCACACTGTACTACTTGCACATTACAGAAACTTGAATGGGAGTTATTGCCACATCCCCCATACAGTCCTGACCTCCATCCAAATGATTTCTACATGTTTGGGCCATTTAAGGAGGTCCTGGGAGGCCAGTTTTTCAAACATTAAGCAGACAGTCTGATCATGGCTCCAGTGTAGTGAGAAAACAGTTATTCATCACAATCAAAAGTTCCGATTTATCATTATAACTTGCAGACTACAAAATAGGATCATCTAAAGAGTGCTACTAGGACTAAGTGCCAATCATGTGAGACTCACAATGGGTTGTTGCTCTAGTACAGTCCTTTCTAAGTCACCCTGCTCCCAGAATTCAGCTGCTACAGACAGTGCCACCTGCATAGACACAAAACTTTATACTGTACATCAGTTATACATCCAGAACTTTGTTTTGATGAGATAACTTCATCCAGACACGCTTACCTTGCTCTGAACTTCCCATGGTTTGGTGATGGCTGACAGATCACAAGCAGTCATCATCATGGCCCTAGTATTTCCATGTTAACATGATCATATCCACAAAACAGAAATGAACAAAATGTACTTACTGAAGCAGTAAAACAAACCATCAAGTTAAGTGTTTTTATTTGTATACTGATACTGATCAGCCATAACACTACTGTATAACCACTGGTAGGTGAAGTGAATAATACTGATTCTAAATTGTATACCAGTAAACCGATGATCATTGTAACCCAAGGCTCATCTATGCCTATGGGGACCAAATCGGTCCAATCCGATTCCAAAGAAAAGAGAATGCAGCACAAAGATCAGGTAAAAAGACAATGTTGGTCATGATAGCCAACTGGTGACAGGCATCACAGTATACCCCCAGAGGACTTGTGGAGTAATGTCCTGAGGGGCCAGAGCTGGGACAAGGGGAGCCTACACAATATTGGGCATAATGTTTTCCATTGTAATGTTATGGCTGATCGGCTTATATATTAGTGACCAATTGTCATGTTTGCACTCACATTACAATTTCCTTCCTCGTTGTTTCCAAAGACAAGAACTCAACCCATTTCTTCTCATCCTCATATGTTTCAGAAAGATCCACAATTTTCTGGAACATAGTCCTCTTCCTGTTACCATTAGAGAGTTAATTTTGAAATAGGTAAAACATTTTAATTAATCATTTGTGAATTGTGTAGTAATCTAAAAAAATAAATAAAAAAAACACAGGTACCTTCACAGGTATGTTAATTCTTTTCTGCAGTTCTTATTTGCTAAAATACATACTGTAAGTGCAATTATTTCCAGATTCTGCTTGTCCAGAAGGTATATATTTTCTAAAACAGCAGCTCTGACATTAGAAAAGCTGGAAATCTTTATATTAATTATTAAAATACATTTCTTTAAATTGGACATGGAAAATTTTTAATGTGTTTTTAGCAAAAACAAAACAAAAAAATGTATTTGTTGGCAAATTGCTGTTGTACTGTATATATAAAAACATCAGGGTATAAAATCCTATCACTGAATATTTTTTCTATAACACCATAACATGGAGTGTTTTTTGACTCTTATTCACCTTAGTTTCAATTTAATGATTATAAGAAAATCTTACTGATGAAATAAATGTTTACTCACTTGAAATACAAGGCAAGGTCAGTTGCAATAATGGCGATGTCGATTAGGTGGAAAACGTGCTCTGTCTGTCTTCTGTTCAAGTTCTGGAAAATGTTTAAAGTCTGCAACCAAAAAGATACGTCGCAATCAGTCATTTTGTATAGCAGTCTGAAAGATTTTTCAATCGGTTTTTGTTTTTTTCACAAGAGACTTTTTTTTTCTACCTCATCTCCAAGTAAAAACTTCCCAAACTCTAAGTGATGTCTCTCCAGAATAGATGACCCATGAAGCTTTGCTAATGGATTTTGTGATCTAAAAACATATTAGAAAAATCACAACTAAAACATTGTGACATTATAATAAATGTGGTTTATTTGTTATATAACTTAAGCGTGGCATATGCTTCATTCTAAAATTCTGCCTTGGTCAGTGAGAGTGACTTACTTCACTTGGTAGAGATTATTGGTGCCTCTGTGGTCAATATCATGTAGGAATCCTGCCGTGATCATGGCCATGACTTCCAAGTCTGTGTAGTATCGCTTCAGCTGCCCTGTCTGACATCCACACAAAATTAAACCCTAATTATAGATACCACAGTATCAAATCTCAAATTTGTGCTAAATTGTTGCTTAATTGTTTCATACCGTTAGTAATGTAAACATGGTTTGTCCAACATTAAAGCCATGGCGCCAGTTGTGATAGGTGATCTTTCTGTAGCCCTTGCTTACAGAGTACATAAACCGTACTAGAACCTAATGGAGAAAACGATGGCAGGTCATTTAATATCTGATATCTCAAAAAAAAAATTATTGATTTTCTGTGTGGACATTGTAAACAACATTAAATTGTATCAGAGTTTTTGTATCAAAGGTCCTTTGTTATGCTCATATAAAATTGGTTTAAAGATTCAAAACTGAAAAAATGGCAAAAATGATAATACTTTTAAAACGAGTCACCTAACCAAACTTGCTCTTGAGATTTTATTATGAGCACTAAAGATGCAATAAAGATTGGTTAAACTCTGGTCACGAGGTGGATTTTTTCCCCCTCATCACCGTAGCCTTGAAATCAGCACTGAAGGCAGCGAGACTGTATGCTACACTTACATTGGGACATCTCCTAACAGTAAATATTCCAAACACTAAACAGGTCTTACTTTTAGGTACACAATGTTGAAATATTGGTCATGAAATATCTCCCATTTAACACATCACAAATCTCCTCATATTCACTTAGTAATACTGTAAAACAAAAACTTTATCTACAGTACCACTGCTAATTGGCAGGAATACTGACCTCCTGAGGGACCTGAAACTTCTTCACAACACCAACTTCATAGTACATTTGGATGCCACACATCACCAAGTCCAGCTCTGAGCAGTCAAAGTCGCAAAAGTGGAACTCGTATATCTCAAATTTATTTCTCCCTGGAAGTTCTTTTTTCTACATAAAGAGATATGAGATATGGAAGACAACAGTTATGTGTATATAAATGAAATCAGCTATAACATTTACTAAAAACAATTGACTAAAATGTTACACTAAGATTGTATTGTATTGTATTTGGATTAAATAATTGTATGCCTTATCATTTGAGGGTGTCAATGTCACAGTTTATCTCTGGGTGCTGTGCAGTATTTTTCATTTCAGGTTTTGCAGGACTCTTATTATGAAACTACCAATATCCTGTTTGGAATCCTTTTGGATTCAGGTGCATTTACGTACAAGGCAAGGTCAGGTGCAATAATGGCGATGTCGATTAGGTGGAAAACGTGCTCTGTCTTCTGTTCAAGTTCTGGAAAATGTTTAAAGACTGAAACCAAAAAGATGTCCCAATCACTGAAGTTGTTTTTTTGTTTGGCATTGTTGTTATCTTGTCTGATCTTTTAGTTCACTGCCAGTTCTGTTATCTTGTTGATGCTATCCTATGCTAACTTTAATAAAGATTTGCCAAGACCAGTTCTTCATTAATGCCTGACTGACCACAAGACCCACAAATATATGTAGGTAATCCCAATTTAGAATGTGTTACCAAGATTAATGTGCAGGCATTTCATTCTGTTGACCTTGCACAGCTAGTGGACTTCACAGCCATTCCTTTCCCATACAATGAGTTCAAGTTCCCCCATAAGGATTCTAGCTAAAGTGCCAGGTCAACTGGGGGAACCTAGTAGTTGATCATAAATCCAGGCTGAGATAAAAGATGCAGTATATGTTGGCCTGGCTTTCAATGCAATATCCAACATTCTGTCCCAAAGGAGGGCCAGTAGGACACAGCATCAAGGTGCCCATGATGAGGCTGACAGGATACGTTCCTGCACTGTGCTCCAATAGAAAAGTTGACAGCACAGAGCGCCAGGGTGTTCAGGATAAGGCCAATCGGCCAGCTCTTTGCAACGCTTGCCCATAGAAGGCTGACAGCACAGAGCAACAGGGTATCAAGTGAGGCTTTCTGCAATACACTCCAACAGAAAGTTAACAGCACACTCTCCACTCCCTGCACATTATACTGTGGAAGTCAACCTGGTGACCTGTCCCAACAAAGTCCTGTTAGCGCCTGTTGTAGCCAATTCCTGCTCCACTCAAGCCATGTCCTATTGCCCCAAATAATGCCCTGCACCACTAAACCTGACCATGCTCCATCCAAGCTGAGCCAAGGTCTGCCAAAACCATACCCTGCACTTCTTAAGTTTTGTCCTGGGTTTAGCCCTGTTCTGCCCAGTCCAGCCTCAGCCAGACCCTGTGACACACCTAATTTTGATGATTCCCTGTCCCAGTCAGGCTCACACCAAAGGTTCACAAAGTGCCCATATCTGTTCTGGCTAGGTCTCTACCAAAGTCCTAAGAGATAGCCTTTTCTGCTCTAAGCCTTAGCCTAGAGTCAGTCAGACCCTTGCAAGAGGCTAAAAAGGCAGCCTTCCTGTTCATGAGCTCAGGGGATACTTCAACCCATAACCTACACCAAGTTGCAAGTTTGTTTTGTTTCTTAGTCTAACATCCAGTTTAATGACCATTTGTCTGCTGGCAGCCAACTGGTTAGTTCATCACTGTGGTAAAAATCTTATTTGCAAATGGGCATGAATATTGCACCAATAATACAACAGCATCTTAGGTTTTGTCATATTGATGATATTGTGATATTGTTACCAAGCTTATAATATGTATATACCAGGATTTGCCGAAGTTCATCTTCTTCACATTCTTTTGGTTCTTTTCCAAAATATTCCCTGGTTTTCTAGGGGGGGGAAAATATGCACTGTATTGTCATCATTTATTTTCCAGGATTATGTGATTTTTGTGACTCAATACTTTGCATCTAAGACTTACAAGGATATTCTGAATCTCATCATCTCGACACTTTACATGGTACAGCACCATGTCTTGGGCAATGTCTTTTCTGTTCTCCAGTTTATTCATCTTATCATAGGTGTCTGTGTTGAGTGCCGACCAGCCCAGAAATTGGGTCAAAGCCTTTAAAATGAACATTTTACATCATAAATGATAATTAAGACTTGTGTTTAAATAGCAAACAAGTAGTTAGTTACTAATAACGTGGTGGTTTTCCAAGTTTAAAAATTAAGAAATGTACCTCCATTAGTTGTTCGTCCTGTTCATCGAATGGCTTGCCATCCTTCCTGTTGTAGAAAGTTGCCACTCCCATAATTTCTTCCTTTTTGTTGACGATTGGCAGAGACAACACATTTTTAATGGTCCACCCACTGTCATCAAGTGCCTCGTTCTACAGCACAAGGATAGAAGTGCATGCTTGGTATTGGAGACATGAGATTTTAATTGTTTTTCTTCCAGTTTAGCCTTTTCTAAAACCCCACCCACTAGCCAAATATCACTAGCTGCATAACAACCACCAATCTGTGTCCGTAAGGGTTAATACCGCTAAGATATCTTTTGAAAGGCATTGTTAAAACAAGGCAGATGGGACTGAATGATGGCACGACCAGTTGATCTAATTAGCAACTTTAACACCACAACCTTGATACTACCACTTTGGTCAATGTTTGGTCAATTTGCTAACTCCCTCCCATTAGCTAGCTTTCTCTTATTAAACGACAAGTGTAGACCAAGAGAAAAATAAAGCCACCATGGCTTCAGAATGCTGCTCATGTTATATCTCAGAGCAGCTGAACGCTTTAAAAAAAAAATTGCCCTTCTCCACATGAGCTTACAGACTGCCATGATTGTTTTACTGTCAGGAGAGACTGACAAGGCAGAGAGTAGCATAATTCTACCCATGCCAGTACACAACCACTTATGCATGTCTGTAATGCTCCTGCACTCTGGCCGAAAATAAATATTTAAATGCAATTTATCAGTTGATAAATTCACTAACAACCAGATTTTATGATGCTAAAACTATACGCCTGATTGGGATTATACAGCTGTCCCACTCAAGATCTTCCTGATTTCATTGTTTTATAAAAGAGAAATGTCCACCTGAAATTTGAACATGTCCTCTGCGGGTGCATTCATGATATTGCAAATCTAGAACAGTGAACAAAATAAAACGTAATGAAATGTGGCTTCCTGTTTTAATACATTTTCTTTATGAATTATATTATCATGCAAAAGAACGGTTATACATACAAAGCCACTTTCTGCTACATAGGTGGGTAGTCCACTCGCCAGTGCCCAGTGGTCTGCAGGTGGATTTCTGTAACATTAATAATCATTTGCTATTTGTTTTAAAAATATGTTAATTTTCTATTAGAGCAGTTCCTAAAATAGTAAAATCAAAACTGCAACAAAAACTACAAATCATAGTTTTGTATTCATGTGCTCATTCTAATATGTTTTTATCCTTTCTATAGCAACAGCTGATTAACAGGGACATGCATTACCGGCACATTAACTGATTAAAAAGCATATTTATTTGTTTAGCATTTATGGAATAAATCTCCACTGTCAGCACTTTCTAACCATAAAATGTAACAGAATGAGTAGTGTCAGGGCATTTTTATTTTTAAATCTCTGCTATATATCAAGTTGCACTATTTTGGCTTATTTCCAACAATTATTTATGGCTTTTATACCACAAATAGTAACTGAAACTACCATGTCTAGTGGACATTTTGCAACATTAGACATAAACAGATGAAAAGTACTGTATGTAATTGATTATTTTGCAATTTCTATATTATGTAGTATGTCCTGTTTATTCCAGTATTTCAGTTATTCAAGTTGTAATGAACTGTGATCATAACTATACTGTACTAACTGTAACAAAAGCTGTAAGGCAAAACTTACGGTATGACTTTAATGTCTTCCTTTCCGTGCAAAATGTAATCAATGAGTTTGTAGAAATTTATTTCCTGCATGAGCACACATGAACACATAAGCCTCCGTGTTTATTAATATGGCCAAATGTGAAACATCAGAGTTGATAAATCACCCACCCTGCCATCTGGAGTGACAGGACCAGAATATGGTGGTTGTTCTCCCATTAGAACAGGCCAGACATCAAAGAACTCCTGTCCAACACCACATGAGAAATAAAGGTCAGACCCAAGTCAAGTATTAAACGAGTATGTATTCATTTATATCAGCTTCATTTCTGGTAACAGGAAATCTGACATATTAGACGAAAGTCAAACCATCAAGAAATGCATGTAGGATTTTTTATTAATCAGGAGGAAATGGAAAGGTGGTGAGTACATAAACTTCATCACTAGTGGAGAACTGAGAGATGGGAATTTGAAGGAAGTTGAATTTGGCCACTTTATAGATGGTATTTTTTGGACACACCTTTTCCTTGGTCATGTCCAGTAGACCGACAGAGTAGCGGTCACAGTTGAGGTACGCGCGCACTGTGTACAAAGCTTTGTGAAACTGACGCTCAATATCTGTGAGCTCTTCAAACACTTTGTTAGCGGACCACAAAAGCAGCTGTACACAAAACATACCACAAAAAATACATTTTGCAATATTTGACGACATTTCAACAATTTATGATATGCACCATAGTTTTTGACTATAGAAATCTAAAACATTTAAAAAGACATGATTCCTGTTTCCATAGTTTGTATTTTTTTATTTAATAAAATATTCAAAAGTGCTCTTAAAGATAATATGACGTCTATGACATACTCACCTGGCCTTTACGTGTCTCACAGTTGTGCAGATAGCTCAGGTGATAGATCTTCAAATTCAATGTGCCAACTTTTAGATACTTTAAAAAAAGCTGGGAGAGAGAGACTTCAATCAAAAGACTTACACATATTAAATTGAGTACAGTATTAAGGGTTTTTGGTGAAGGCCTAACACTGGCTCTCAGGCAGTTCTGTAGAACCTTTCTGTAGAAACTACTTTGATAATTACTTTTAGCAATCCAGGGTTAGACAGCAAGTAATCAAACTAACACTTTAAAAAAATGTATGTAGGTAAAGAAGAAATATGCATTTAAGCTGTTCTATGCTGTAGATCACTCACATCTTCATCCTCATCTGTGAAATGGGGTCCATTATTTTTATTGACTGCCATGATGACCGCCACCACATCTTTGCCGTTCATGATGGGGGTAGCCAAGATGTTGCGGGTGGTGTTTTCCGTCAGCTCATCAACGAATGTACTGAAGTAGCTATTCTGGAATTAATAGGATTTTTTAAATCAATAAATTACCTTTTCTTTCATTGTCTTTAATAAATAAATATTTTACTTGTGTCATTAATGAAAATGAAAATGCTGTTTAAATAGTTCAAAAAGTAACCTCACTTGATCTATTTAACTTTTTTATTCTTTTGCTGACAAACAAAATACTGTACAATGCCACTAGTGAAATAATCCCCAAGCCAGAAAGGGTCATGACATATTGAAATAAATGGATTATGTCAAGAGGATTTTGCAGGTCTAAATTGTGCATCTACTACCTGTATGTGCAAGCATTATGGTCACTGGTGCTCCAATATTTTTTATTTAAAATGTAATAAAAAAATACAGTAGCCTACATAATTGTGTTATATTTAAAAATGCAATATACATCTTACCTCTTTAACATCCTTGACGTTGATGTTTTTTTTAGACTGAGCAACATGACCAACTATGCCGATATCAAGAGGAAAGACAATCTCTGAGTCAGGTGGAACCACACACTCTTCCAACTTTGATGAAGCGTTGACATTAAACAGTCGTGTGGCCAATTCAGCAATGCCATTCCTCTGTCTGTACATGAAGAGACTGCATCGGTCCGCATGGATCAGAGCGCTGAGTCGCCTTAGAATTTTGAAGATCACCTTCTCCATGTTGACGTTCTCTTGCATGTCTTTGATCAAATCAAAGAATATTGCACCTTCCTCCACCTGACACACCATCTCAAAGGAATCCAAATCCACTTTGGACTCTGGGACTCCTGTCATGGATACCACAGTTCCAGGTTTAAGCTTTTTTGCAAAGTAGCTTTTCGAGAAATTTGGGTTTCCATCTAAAAACTTCTCCACATCTTCTTTTTTGACACTCATCTTCACTTTGTCAGCACCACAAAAGGTTCAAACAAGGCTCAAATCTGGTCTTGAATGAAAAAAGCTATGTACTGACATGCATAATTACAAAGCTGTGAAGGTAAAAAAAATTGCAGCAGCAGGGTCGTCCACACCAACCATCAGCAAGGTGTTTCCCTTGTAGTGTTGAAGGTGAACAAGGATCTGCCCATGCAAAACTGATCAGGTGATCAGCAGCAAAGCTGGTGTCCACTTCTTCAACAGAGTATCGTTATCCTCTATAGTCTATCTTCTCTGCGGTAACAGAAAATAGTCACTGTGAAAAATTGTCGGTTCAAAACGCCCTCATTATTCAACTGGCGTACATTAAAAATATTTGATTTGCCTATTGTCTCCTCTCCCAGGCACTGCAAGCTCTTTATGTTCTTATTAAAGGCACACTCCTCATGCCTAAGCCCTATTCAGCCAGGCCACTAGCTGATTATCTCAGCACCCTTGTCCTCTCCTCTCTCAAGGAAATAAGAATCATGTCCACATTTACTCCATTATCAATGCACAGTGTACTATGGATAGTATTTTTCTCTGGGTACATAAATAAATAAATAAATAAATAAATAAATGATGAAATGAATGAATGAATGAATGAATACATAAATAAATAAGCATGCTTTAATATTTGATTTTCTGAGTGCTATAGATGTGACTCATCCTTAAGTTATATACCTGGCATGTAAATAAAAGGTAAGCTAAAAATGGTCAATAATCAATAATCCCTAATTTCAAATTTGAAGTATGCAGGCTATATTAAGAATAGGTAAACATCTTAAGCAAAAGGTCAGGAGGATTACTACCACATTATTAGCTTCATACCTACCTTTAGTGAGCTGCAGTGAACACAAAGCCTGTTAATAAGCAAAGCAAACAAATGACTTTTATTTATAAATGTGGTTTAACACATTTTTTAACACAATGGTTAAAATCATTATTGTTAATAATAATAATAATAATAATAATAATAATAAAATCATCTAAAAGAAAGTATAACCCCTGTAAAATTAACCTTAAACTTATGACACCATAAAAGTGTGAGCATGAGTAAACATAAGAATGTAAGGCAGTTCATACAATGATCCTGGATTGTTTATTGTTTATTTATATTTCCATCAGGTCCAGTTAGGTAATAAATATATTTTTTCAGGTTACTAATAATGTTACTTAATAGAAAAATTAGGTTAACATTAGGTTATTTCAGTTTGCCAAGTAGAGAATGATAGCTATTATGACAGGAGGCCGTTTTGTTTACAAATGCGTATTTATTACCAACATATTTCATCAATGTATAAATAACATGTTGAATAATTAACTAACTAATTACTTCTATTCAGTACAAGTGTCAGTGTCGTGTTAAGTATTGGTGAGCTGCAGTATAGAAGGATTCCGTGTCCAGAAAAATACCCCAAACATTTATAAAGATTTTTAACTTTCTATAAGGATAATGGAAACAGATTTGTACACAAACTACAGGGGGAGTCAGAGTACTATGCATGCAGTGGCCAAGAGGAGGCAGCAGAATGCCATTTTCAGCCATCACAGACAGGATCTACAGAACAGGCTGCATCTCTGAGGCTTTGTGATAGTTGGATCTATAGACAGACTGGGCATACCCACTGTTCCAACTGGCTGGTGCGGTGACATCATGATGCCCTATTGGCCCTATTGGTTAAGGAAAAAGCTCAACATATTACAGAACATGAGGCGTAATAATAGAACTTTCTGACGTGTCTCAAACAAATCAGTTCTGTTTCAGGGTCACTGAAGTATGTCTTACAAAATATGTTACCAATAAGTGTGATTCATAGGGTTGATGTTTCTGTGTCATGTTTTCTATCTACCACCTAAGGTTGTGTTTTTACATATATATTTCATTAATATTGTTTTGGTATGCAATAGTGTGTACATATTCATCCAGTAAACTAACATGGAGTATGTGTTGTGCAGAAACATTACGGTGTACTTATGAAACCCGGTTCATTATACAAATTTAAAATAAATTCAATTCAATTCAATTTTATTTTATTTGTATAACGCTTTTAACAATTGTCATTGTCGCAAAGCAGCTTTACACAATCAAAAGAATTACAGTGGAACCTCGGATTACGAGCATAATTTGTTCCGGAAGCAGGCTCGTATTCCAAAAACACTCGTAAATCAAAGCAGATATTCCCATAAGAAATAACGGAAATCCAAATTATTCGTTCCACAGCCCAAAAAAATCAATACATAAAAATAATTAACACAAAATATAAAGTAAAAATAGAACAAATTAACCTGCACTTTACCTTAAAAAAAAAA